>CM035165.1:39094595-39503844 GCA_020205615.1 Panax quinquefolius
AAAAACATTATGAACACGAGACATACTTGGAGGTAATCTTGAGTCTATAGGCCACATTTTCTATTCGGTCAAGAATCTCAAATGGACCAACAAATCGTGGATTGAGCTTTCCTCTCTTCCCAAATCTTGTAACTCCCTTCCATGGTGCAACACGTAACAATACATGATCCCCGATATTAAATTCCACGTCCTTGGAGTGAAGATCCGCATAACTCTTTTGTCGATCCAATCTGCTTGTTGTATACGTTATCGAATCGTTTGGATCTTCTCTTGTAGTTATTAAATACCAACTCTGGTCCCAACAATGTTGCTTCACCCACCTCATCCCAACATCTTTGGAAGCGACACTTTCGTCCATACAATGCTTGAAATGGAGCCACACCTATACTTGCTTGATAACTGTTGTTGTAGGAGAATTCCACCAATGGTAGGTACTTATCCCAACTCCCTTTAAAATCTAGGACACAGAGTCTTAATAGATCTTCAAGAGTTTGAATAGTCCTCTCTAATTGTCCGTCCATTTGAGGATGGTATGCCGAACAGAATCGTAAATCCGTGCCCATAGTTTTCTGCAAGCTAACCCAAAATCGTGAAGTGAATCTTGGGTCACGATCCGAAACTATTGATATTGGCATGTCATGTAATCTCACAATCTCGTTCACGTACATACTAGCAAGATGTTCAAGGGAATAAGTCTCCCGTATAGGCAAGAAATGAGCAGACATAGTTAATCTATCAATAATAACCTAAATCGCATCTATGCCTTGAGAAACCTTGGGAAGACCCGTAACGAAATCCATAGTAATTTGTTCCCACTTCCATTTCGGAATCTCAAGTGGTTGAAATGGACCCTTCGACACTTGATGTTCCGCCTTTACACATTGACAAGTTAAACACCTCGAGATAAACTCCGCGATCTCTCTTTTCATATGGCTCCACCAAAATGTATGTCGAAGATCATGATACATTTTGGTACTCCCAGGATGGATTGCAAATGGTGTGTTGTGTGCCTCCATCATGATTCTATGCTTCAAATCAGAATCGTTAGGAACACAAAGTCTAGAGTTGACTCGAAGTATTCCTTCATCATCTATTCTTGCTTCTGGAATAGCACCTTCTTGCACTTTCTTCTTCATACGCATCAGCTCCATGTCCGTAGCTTGAGCAGCTTTAATTTTATCGATTAAATTTGGTTCTACTCGTATGTTTGATATCATCACGTGGGTACTTGGAGCCTTTACCTCTATCTCCATCCTTTGCAAGTCATATAAAATGGACTTTTGTGTTAACAACATTGCACTTGTACAGCGTATGATCTTTTTTACTCGATAAATCGGCACCACGCGTTTGCTTTTCGAGGATGATATTGTATGATCATAATCTTTCAACAGCTCGAGCCAACGTCGTTGCCGCATATTGAGTTCCTTTTGGGTGAAGAAATATTTGAGGCTTTTATGATCTGTATAAATCTCCACTTTCTCCCCATACAGGTAGTGTCTCTAGATCTTTAACGCGAAAATGACTGCTGCTAACTCGAGATCATGAGTAGGATAATTCCTCTCATATTCTTTGAGTTACCGTGAGGCATAGGCTATGACTTTCCCATGTTGCATGAAGAACACATCCTAACCCTTTTCTGAAGCATCGGCAGTAGATAAAAATCCATCTGAACCCGGATGGTATTGTCGAAACAGTGCCAAATGAGTCTTCTCTTGAGTTCTTGAAAACTCTTCTCACAATCCTCGCTCCACCCGAATTTTATATCTTTATGAGTCAACTGAGTTAACGGAGTAGCGAATCGAGAAAATCCTTCCACGAATCTCCGATAGTAACCATTAAGCCCGAGCTACGTGCTTTGGTCACCGCAGGCTTTGGTTGCTCCCAACTTTGTATGGCTTCAATCTTCGTCGGGTCGACAGATACTCCATGTTTTGACACCACGTGCCCAAGGAATGTTACTTCCTCAAGCCATAACTCGCATTTCTTCAGCTTGGCATATAGCTTGCTATCACGAAGCCTTTGCGATACCGACTTTAAATGGCGCTCATGATCTTCACGGCTTTTGGAATAGATGAGGATGTCATCAATAAAAGACAATGATAGAACGATCCAAATATTCTTTGTATACACGGTTCATCATATCCATGAAAGCGGCGGCAGAGCATTAGTCAATCAAAAAGACATGACTAAGAATTCATAATGCCCATACCGAGTTACGAAGGCGGTCTTTGGAATATCCTCGATTTTAATCTTGGTTTGATGATATCCAGAACGAAGATCGATCTTTGAAAAGAATTGTGCTCCTTGCAACTGGTCAAATAAGTCATCAATACGAGATAGTGGATACCTATTCTTGATAGTGACATGATTCAATTCTCGGTAGTCGATACAAAGTCGTATACTCCCGTCTTTCTTCTTTACGAATAACACAGGAGCACCCCAAGGAGATGTACTAGGACGAATAAAACCGATGTCCAACAACTCCTGTAGTTGGACCTTTAACTCCTGAAGTTCAATAAGAGCCATTCGATATGGGGTTTTAGAAATGGGATTTGTACCAGGTTCAAGGTCAATAAAGAATTCAACATCACGTTCTAGGGGTAGACCGGGAAGTTCTTCAAGAAATACGTCAGGAAATTCACTAACAACGGAAATAGTATTCAAATCTGACGTGTTTTTGTTCAAGTCTGTAACATGGGCTAAGAAAGCTTGACATCCAATTTTTAATAAACGAATATCTTTATGGCTTGATATTACAGTGATTGACTTTAATGGTTTGGTTGTTTGAATTCGCATAATAGGTTGGTTATGAATATAAAAACTAACAACCTTGCGAAAATAATCAATTTTAGCATGATGCGTGGTTAACCAATCAATCCCTAAAATCACATCAAATGCAAGAATTTTCAACGAAATAAGGTCGGCAGGTAATGTGATGGTACCGACTTGAATCATGCAAGATTTATAAATAGTAGATGTAATGAAAGTTTCTCCTAACGGAGTCTCAACAGATAAGTCAAGGTCTAACTTCTCCGGAGTTAAGTTTAAACGTTGAGCACAAGCAGGAGAAATAAAAGAATGGGTAGAACCAGTATCTAATAAGGTATAAACTTCGCAAGAGTTTATGATTAGCTTACCCGTGATCACCTCGTTTGGGTTCCTCGTATTTTGTGCAGTCACAACAAATGCCCTTCTAGGAACCACCGACTTTAACTTGTCCGGGATAGCCTTTGGAGTCACCATCCCCGTTGAACTTGGTTTTATAACTAGATAATCTCTAGCTATATGATCTTCCTTTCCATAGTTATAACACACCTTGGATTGTTGTGGGCAGTTTGGGCTGATGTATCCCTCTTTCCTGCATTTGTAACAAACGACAGGTGCTCGTTCTCCTCCCCTAAAAACAGTTGATGTTTGTGATGACGTCTTCACGTTATCATTGGTGTACCTTTTCCTCTTGAAATCTCCTCCCGACTCGCTCCTTCTATTATCACGGCCACGATTACCACCAGAGTGGTTACCGCTTTTGTCCGAATGCTTTCCTTCCCTCTGGTTGTCATTGCTCCGATGACCGCTGCCACCGGTATGACCCTGGTTGTGGTCCCTCTATTTAACATACTCATTATCTCGCTCTAATAATTGAGCCATGTTTACAACATTTGAATATAAAGCAAATTTATGAGATATAAGATATTACCGAATCTCAGGCTTTAGACCTCTCAGAAACATCCTCGTCATTCGTTCCTCATTTTCGACCAAATGAGGTGCAAACCTAGATAACTCTGCTAATTTCACCTCGTACTGGGACACCGTCATGTTGTTTTGTTCCAGTATGATAAACTCCACCTCCTTCATATGACGAATACTTTCAGGAAAGTACTTGTCATTAAATAGTTTCTGAAATGTTTTCCAAGACATCTTGAGTCTTGGTAAATTTGGAGTGCGCTTTCTGAGACTCACACCAAAGATCGCCTCACCACAGAACATAAAGGTGGCGAATGGAACCTTATGTTCCTCTGTGCATCCCAAGACATCGAATATCTTGGTAATTTGCTTGACCCACGTTTTCGCCTTGATCGGATCCGGCTATCCAATAAATTTTGGTGGTCTTAACTCCTTGAACTGCTTGGTTGTGACAAGCCGCACATTGCTAACATTTCCACCCGTATTCTGTGCACGAGTCTCCCTCGTATGATTTTGCATGAACTGCAAAAAATTTCTGAACATCCCATCATTCATCATTTATTCAGTAGTGTTGTTTACAGGAGGAATATTGCCTTCATGTTGCACGTTCCCCTGGGTGGTGATCAAAGCTGTCTCCACGATTACGATATACTCCATTATTAACGTTCTCAATTTGCCATTCTTAAATCGCCATAAAATAAGGGTTAATAGTCATGTATCGTATATTATCCCTATACTCGATGACCAAATAAATACCAAATAAACTTAGTCAGGTCATACTAGCAAAGGAATTCCCCATCTCTCCCCTCCTAGTTCTTGTCTCACATCTCAGCCAGAGATCATATCCCTAAGCTTTGATACCAACTGTGACACCCCCAAAATAGGTATACATCACCCATTCTGAGTCGCCAAATACATGGTACAGAAACAAATACAACTTCAATAATATAATTGTCGTGCAAAATACGATAACACATATACTGTGAGTTTGAATACAAATATTGTCTACTAGAGAGTATACAAACTCAAAAGGAGTCCTCATTACAATTATTGTTACACTATTTTACAAAAATAGTGGGGAATTCTAAATAGTTATCTTGAATCATCACTCCATACCCCGACTAGTTCCTGCTAAATTTTTTCCTCCTGAGAAGAAAAATGGAACAAAAAGGAAAAGGGTGAGCTCAACTGGCCCAGTAAAGAATATTACGACTAAGATAATATACAACAAATTATCATTAGTCTTCAACAGGGAAAATCCGATAAAATATAATAGATAGCAAGTTTTAGATCAACAACTGTAGCGAAAACAGCAATCCATTAGAAGAGTCAAGTAGAGAATGAATTATACTATCTTCTAAGATTTAAAAGTCCATCATCAATATTTTATCCCTGTGACATCAATCAATATACATCTTTAATCAAATATTCATCTTTGCACTTTCTGAGACAAAGATATTCATTTATATCACCAGTTAATCGTGTTCATCTCAACACTGTTCATCTTTGCACTACGGACCTAAGATATTCATTAGGTAATCATTTATCTTTTTACATGCGAAAAGATATATCATCGAGATCACCATTAAGGGTGAGGATGATGAAAAACATTTTAGAAAGCGAATCCAATGAAAATAAAAGAACAAATATTAGGAATTCATATTACGGTTTATCCAAGTTCAATAATACTCCATAATAACCAATTACGAAGCGAGAATTCAAAATTAAGATCAAAACATGGATCTGATCAAAGATCGTAACCATAATAGACATCTTGGACAAAAAGAAGAAAATTTCATTTTTTCAAATTGAATAGTGCTTAGCGTTAAGTGAATAATTAATAAGTATCGTGAATAGTGTCGTATACGTGAATAGTAACCCCAACACAAAAAGTTCCAAATTTGATAAAAAAATTCAAACCAATATTTTTGGCATAATGATATTGAAGAAAATAATATCATTTAAGAAAAAAATAACATCCCTTACCTCACAAAGACAGTACTTCTGACTGGAATACTGGATATAGTGCTGAAGGAACTTGCACCGTGTAACAACACTCAAAGTACTAAAATACTCACAAAATATGCTCGATATTATAGAGAGAAAGAGAGAAAACTTATGAATTCTGGTCTGATTTTTAAGTCTAACTTAGCCCTCTATTTATAGGAAAATGTTAGCACGCCGAATCAGACTTGACCTGCAACCTGATGGCTTTACCTGCTACTATTCCCACCCACCACATTTGAATAAAAATTCCAAAGACATTTCTCACCAACCAAAAGTGGGGCCCACCAATTCTAGAATTTTCCACCAAAATGATAAATTCTAAAACTTCAATAATTTCTGAACCAGTCATCTCTTAAAATTCATAACACATCATACGTTCATTTTTAACAGTTCAAAATTTGTGGACATATACTCAACTTATATATGTATAATATATTCAAAAATCACAACGATCCAATGGTCAGATTAAAAATTATAACTCACGCAATATATCTCAAAAACACTGGTTTGATTTTTAATACCTCCATTTTGACAAAAATACTGATAAAACACCTCAACATTAACTCCTTCATTTATAACCACAATAAAATAAATATATCCCTCATTTATATCCACATAAAATAAATATTTCCTTATCATATAAATCAATAATTAATCATTCATAAATAATATTACAGAATCACAAATATGACAACCAGGCCATTCTCAGGAAAGAGGGGGCTTTCCGATAAGGATTTCTCCTTACTGGCGCGCAATTAGGTGACCAAACTTCTCCTTGACAGAACTTTCTAGACATTGTCAATAATACTATCTAATAATATTATTCAAATAATATAAATTATTGATCTGATAATAGGAAATACAGTGCAGTAACAATTATTGAAACAACAATAATATAAAATATCAACGCAACAATTATTGAATCAATAAAATAAAATATTGAATAGTACTGTAACAATTATTGAGTAGTGTCTTCTTACGTAAGAATCAATAATTCAAAATCTTGCAAAATCGTATAACTTCTTTATGCCACCCCAGACATTCTTGTATTTTAACCAAAGTATTCCAATAGTGTTAACTGTAACAACTATGTCGTTATATGTAAAAAACTCAAATTTATCGTTTTCTTCATTCGACCGTTATCCGTTATGGGGCCCACAAATGGATGCGCCGTCGTATGAATATTCCCCGATAGAAAGAATATTCCACAACCAAGCGAAAATTCCTCGACAACAATGAATATTTTATAACCACTTGCTTATTTTGAAAATTTTGCACATTTCACCCATAACCAAAGTATTATATCAAATTAATACCTTATTATTCACAATAATAAATAGAGGAAATTTGATTTTGTTGGGGTCTTACATCATATCACTAAGATTTGATACCAACTGTGTAGCCCCCAAAATAGGTATACATCACCCATTCTGAGTCGCCAAATACATGGTACATAAATAAAATACAAACTTTTTTTATACAATACGACAAAAGCGTAGCTTAGAGCTTTTACACGAATATTGTCTCATAGATAGTATTCAAACTCAAATGAAGTTCTCATAACATTTATTATCACACTATTTCATAAAATAGTGAGGACTACTATAGCCACCATCTCGGACCGTCACTCTGTTCCCCGACTAGTCCCGGTTACGTTCTCATTTCCTAAAGAGAACAATGAAAGCAAAAGGGTGAGCTCAACTAGCCCAGTAAGAAATATTATGACTAAGATAATGCATAATAAATTATCGTTAGCCTTGAACGATGTTAAACCGATAAAATACAATAAACATCAAGTTTAAGCTGCGGTGAACAAGCAATCCATTAAGAAGAGTCAAGTAGAGCATGATATCTACTATCTTCTATGATTTAAAAAGTTTTTCATCAACTTTATCATTTGAGACTCGACAATAAATAAACCACATCATCGAACCATCCCTGCACTACGGGCCAAAGATATTCATGTAATCATCAATGGTCATGATCATACCAAATAATCTTTGGTTATAATCATACCAACAACTGTCCATCAATGCACTACAGGCCAATGAGGACTTTTACCACATCATTTATAAGATTACGGGTCATGATTATACCGAATGATCCCTGGTCATAATCATACCAATCAACAGTCCATCTATGCACGTAAGCCAAAGATGACTTTCATCACAAAATAAACATGAGGATGATCACAATGATATAAGAATTCAATTAAAAGAAAGCAAATGATAAATTTTTAAAGATTTATAATTTTATTTTATCCAGAATTCAATAATGTCACATTGTCAACATGATACTGCTTTGTGGAGTAAAATTCAAGAATAATATTATATCAAAAATAATTTGGACAGCAAAGAAATCAATTTTTGTCATGAATAATTCCCCGGGTGAATAGTACCTGAGTGAATAGTACCCCGTGAATAGTACTTTTTTAATAGTACTCATGAATAGTACTTTGTGAATAGTACCCGTGAATAGTACTTTATAAATAGTACCCCGTGAATAGTATTTTGTGAATAGTACCGTAAAAATGAATACTACTCATGGACAGTACTCCGGCATGAAAAACTTAAAATTTAACAAGAATGTGCAGAAAATATACTTGTGAAACGATACTAGATGAAGCGCAAATTTCAAGGATATTCTACTAATTTCACTGAGTATAGAAGCAATACTTTAACAAAATGAAGGTATAATCAGGAATACGAGACGAAATAATATTACTCACATACTACAGAGTATGGAAGAAAATATTATTCCTGATGAATACTGAAAAAAATAATATCCCTTACCTTAGAAGAAGACTGGATACTGGAATAGTGAGGTAGTAGACTTCTCTTCTACTTTCTCTCTATAGCTTCTCTCTCTATAATTGCTCTTGTGAGTCTTAGTGAATTGGTGATAGTGAAAGAAGAATGAGCTTCTATTTATAGAAAAATATAGTTTCGATAATTGCACGTTTTGGGGTTTGAAATATTATAGTATAATACCTTCATATTTTCCTTCATTTTTAATTTAGTCCTGCAAGTATTATCAAACTTGCACCACCTCCCTTAATAGTACATCATGTGAATCAATAGTACACACATGTGAAATAAATAGTTACGGTATAGTACCTTCATCTATACCTCTATTTTTAATTTAGTCATGCAAGTATTATAAATCTTGCACCACCTCCCTTAATAGTACATGCATGTGTATCAATAGTACATACATGTGAACAAATAGTTATAAGTATGTGAATTAATAACAATTAATTGCTCATTTATCCAATTAATTATCCGATTGGTCAATATAACCTCCATACATCAATTATTATCGAAATAGATGTCGATTTCCATTAATACTAATAATACCAACACAATGAAAATATCAATTTCATCTTTAATCAATACGAACTTATTCATCATTAATATTATAACTCATAATATTTAACAACCAGATCATTCCTAGGAAAGAGGGCCTTTCCGATAAGGATTTCTCCCTATTGGCACGCAATTAGGTGACCAAACCTCTACTTCGACATAACTTTTTAGACATCGTCAATATTGCAAATAATAATATGAATAACTTTGTCGTCTCAATTATTGATTTAATAATATAAAAAATATTGATACTATGACAATAATTGAATTAATAAAATGAGAGATATTATACAGCAATTACTGTAGCAATAATTGATTATAACTGAGTGACTTCTCACGAAAGCATGAATAATCAATATCGTGTGCTACTATACAAACACGCGTATTACTGTACTTTTACCATCGGGTAGTTCAACAGTTTAACGATAAAACTTTCGCCGTTATTTTTATAAAAAGATATTTTTATCATTTTCTAACTACGACAAAACTTCCGTTGTGGGGTCCACCAATAATTGTGCCGTCGTACGAATATTCCTGCTAAAACGAATATTCCCCGACCAATCGAATATTTTATAACAACTTGCTTACTTTGCAAAATTTATAAATATTACCCACAACTATAATAATATAACAAATCCACACCATAATATTCAAAAATATATTTCGAGAAAAACTAATCTTTATTCATAAAACTTGGAGTCTTACAACCTCCCTTCTAAAATTTTTTATCATGATATAGCAAGGGTGACCAACAAAATTTGCCCAGCAATTTTTAAGTATGGAGAAGATATATCATGATTGAAAAGAATGAATAAGCTTTCAAGTTTTCAACAATATAATAACTGTGAAATAACATGAATCAAGTTTTAATAATTGCATGACTGAATCAATAATGTTTGAAGGTCAACAATGACCATGAACAATTTTACTGAACCTTATGGTAATGAAGGTGATCAGCCTTTCATACCTGATGAACATATGCAACATGCACTAATTGCGAATCAATAATCAGTATAGACGTGAATAATCTACAATAATTATTCACTAACAAGCTTTGAATTTATAACTCAAGTTTGAGTCAGGGAAACTTGTATGCACCGCTGATTACCGCTAGGCAATCTAATTTAATCTCACATGAAAGACCTATCAGTATAAGATTGATCTTTCAGTCAGCATAACATACCTGTTAGCTCAATATACTATTACTTTATCTATAACGCCCCCAAAATTAGGTATACATCACCCATCTTGAGTCGCCAGATACATGGTACAGAATTCAAATACAACTTAATAATACAATTGTCGTGTACAATATAACAAAACATAAACTGTGAGTTTGAATACAAATATTGTCTACTAGACAGTATATAAACTCAAAAGGAGTCCTCATTACAATTATTATCACACTATTTCACAGAATAGTGAGGACTACTAATGCACCATCTAGGACCATCACTCCGTTCCTCGACTCGTCCCAGCTATATTCTCATTTCCTGAAGAGAAAAGTGAAAGAAAGGGTTAGCTCAACTAGCCTAGTAAGAAATATTATGACTAAGATAATGCAGAATAAATTATCATTAGCCTTAAACAGATGTTAAACGATACAATATAACAAACATCAAGTTTAAGCTGCGGTGAACAAACAATCCATTAAAAGAGTCAAGTAGAGAATAAAATCTACTATCTTTTATGATTTAAAGGTTTTCATCACTTTTATTCTTTGGGACTCGACAATAAATAATCCACATCATCGAATCACCCCCACTTTTCTGGCCAAGGATATTCTTTAGTATCACGACCACAATTATCCATGCACTACGGGCCAAGAATATTTTTGTATTCATTAATGGTCATGATCATGCCAACAACGATCCATCAATGCACTACGGGCCAATGAGGACTTTTACCACATCATTTGTAACATTACGGTCATGATTACAATAGAATAATCCACAGTGCATAATCATACCAAGTCCATCTATGCACTAAATGCCACAGATGACTTTCAAAAAATATAAACATGAGGATGCTGACAATGATATAAGAATTCAATAAAACAAGTTCAAGAATTAATTTATCCAGGAACTAGTAATGTCCAAATTGTCAACATAATACTGCTTTGTGGAGTAAAATTCAAGAATGCTCAGAAGAATATTTCAATGAAAAGATACTGGATGAAACGCAAATATCAAGGATATTCCACTAATTTTATGGAGTATATAAGTCAAAACTTTAACCAACTGAGTATAATAAAAAATGGAATAACAAAAGAAATCACCATGCATGCGGTACTTCGCATAGACAAGTTATTCCAACAGAATACTAAATAACGGAACCGAATCGGGCAAAAATTACATTGCCAGAACGGGATGTTCCAATAGAATAATAAAGAATGGAATAACAACGAAATCACCATGCATGCGGTACTTGGCATAGAGCGAGTTATTCAACATAATACTAAATAAGGGCGGAACCCAGTCAGTCCGTAAAAGCGCTTGAGCGATGATATTCCAATGAATAATAATAAAGATTTTAACGAGTCCAGCGTAAACGCATGAGACGGGATATTCAACGAGAATAATAAAGACGGAATCGGGTTCGGCGTAAAACGTACAGACAGGATATTCCAACAGAATAATAAAGACGGGATAATAGAAGAATGTCACCGAGTACAGGGTAGCCCCCGTATATAGGTTATTCTAACAGAATAATAAAGAATGGAATAACAGAAGTTCTCTTCATGGAATACAAAAGAAATAATACTCCCTACGAGTACAACAAATAATATTCCCTACCTTAGAAAAACTGGATACTGGAATAGTGAGGTAGCAGACTTCTCTTCTTCTTTCTCTCTATAATTTCTCTCTATAATAATCGCTCTAAAGCTTTTGTGAATTGGTGAGAAATGAAGGAAGAATGAGCTTCTATTTATAGGAAAATATAATTTTGATAATTGCACGTTTTGGGCTAAAAAAATTACAGTACAATACCTCCAACTTTTCTTTCATTTTTAATTTAGTCTTGCAAGTATTATCAATCTTGCACCAACTCCTCTAATAGTAAATCATGTGAATGAAAAGTACAATCATGTGAATAAATAGTATAATCATGTGAATAAATTAATTACAGTATAGTACCTTCAACTATACCTCCATTTTTAACTTAGTCATTCAAGTATTATCAATCTTGCACCACCACCCCTAATAGTATAAGAATGTGAATCAATAGTACACCGTGAATAGTAACTCATGAATAGTAACTCGTGAATTGTACTCCGACACGAAAAGTGCTCCGAATACCCGAGTGAACAATATAACCTCCAGACATCAATTATCATCTAAATAAATGTCAATTTCCACTAACACTAATAATTCCAATACAATGGAACAATCAATTTCATCTTTAATCAACACAACTTATTCATCATTAATATTATAACTCACAATATTTAACAACCGGTCGTTCCGGAAAGAGGGGCTTTTCGATAAGGATTTCTCCTTATTGGCCAAGCCTGATTAGGTGACCAAACCTCTCCTTGATGAACTTACAGACATTGTCGATATTGCGAATAATAATATGAATAACTTTGTCATCTCAATTATTGATTTAATAATATAAAATATTTTGCAAATGATACTGTGATAATAATTGAATCAATAATATGAGAGATATGATGATCGTGATTCTTGTAGCAATAATTGAGTATAACTGAGTGACTTCTCACATAAGCATCAATAATCAATACCGTGTGCTACTATGCAACCATGCGTATTATTGTACTTTTAACACCAGGTGTTTCAACAGTTAACGGTAAAACTTCTGCTATTATTTCCATAAAATATTTTTATCGTTTTCTCAATCCGATAATAATTCCGTTGTGGGGTCCACCAATGATTGTACAGTCATATGAATATTGCCCGAAAAAAAGAATATTCTCCGACCAATCGAATATTATACAACAACTTGCGTACTTTGTAAAATTTATAAATAATACCCATAACTATAACATTATCTCAAATACACACCATAATATTAAAAAAAATATTTCGAGAAAATTAAATCTTTATTCATAAAATCTGGGGTCTTACATTATCCATAGATTATCTAACACTTAATCAAATATTAGATAACAGCTTAACACATCAATATTATTATCATCCTTTAATAATTCTTTAAGCACTATATCATATCCATTATGATTTAACACTCGCTTTTTCATTTCATAAGTTATTCTTTAACATCTAATAAGTTAAATATTAATCAGCCACCTGGATTCTAAATCTAGCAACCAAATTGCCAATCCAGCAGACTGGATTCCAAATCCAACATTTATATGGCCAATCCAATGAACTCCAAATCAATCCATTAGCTGGATTCCAAATCTAACAACTAGATTGCAATCCGAAGAACTTTGGATTCACGATCCATCAATCCGACCAAAGTTTGATTATAAATCCTTCAATTCATGAAGCTTTTTCAATCCGGTAATTTGGATTCATCAGATTTTCCAATCCAGCAAGCGGGATTCCATATCTCCTTTAACGAAAATACCAAATCAATTTATTATTTTTCTATCTTTTGGCCATGCTTATATACATGTATTTCATACACAAAGTATGTCTAGAAGATTTTTTTGAGAAGTTAATTGAGAACAAAACTGTCCAAGTTCAATGAACCTAAATTAGGGTTCAAAGTTATTTTCTCTATAAATAGGTCTCTTGTTTTAGAGAGAAGGACACCACTTGTTATTTTATTTTTCTTAGTTTTTCACTAGTGCAGAAAGGAGTAAGATATTTAGAGTTTGTCTTTTCTCTTATTCCAATCACGTGTGGTACTACTGTCAGGGAGTATTTGTAACTTTCTTTTATTTATAAAATAGAAATTCTCTTTTTAATTATTGTTCTTATTTCATGCGAATTGTAGTACTAATATTATTTATTTTTGTTTTTAATTCCATGGCTAGCTAAATTTCTAATACATAGGATTATGATGAAACTAAGTATTTGATAATAACATCTTCTTTCCATTTCAAAATTAATGTCTAATTATTTTCACCTTCATATTTTCCTCCGCATAAATTGCATATGATTTTTATATTGATTGCGAGGTTTTGATAAGTTATAGTTAATCTGTGAATTTTTCATAACTTATGCTTGCCCATATTAATTATATGAATCATTGTGTTTAAAGGGAAGGGAGAATAATTTGGGAATTGATTTAGGAAATAAGAATATTATTTTCTCCACCATATTTATTTCTAATTCGCCTAAAATAGATAGTAAGGAAATATTAAAATTAATCTAGTCTTTGTGGGTTCGACCTGTACTTGCTAGTTCTTTAATTTGACCTTTGTGCACTTGCGATTACATATTTTATCACATCAACGCCCCCCTTCTCCTTCTCCTCCATGGCCGTTCTTCTTCTCTTTTTCTCTCTCTTCCTCTTCTTTTCCCGTTTCTTTCTTTTCTTTCTTTCTCTTTCCCCTTTTTTTTTATCTTCTCTTTCCTTCTTATCTTCCAAATCCTTATTTTATTTTAATTGTTAATTTACTTAACAAATGACTAGATAGCCCCTCCTTAAGTGGGTCAAAAATTGGGCCACTTATTAATTAAATTCTATCGGGCTTGTACTTTTATTATTTTGCTTACTAACAAAATAAATTTGGGCTTCCACCCAAAATTTGATTGGGCCATTATAATTCTTGTCATATACATATTATATTGGACTAGATTAAATAATTTAATCACCCTTAAATCAATTAGTCACTAATCCATTACTTAAATAAAAAATTAGGCTACAAATTTAATACCATCTCCTTAGTCCATTAAATCTTAATTCACTTAAACTCTAAATAAATTATTGGGCTATGACATTATTATAATCCAATACTTTTAATTCTATTTTACCTAATCATTTAATTAGGATTTTATTTCTCACACTAGAAAATAAATTCCTTACTTGTGCCTTTTTAATTTCATAACCCAATTAGAATTGGTTATAAAATTAATTATTTGAGATATATAAAATAAATCTCTTAATGTTAGTATATATATTTATATATTAATATTCTACCATATTAAATCCTCTTAGGTTAATTAATTATCACACCTAATACATATATTAGGTTACATAACTTAATTCTTAATTCACTTTTATATAAAAAATAAATGTATTCATATTATATAATGCATATTTAATTAATCATATACATAATTCACATAATCATAACATATTTCACTTATAACTCCAATTTTGACCTTTTTCTATAAAAGTCAACTATTGAATTTGACCCCTTACACATTTTGTGTTAATTATCCTTTCTAACAAAACTTGACGTTCCGGACGCAATCGAGCAGTCCGTTCTTCAAAATTCTATCTCTAACTCAAATTTGAGTTTTAACTTACTCCTTCTTATTTCTAATCGTATTAACTAACGACTTTATACTTATTGAATTCTTATTTGTCAGTCACGATCAACGGTTAAACTATGTTAATTATTAACATAGTTTTATCTTGATCCTTATATCATTAACTTAATTCATCATTCTTCTTGCTAAAATATACATAGCACCTTACTAAGCATATATATTTCTATACATATACTCATCTTCGTTTAACCTCATAGCATCTCTTCATGTGAAATCTTATCTCCTTAATAAAATTTCTATATGTACTTATATAACATTTCTTAGACTATTCAGTTCATATCTAATTTACAGGTATTGTAATACCTTATTCTTGATATTCCTTCAAGTACATATTAATTCATTTCTAGGGTTTTGAAATTTTGTAACCCATTTTCTTTATTCTTATTCAATTAAGAACCATATAGATTCTTCTTAATTTTTTTAAATAAATCCTCAAATTCTCTTCTAGGTTTTATTCTTTAACCTTTATTCTAATGATTCAAGATTTTATAAATTTTTGAGTTGTCACATTCACCCATTCTTCTAAGAATTTCGTCCTCGAAATTTAGTCTACTAATCACCACTCCTCTTATTCATCAAAACTAGGTTATCTTACTAACCTTTATTTAATCAGATAAGATTTCATCCTCAATTTATGAGGACATGCTCTCTCTTTCCATGAGGATCTATTCTATTAATCAAAACTAGGTTTTCAACTTAACCTTTACAATTTCCTCATTCGAGGATTTCTCCATCTATAATCACATTTCACTATAACTATCCACTAAGAGTTTACATCTTCTAAACATTCACCAAAACTAGGTTTTCATAATAACCTTTATTTAATCATCTCAGATTCTACTCGTACTCAACGAGTTCACACTATTTCATATCCATCATTACATACTACCACAACATTACTCTAAAGAGTTTAAAAAATTTCATATCTGTCTGAGGGATCATAAAAACTATGAACTTTGAGGTTTAGGGTATTTCTACCTGCTACCTCTTTCAATTACGAAAAGAGGTACTCTACCTCTGAAATATTTTATAATAGGTATGTTTACAATCACGAAGAAGGTAAACTACAAGTGCGGGTACTTTAGATGGTTAGTCTGTTGTACCTTAGTAATCGGAATGACTATATGTGTTCTTAGATTGGAGTATTTTATCCAATTAGTATATCCCCATTTTCAGGGTTGTTCACCTCAGCCTCATCATAAGATTCTGTACCAAAATAATTTGGTTCGACATAATCTTTCAAAGAATACTTTGAATTTCATAACATTTGTCTAGCTGAATCAAATAGCTTAGACGTATATCAATAATTCAAATTTCAATCGAAACATTTCTGGACAATTCAGTTGGCAATAATTTACCTTTAAAATTCATAAAATCATTTTATGACGTCATGATACCGCACTGTATTTACAATCCGTTTGAGGATTCCGTCATGCTGTGTCTTTGTCATACTACATCATACTATAGTGAACTGACGATCTTTAGATCACATCCAACACTAAGTAATTCTGCATTGCTAACTCCATCATTTTTATCATCTTTGCACAAGGTTGCATGATGCATTAATGATATAAAAATACATTTTGATAATTCAAATCATTCTCACCTAGCCGAAACAAATTAGCGTAGACTCTTCTTTAAGCAGGTCATAATCCTTAAAAATCATTTAGATGCTATCATGCCGCAACAGGTAACGATGTGTTAGTAGTACGAAGCCCACTTCTACACAGTTGTAACCATGTGTTGCTGATAACAAAAATTCATTTTATTTCGAAAGGCACATCAGTACGAATTTAGCTTGATGTCAAAAATTTGATATCTAGCTAGCACAGCTAGAAGATTTGGAGTACCTAAGCTTCCATCATTAACTTCAATTTCTTTAATGATCCATTGCTTAATAAATCTATCTATTCTATCATCCTCAATTCTCCATTCACACATAACTATACCCAATTTGTCAAACTTACCACACATTATGAGTTCAGGAACTTTTCACAATCATATGAGTTTTGGAACTTATCCCAGTAAGACCATAGGCGTCCATTCGCTGAGGGGTTCAAAACATACCATATGATTATGAGTCATGAACTTACCATAAGTATGAGTTTTAAGAGCTCGTAACTAATCCTTATATTCTCTACCTATTTGTTATACACATGACAAAAGAATCACCTTATCAACATGCATATATCAAATAGCGCGACATCAGGTTTCAATGATTATCAATATAAGAAACTAAGTGGTTGTCAAACCAAACTCGACAACTAATCAATATAGGAAGCTAAGTGGACAATTCCCCGCCCATACAAAGAATTGGTCAACCTAACCACTATATTGACCAAGAAGCTAAGTGATTCTAAAACCAAGTACAAATTTCTCGCCCATACAAGGAATCATACAAATCAGCTATTGACATGAGTCCTCAATTGAAATCCAATATCATTCTTACTTTCTCTTTTCTTAATACGAATTTTCTTTAAACCGCATCTTAACATTTACCACTCTTTTCTAAGTTTAAATTGTACCATTTCATAGTACCTTCTCTTTATAACGTCAAGCTATATCATACCAATCACTTAACATATCATATGTTATTCAACAATTTAATCTGATCACGTCGTGATCTTATTTCGTAATCATTTCTCCTTATACTTCGATCGTTTTATATTACGATCTTCTTATTCTTCTCTTTAATCATATTATATTATGATCTTATTTACACTTTTCATCTTATAGACATAGTCTATTTATTTTCACTTTTCATCTTTATTACTAGAGTCAGGTAACTCCAAATTCTTATCGTTATATCTCTTCAAGATTCTTCTTTGAATCTTCTTTACTTTAATGATGAATTTCTTAAACTCATCTCTTATCACTTAAACTCGATCTGAGTTTATTCCTTATCATCATCTCCGCGGTTATAGCCTAAGGTACCCCTACCTAATGTTTATAACCTACGGCTTTGATACCACCTGTGACGCCCCCAAATCCAGGTATTTTTTACCTCAGATCTGGTACATCATTTCTACAACTATTGCGGAAGATATAAACATAAATTGTTTATACATTAAACTTTTACACATCATTCCCAAGGTCTACAACCTTAACTAAATATATACCTTCAATATCTAAAAAGGTTTACAATACTATTTGCATCAGAAAATTTAATAGATCAGACTGCACCATAATTTAATCTTGCACTTTGTCTTTGCTTCTGTATTTTCTCGAGCTTTTATCCTAATCTAAAATTTTTTATCATGATATAACAAGGGTGAGCAACAAAATTTGCCTAGTAAGTTTTAAGTACGGAGAAGATATATCATGATTGAAAAGAATGAATAAGCTTTCAAGTTTTCAACAATATAATAATTATGAAATAACATGAATCAAGTTTTAATAATTGCATGACTGAATCAATAATGTTTGAAGGTCAACAATGACCATGAACAATTTAACTGAACCTTATGGTAATGAAGGTGATCAGCCTTTCATACCTGATGAACATATGCAACATGCACTAAGTGCGAATCAATAATCAGTATAGACGTGAATAATCTACAATAATTATTCACTAATAAGCTTTGAATTTATAACTCAAGTTTGAGTCAGGGAAACTTGTATGCACCGCTGATTACCGCTAGGCAATCTAATTTAATCTCACATGAAAGACCTATCAGTATAAGATTGATCTTTCAGTCAGCATAACATACCTGTTAGCTCAATATACTATTACTTTATCCATAGATTATCTAACACTTAATCAAATATTAGATAACAGCTTAACACATCCGTATTATTATCATCATTTGATAATTCCTTAATCACTATATCATATCCATTATGATTTAACACTCGCCTTTTTCAGTTCATAAATTATTCTTTAACATCTAATAAGTTAAATACTAATTCAGCCACTAGAATTCTAAATCTAGCAACCAAATTGCCAATCCAGCAGACCGGATTCCAAATCTAGCAAACTGGATTCCAAATCCAGCATTTAGATGGTCAATCCAGCAATCCAAACTGCAATCCAGCTAACTGGATTCCAAATCTAGCAACTAGATTGCAATCCAACAAGCCTGGATTCACCAATCCATTAATCCAGCAAACTGGATTATAAATCCTTCAATTTAGTAAGCTTCTTTTCAATCCAGCAAGCTGGATTCATCAGATTTTGCAATCCAGCAAGCGGGATTCCATATCTCCTTTAACGAAAATATCAAATCAATTTATTATTTTTCTATCTTTTGGCCATGCTTATATACATGTATTTCATACACAAAGTATGTCTAGAAGATTTTTTTGAGAAGTTGATTGAGAACAAAACTGTCCAAGTTCAATGAACCTAAATTAGGGTTCAAAGTTATTTTCTCTATAAATAGGTCTCTTGTTTTAGAGAGAAGGACACCACTTGTTATTTTATTTTTCTTAGTTTTTCACTAGTGTAGAAGGGAGTAAGATATTTAGAGTTTTTCTTTTCTCTTATTCCAATCACGTATTGGTACTTCTTTATCGGGAGTATTTGTAACTTTCTTTTATTTATATAATATAAATTCTCTTTTTAATTATTGTTCTTATTTCATGTGAATTGTAGTACTAATATTATTTATTTTTGTTTTTAATTCCATGGTTAGCTAAATTTCTAATACATAGGATTATGATGAAACTAAGTATTTGATAATAACATCTTCTTTCCGTTCCAAAATTAATGTCTAATTATTTTAGCCTTCATATTTTTCTCGCATAAATTGCATATGATTTTATATTGATTATGAGGTTTTGATAAGTTATAGTTAATCATGAATTTTTCATAACTTATGCTTGCCCATATTAATTATATGAATCATTATGTTTAAAGGGAAGGGAGAACAATTTGGGAATTGATTTAGGAAATAAGAATATTATTTTCTCCACCATATTTATTTCTAATTCGCCTAAAATAGATAGTAAGGAAATATTAAAATTAATCTAGTCTTTGTGGGTTCGACCTGTACTTGCTAGTTCTTTAATTTGACACTGTGCACTTGCAGTTATATATTTTTATCACATCACTGCCCCCCCCCCCTTCTCCTTCTCCTCCATGGCCGTTCTTCTTCTCTTTCTCTCTCTCTTTCTCTTCTTTTCCCGTTTCTTTCTTTTCTTCCTTTCTCTTTCCCCCTTTTTTTTATCTTCTCTTTCCTTCTTATCTCCCAAATCCTTATTTTATTTTAATTGTTAATTTACTTAACAAATGACTAGATAGCCCCTCCTTAAGTGGGTCAAAAATTGGGCCACTTATTAATTAAATTCTATTGGGCTTGTACTTTTATTATTTTGCTTACTAACAAAATAAATTTGGGCTTCCACCCAAAATTTGATTGGGCCATTATAATTCTTGTCATATACATATTATATTGGACTAGATTAAATAATTTAATCACCCTTAAATCAATTAGTCACTAATCCATTACTTAAATAAAAAATTAGGCTACAAATTTAATACCATTTCCTTAGTCCATTAAATCTTAATTCACTTAAACTCTAAATAAATTATTGGGCTATGACATTATTATAATCCAATACTTTTAATTCTATTTTACCCTAATCATTTAATTAGGATTTTTATTTCTAACACTAGAAAATAAATTCCTTACTTGTGCCTTTTTAATTTCCTAACCCAATTAGACTTGGTTATAAAATTAATTATTTGAGATATATAAAATAAATCTCTTAATGTTAGTATATATATTTATATACTAATATTCTACCATATTATAACCTCTTAGGTTAATTAATTATCACATCTAATACATATATTAGGTTACATAACTTAATTCTTAATTCACTTTTATATACAAAATAAATGTATTCATATTATATAATGTATATTTAATTAATCATATACATAATTCACATAATCATAACATATTTCACTTATAACTTCAATTTTGACCTTTTTCTATAAAAGTCAACTATTGAATTTGACCCCTTACATATTTTGTGTTAATTATCCTTTCTGACTAAACTTGACGTTCCGGACGCAACCGAGCAGTCCGTTCTTCAAAATTCTATCTCTAACTCAAATTTCGAGTTTTAACTTACTCCCTTCTTATTTCTAATCGTATTAACTAACGACTTTATACTTATTCGAATTCTTATTTGTCAGTCACGATCAACGGTTAAACTATGTTAATTATTAACATAGTTTTATCTTGATCCTTATATCATTAACTTAATTCATCATTCCTCTTGCTAAAATATACATAGCACCTTACTAAGCATATATATTTCTATACATATACTCATCTTCGTTTAACCTCATAGCATCTCTTCATGTGAAATCTTATCTCCTTAATAAAATTTCTATATGTACTTATATAACATTTCTTAGAATATTCAGTTCATATCTAATTTACAGGTATCGTAATACCTTATTCTTGATATTCCTTCAAGTACATATTAATTCATTTCTAGGGTTTTGAAATTTTGTAACCCATATTTCTTTATTCTTATTCAATTAAGAACCATATAGGTTCTTCTTAATTTTTTTAAATAAATCCTCAAATTCTCTTTTAGGTTTTATTCTTTAACCTTTATTCTAATCATTCAAGATTTTATAAATTTTCGAGTTGTCACATTCACCCCTTCTTCTAAGAATTTCGTCCTCGAAATTTTAGTCTACTAATCACCACTCCTTTTATTCATCAAAACTAGGTTGTCTTACTAACCTTTATTTAATCAGATAAGATTTCATCCTCAATTTATGAGGACATGCTCTCTCTTTCCATGAGGATCTATTCTATTGATCAAAACTAGGTTTTCAACTTAACCTTTACAATTTCCTCATTCGAGGATTTCTCATCTATAATCACATTTCACTATAACTATCCACTAAGAGTTTACATCTTCTAAACATTCACCAAAACTAGGTTTTCATAATAACCTTTATTTAATCATCTCAGATTCTACTCGTACTCAACGAGTTCACACTATTTCATATCCATCATTACATACTACCACAACATTACTCTAAAGAGTTTAAAAAATTTCATATATGTCTGAGGGATCATAAAAACTATAAACTTAGAGGTTTAGGGTATTTCTACCTGCTACCTCTTTCAATTACGAAAGAAAGGTACTCTACCTCTGAAATATTTTATAATAGGTATGTTTACAATCACGAAGAAGGTAAACTACCAGTGCAGGTACTTTAGATGGTTAGTCTGTTGTACCTTAGTAATCGGAACGACTATATGTGTTCTTAGATTGGAGTATTTTATCCAATTAGTATATCCCCATTTTCAGGGTTGTTCACCTCAGCCTCATCATAAGATTCCGTACCAAAATAATTTGGTTCGACATAATCTTTCAAAGAATACTTTGAATTTCATAAACATTTGTCTAGCTGAATCAAATAGCTTAGACGTATATCAATAATTCAAATTTCAATCGAAACATTTCTGGACAATTCAGTTGGCAATAATTTACCTTTAAAATTCTTAAAATTATTTTATGACTTCATGATACCGCACTGTATTTACAGTCCGTTTGAGGATTCCATCATGCTGTGACTTTGTCATACTACATCATACTATAGTGAACTGACGATCTTTAGATCACATCCAACACTAAGTAATTCTGCATTGCTAACTCCATCATTTTTATCATCTTTGCACAAGGTTGCATGATGCATTAATGATATAAAAATACATTTTGATAATTCAAATCATTTTCGTCTAGCCGAAACAAATTAGCATAGACTCTTCTCTTCTTTAATCATTTTCGTCTAGCCGAAACAAAAACCACTTGTTATTTTATTTTTTTTAGTTTTTCACTTGTGTAGAAGGGAGTAAGATATTTAGAGTTTGTCTTTTCTCTTATTTCAATCACGTGTGGTACTACTATCAGGGAGTATTTGTAAATTTCTTTTATTTATATAATAGAAATTCTCTTTTTAATTATTGTTCTTATTTCATGCGAATTGTAGTACTAATATTATTTGTTTTTGTTTTTAATTCCATGGCTAGCTAAATTTCTAATACCTAGGATTATGATGAAACTAAGTATTTCATAATAATATCTTCATTCCATTCCAAAATTAATGCCTAATTATTTTCGCCTTCAAATTTTCCTCCGCATAAATTGGATATGATTTTTATATTGATTGCGAGGTTTTGATAAGTTATAGTTAATCTGTGAATTTTTCATAACTTATGCGAATTATTATTTTTAAAGGGAATGGAGAATTATTTGGGAATTGATTTAGGAAATAAGAAATTATTTATTATGATAATATTTGGTGGATTCTGATTCCTAGGTATCTTTTCTCATTAATAATTTCCGTTATTAATTAGTAGTTTGAATAATTTAGTTAATAAATTTTCTCCACCATATTTATTTCTAATTAGCCTAAAATAGATAGTAAGGAAATATTAAAATTAATCTAGTCTCTGTGGGTTCGACCTATATTTGCCAGTTCTTTAATTTCACACTGTGCACTTGCAGTTATATATTTTTATCACATCAAGTTTTGGCGCCATTGCCGGGGACTAGACTTAATTTTATATTCCTTAATTTTTATTTATTCGAATTAGTTGTAACTCTAAAATTTTTTTTCAGGATTATTGAAGCGGATCGAAGGAGCGAAAAGATAAAGATTTTGTTGATGCGCTTTCTTCAGTACTTCGTATCTCCATATTTTTTTTAAATTTTTTTTAAAAAATAGTAGTTTTTGTCTTTTTTTTATATACTTTTTTTATTTTTCGTATTCATGCATTCACTCACGTAGAGCACATCATGTTAGGTTTTTAGTTTTTTTTTTGTCAAATATAAACTGTGGTGATTGCTTGAGGATTGAGGTACGTAAAAATTTCTCCTTCTTTCGTAATTCACATAGTTTTAGGACATTTTATTTGTTTATAATTATTTTTTTATTTGTGCATTTTCATCTTTAATCTAACAATAAGGGCACAACCTGTAACAAGATAAGGTGGGGATTTCATCACCCTTCCTTGGCCCACAAACAACCCAATTTGCATTTTGCATAACCATGACCTAATAAAATCAAGTAGAAGTTGGCCCCTAGGACTCTTGAGCTCAATTAGGACAAGAAACTCCAAGAGGAGTCTGAATTTTAAATTAATCAAACTGTTGGTGTCTAGGCAAGTGGTTCAAAGGGTATACGCCTAAAGATTGTGTGGTTATTCAATTAGTCATCGTTTCTACGGAGAGACTCCCGCATTTCTTACACTTACCTTGCTAGTGGTGTGATTAATTTCGAATTGGGTGGACCTTGCGGTGTAACTTGGAACAGTTAGGAGCTGTCTAGATTTTATTTAAGTTGACCTTAAAAGTAAATTTATTTATTTATTTATCTTGTTTTTTGTTTTTTTTTGTGCTTATCTGCTTATTTGTTAAGTAGTGTATGCAAAAAGTGTGGATTAGGGACGAAACATCCCGATTATTGAGAAAACTTGATTATTCGGATTCACTTTAAAATATCTCACTTTAAAAAAAATGGAGGGCGCACAAACTATTTCTTTCAGGGATCGATGTTATCCTTCCCGCTCTGCCCAACCTTCATGTATCAGTCTACCACCGGTAACTGGTAACAATTTTGAACTTAAGCCACATTTTATCAATATGTTACCTAGGTTCACAGGGATAGAAGATTCATATTTATTTATTAAGGAATTTGAGGAAGTTTGTGCCCTAATAAAAATTCAACAATTGTGTGATGACTCCATTAGGCTAAGATTTATAACATTTGCTTTAAAAGAGAATGCTAAAAAATTATTATATAGCCTACCAAATAATTCCATATCAACATGGGAGGGATTTGTTGTTACATTTCTAAAAAAATATTTTCCAAATCATAAAACTGCTAAAATTAGGACTGCAATTCATCAATTTTGCCAACTTGAAAAAGAGTCCTTTTGGAAATATTTTGATAGATTTAAAAATTTGTTATCTCAGTGCCCACACCACGGAATTGAGAAATGGAGATTGTGTCAAATAACTTACGAAGGTTTAGACTATCCCACTAAAACAATGTTAGAGTCAATGTGTCAAGGGGATTTTTTGAATAATGATGAGGAAAAAGCTTGGGAGTTTTTAGAAGACTTAGAATAAAAAACCATGCAATGGGAAACCACCCGAGAGACCGATAAACCTAGTTCATCTAGGGGTGTTCATATAATTGACAATTCAATTGCTACCGAAGCTAAGTTGGCTGGTGTACTTAAAAGACTTGAAGCTTTAGAAACTAGGGGACACTCACACGTGAACCAAGTCTCAACACCAACACCTTTGTGTCTAAGTAATTCACCAAGCCATGTGATTGAGGAATGTTCTAGATTCATGCCTCAACCTGAAGAATATGAACAAGTCAATGCAATGTTTCAAAGACCTGGGAATGACCCATTTGCACCTACTTATAATCCATGTTGGAGAAATCATCTTATTTTTACATGGAACCAAGAACCCTACCCAAATAATTCTTCAAATCATGTCAATCAGTCTCTAAATCAATCTTTTCAACCTTACCAAAAGCCAAATCCTGGTCCGTACCAAAATTCAAGTTCAACAACCCAATATCCACCAGGTTTTTCTAATTAAAGTGAGAAGAGACTTAACACTTTAGAGAAGAGCATATAAACTTTAATGAAATCTCATAATAATTTCATGAAAAACACTAACCAAGCTATTTCTCGCCTAGAGATCCAAATGAGTCAATTGGCCACTACAGTTAGTGAAAGAGAGAAGGGTAAACTTCCTAGTCAACTCGAGACCAATCCAAAATTTTCAGTCCCTACTCAAAAACCATATCATGTTATTTCACTTGAAAACAACCAAGTCAATCATGTGAATTATGTAATCTCTTTAAGGTCAGGAAATTATTTTAACAATCATACTGGCACTGATAATGAAGAAGAGAAAAAATTAAATATTAAATCTAACAATCTATCTTCAAAGTCAGCCCAGCCAGAAAAGCCCAAAAACTCTGAGTCAGTAGGTCCATCCATTAAGCATATGTCAAAACATGATCAAACCACACCTTATGAGTCAACTGAAAAAGTCTTCAAACCAAAAGCCCCATTCCCTCAAAGACTTATTTCAAACAAGCAGTCATCCCAATTGGACAAAATTCTAGAAGTGTTCAAACAAGTGAAAATTAATATTCCCCTTCTAGATGCCATTCAACAAGTTCCCTCATATGCTAAATGTCTAAAAGATTTGTGCACACACAAAAGAATCACTCATGTTCCTAAGAAAGCTTTTCTAACAACCCATGTTAGTTCTATCTTGTCATGTCAAGTCCCTGTGAAGTATAAGGACCCCGGTTGTCCTACTATTTCATGCATCATAGGTGACACCTTAATTGAAAAAGCTTTACTTGATTTAGGAGCTAGTGTGAAATTTTTACCATTTTCTGTGTACCAAACATTGGGCTTAGGGGAGTTGAAAAAGACAAGTGTCACACTTCAACTAGCTGATCGTTCTATTAAAGTGCCAAAGGGAATAGTTGAGGATGTACTCATTAAGATTGGTGATTTTGTCTTACCTATTGACTTTGTTGTCTTTGAAACCCAGCCTATTGTCAATCCCAAAGCAACTGGGTCAATGTGGAACCCTTTTCTCAGTTGTGTTGGTACAACCATATAAAAAACTAACTGACGACTCTTAACAGTCTATCGTCGACATGATACATGTCGGACCTTTTTCACTTATTTTTTCAAAAAAATCTCACCTAACATGAGAACACCAAAGAACAAGTAACGGAAAGGGACAAATAAAAATCCAGACGTCGACACGCGCGGTTTTGGCTAGTAAACAAACTCAAACCATGAATTCGGTTTTTCAACCCACCTAAAATCGTCACATACGTCGGAACCGTTGGTACGGTTTGTGCGGTTTTTGGTGTGGTTTTGGATGCAATTTGGTTCCTTAATCAGCCCTATTATAAAGCAGGGAACTTTTGTGTAAACAATTTTGATGAACCTTTTTGACTTTTCCAAAAATACTCTTTCACTTTTAACACCAAAAGTGAAGTTTTATTTTATTTTTAACATGCACGTCATGTGATGTGTGCCAGTTAAACTAGTGTATATTAAAGGGCCCGAGAAAAACTTGATAGATAAAGTTAACAATAATATGAAACTTGTTACTTTCCCTTTTTTCACCCTTCACCATTATTCCTACATTTTGTCACCGCTCACCCACTTATTTTTCTCTATTATCTTTCTATATCTTTATAATCTCAAATTTCTCTTATTAATTATTTTTAATTTTATTACTTTTAATTATTAATATCTAAAAATAATTAACACACGCGTAAGTGTGTGCCAGTATACTAAAATAATTAAAGTTGCGGGGATAAACCAGAAAAAACAATAATGCGACAGAATTTTACTATTAATGTCAGCAGCGTAAGAGAGCTAGCTTATAATAAGATATATAACTAAAATTGTAAGGACTAGAGAAAAAAAATAGTTTGACATAAAACTATTAATATCAGCAACAAGAGAGCCGCTTTATATTAAGAGATATATTTGTGGGATGCTTTTTTTCTCATTTGGTTCATGAGCGAGTATTCTTTCAAAATTTTAGGTAAGATCCCCTAATTATAATTTTCTTATATATATATATATATATATATATATATATATATAAAACAAAGCGGCTCAAATCCCAAGGCTTCAACATCCAACAACCTCAAATCAATTTAGGCTTCAACATCCAACGATCTAAAATCAGTTGGGGCTTCAACATCCGACGAACAAGAATTTATCTCTCAAAAATTCAAACTCACATCCATCATCTCACTCTCGGTTCTCCCTCCTCACCCACAAACTAGAGTTTTTCACCACTTTGTCTCTACTTCTTTTGCTTCAATGGCTAATACAAAGGGTGGGTATCTCTTCAACACTGGACGACAACTGACTTGCTGGGAAGATGTCTCAGTCGCTCGCTGGAAGGAGGAATCAACTGAGGATCACGAGGAAAAACCGACAACATCCACACCACGGGCCACGGCAAAACCCGTTCTCTCTACATCTATATCTTTCTATCTCCTCAACATTTTTCACTCATAGCTGCCACGGCAGACCCCCACGGCATCCCTTATTCGACTCAGTCCTCTTCTTATCCATCCTTATAGCCTTCCCCCTCGTTTATTTCCTCACCAAATCCAACTCCCCCTCCTCTCTCTCTCTCAATCTCTTAAACCTTCTTGATTTTCTTGTACCACTTAACTTTCCTAAAACCCCATTTCTTATTTTATCATTAATTGATTACCCATTTCAATTAATTACCTATTTCAAGATCTGCTTCGTCTTCTTTTTGGAGGGTACAATTTAGTTTATTTTATTTTTTTTGAATTTTTGGGTGAAATGGGAAGCAAATAGAGGAAAGCTAATCTCGCACTTGGGTTAAATCTCTGTGTTTATGTCTTGCTTGGGTGGAATCAAGATGGCTCATGTTGATGTCGAGAAATGTTACGAGGTCGCTTTACTTTCGCCGTTGGTTTCTCCGGGGAGCTGGTGCTTGGGTGTTTCTCGGTTGTCAAAAAGCTTCAGTAGATCATCAAAGGTTTGTAATTTAATGTCACCTTCACTGTTATTATATGTATTTAATCAGAAATACCAATTGAAACTTTGGACTTGTTTGGTAGCTGAGAAAGTAGAATAAACTAGCCGAAATTTGATTGAAAAGTTTTGAGTCCTTTCTTTTCCACTTTGTAGTGGTTATTGTTTTTTATTCAATTTTCTTATTTTGATAAATGGATTTATGGGTGTTCTTTATTTTTAAAACATTAAATAGAACTGTATTGATTGTTGGGTGTAGTCATTATGTTGATTTTGACTTCCCAAGAAAGAATAAAAGAAACAAATCACAGCTTAGAGTCAAATGGTTGTGTTATGCCTCCTTGGGTGGATGTTTAATTTCTCTGGTGTCTCAAGGCATGAAAAAATTTAAGCTTTTCTATCTTGTTATTACTTCTATTGCTCATATTCTTAAGCTAACAAAATTTATGTTTGCTTGATGTTTCTTATTTTACTGCTACTTCAATTATATCGAGTAATTGGGTCAGCTAGAATTTACCCATTTTTTTGAATTTGTTTGAATACATGTGATTTGAAATTATAAATTCTTGTTGTTTTCCATCTTTTGTATTTTTTTGATATGGGTTGGAGGAGAACAATTGTTTTTAAAATTCTTCGGCTTGAGATTATATGATTTTATAGACATGTCCCTGTTAGAGCCCTTGTCATTTTGCCTAAATGGTCAAATTAAGACTACAGGTTTACGTTCCCTCATCCTATTTGCTATTTCCCTTATTTGGAAAAGTTTTTTGTGGGTGACCTCATCTGTTGACCTCATATGTGTGCTCTTATGCCTTCCTTTTGAATGGATGTGTTTTTTCTTTGGCTGTTTTAAAAAGTTTTGTTTTTGCATGTCCTTTTATAGTTGTTTACCATTATTTGATTGATCTAATGAAGGAAGCTACATGGGTCATCCATATATCTATGGATAAAAATTCATAAAGACTTGATCCTGCAATCAGTTAAATTAGCAAGTTATAAAATTGACCATATAACTTAACCATTAGTCATTCATCACCTTATTTGTTTGACCTCTCCCTCTCTCTTATTTATCTTGGCTCTTCATTTTTAAACTTCGTTGCTAAGCTAATCCTAAATTTATATAACGACCTGCAATCAGTTTTTGTATCAAGTTATGGCTCTGCAAAACTGTATACCCATCTACGTGCGACAAAAAAAGGAGTTGTTATAACAAGTAAACAATAATTTTTAATTGTCAAGTTACTATTTAAAAAGTTACAATCAATCAAAAAGGCTTATAAATAATAAAAAATAAATCTTGAAATGTAGTTAAACTTAGTTTAAATTTATGAGAATTTGACTATTAAAGTTGGATATTCTTTATTTATTCATTGAAATTTGTCTTCATAAGAATTTTCATTTAAATGCTTTGTGGAGTATGTATAGAAAGTGCGGGTGTGTTAAAAATTAATTTAGATTTTTAGTTTAGTGTGTGTCAATATTCATTGTGACGCCCCCAAATTCAGTTGCTTGAAACTCGAATTCAGTGTTTCACTATACTATTTCTTTGAGCGGAATAATAATAATAATAATAATAATAATAATAATAATAATGTCATAAATATCAAACTTAATTAACATATCAGAGCTGTCTAAATCCCAGGTACGCGACCTTTAAAACAATTCATTACATGATAGATAATAAATATCGTCAACTTATTTAAGTCTAGCTATTACATAAGATAACACAAACTTAATCTGCTAGCTTTCCTTTCCCTTTATTCTTGCCTGAACCTTTAGGTCGATCATACATAGCTGAAAACATAATTAAGCAAGAATGAGCATTTGAGTGCCCATCAAGTAATAGCAATCAATAAACATTAGCTGCAAGGATTAAATGTTTTCTTTGAACGACTCTTTAACAACGAAGCAATAGTTGTGAAGTACTGAAGCAACACTAAACAACATAGCAGATCTTATTTCAAAATTTAAAATTACGCACTGACTATAAATAGATGGCAGTTGATAGACTATGAACATAGTTTTCAGTTTTCAAAAAGGTCAAACAGAACTTCATCTGTAAACCGTCATAACTTTCAGGCACGGGGGGTGATCAGCCCGTTATGCCCTGTATTGATCAATATTACATACCGGAACGATATTCTTGTTCATCATATCCGCCTTAGGCGCACAAAAGTTTTCCCATGTTCGGGATGTTCATACTTAGTCGGGAATCCAAACCAAACAATTCGGTTGGATATCAATAAGGTTCTATCATATTCAAAAGATATTTTAAATTTGTGTCTAGCCGAGACAAATAGCTTACATGACTTTCAATTAAGATATACATATTGGAAATCGATAAGTATGTATTAACATGTTCAATAATTATCCAAGTGTGGACACTTGTATAATCAGTCTTAGAAATTTACGAACAGAATAAATATATATGAACCTAATAGTAATACTGTACTGATATGTACGAATAAAGTTCAAGAACTTGCATGAATACGAATATTTGAATACATAATCAATAACAATAGAGTTAATAATCTGGCACAACGATAATATAATTCTGAAACTTTCTTACTCATGTCCATTACAAAAAGTAAATGCAACGGTAGAATACTTGCACAATGTAAAAGATAGTTCAGATACTTGCACAATGTAGTTTAAGTACGGTTAGGAAACTTGCTTATGATATCCGTTGAATAAAGTAAAACAAGAGTTTAGGATACTTGCCTGGTCTGCTGCTTACACAACTTAGTTCTATCTTTAATTCAACGACCTATCATTTATAAGATTGTTCTATTGAATAGAATAACATATCATAACATATAGTACTGTTATTTACAGTCAACGCATAACCTAATCACATTGTCTCATAGTTATATTAGTCATTAAGACACAAATAAATACTTATACCATCAAACTATATAGGTTCGAATCAATTTCGGTAGTATTTCGGTGTACGGAGGCTTTATCGGGAAATTATCGAGTTTAAAACTCTATCATGCAGTTCAATATTATTCTGCATATTTTAAATACCAGTCATATTATTTTTAGATGACTTATAATAATTTTGAAATAATTATTATAATTTATCTTAATTTTTCAAACCCTAGAATCATTATTAAATAATTTAAATATTAGATAATTCTATTATCATTAATATTAAAACATTCTTACTGCAACACTTGCCAGAATATCAAAGTTATTTATAATAACTCAAAATATTTTTAAAGTATTAATATAACTCTTAAATGATTTTTAAAATAATTAAAATCATTTTGAAAAATTACCATTAATATTAAAATATTAAGGTATTATTCATTAAAATATTAAAAGTCATTTATAATTACTTAAAATAATTTTAAACCATTTATATCCTTTTAAATGATTTTTAAATCAATAAAATCATTTTAATCTATTTATTTAATATAATTATCTAATATCATTAATATTAAATAATTAATGAAATTTACTTTAAAATATTTAAAGTTACATTTTATAGCTTAAAATATTATTAAATATCTTATTATCATTTAAAATGATTTTAATATCATAAAATCATTTTTAGTTAATTTATTTAATGCATTTATTAAATAAATTAAATATTAATAATATTCAAATATTTACTAATATTTATGGAAAATATTCCAAATTATTAAAAGTTAATTTTTATGACTTAAAATAATTTTTAAAACTGATTTTATAATTTTCGGAATTTATTTACTATTTTTAAATGATTTTTAGAATTTATTTCTATTTTTAATCATTTTCCGGAAATTAGAAAACTAAAATAATAGAAACCGTCGCTATAGGCTATAACGACACTTTCTATCGTTGTTGGTGTTCTTGAGCTCAAGAACACTGACAAGGCAGTGTTCAAGGGTCCTACTTTGACCGATCATAAATTTCAATTCATTGTGTTTCTGGGCTTGTTTAAACATTGATCGTGCAGTAGGTATGTAACACTACCATTATCAATCATAATTTAGGTCATAACACATCATAGCATGAAGATCTGGGCCTTCAATGTTGCTGTCAGAACGCTTCTGGGTTTTATGGGTAACCCAGAAACCCAGGCAGTTCGAGTAGGTAGTTTGAGGCTTAATTCTCTTCGAGTTCTGTTAATTGTTAAAGTGTTCTAATGGATCAGGGTTGTAGTCCACATGACAGAGTACACTTATCAATCATCAGGTCAGTCAAAAGATATCAGAATCATAAGATAGCATTCGGTTGAAACCTTATCGGGAGAGATAACGTTCATCGAGTTTTTACGGTTCCCGAAAAATTGAGTTCGTGCTAAATCGAAGCTAGTTTGACCATCGATTTGTTTCATTTTATTTGTTATCTAATTGATATAAGAGCATGAATCTATAATACACTTACAAGAGTATAACTTTAATACATTAACACAAACAAATCTACAAAAGTATGCAAGATCTGGGCCCATAAACTTGTTGTCAAACACTGATGAACAAGTTCTGGGTTACCCAGAAAATGCAAAGTCATGGTCGGTCAACGCAGTCTAAGCATGATTTCAAGTCCAGATCAAAGTCCTTCTAGCATACTACATGTTCAAACATTTAAACAACAAAAATGATAACCAGATAAAGATCTATGTGGTCTGACATTCGGTTGTTAGACCACTTTTGAAAATTTCCCAGATTTTGTAAAAACTTAAATTCGAGCATATAAATGTTATGGATCCACTATTTAGCAACCCAAATAACTAATTGACACCTTGTACTACATATTTAAACATTCATACATCAAATCTAACATAGCATACAAGATTAAATTTTATTGGCGTAGGGTTTACCTTTCTTGAACAAGATCTTGAATCTGACTTCTGATATGCTACAAGTGTTAGTGGGGCTTGATAAGGGACTGGTCCAATACTAGAATTCAGAGGTTTGAGTTGAGAGAGAAGTCAGTTGAGTATTGGTTGCACAAATGGCTTAATAAGTGACTTTTCTCTCTCTTTGATCTTATATAATGACATAGATGCAATGCACTTGGATGTGAAAATGGCTGATTTATATGGGTTATAGGCACATGTCTAGGTTGAGTTGGTCTCCAACTAAATTTATGGCAACCTACACAAGTTATCAATTAAAATAATGCAAAAGGGCAATTATGTCATTTGGTTTTTACTTTTAGTAGCAAAGTGGGAAATCTATTCTAACCCTTAGGGTTTGACCCTTAGGGTTTAACCCTAAGGTTCCATAAGTCCAAGTTCTAGGATTTTGTAATTAGGGTTAAAATGAGAATCTTAGTTTCTAAAAATGTGAATTAGGGTTCCCTAATTAAATTAGGCTTACTAATCACCTAGGACTTGTTAATTAGGGTTCATACTTTACTAATTATCATTAACCGTGCTAAATTAATAATTACGGTTTACAACTTAGCAATTAGGGTTTTAATTTAGTAATTAGGGTTTCTAAATATTAATTAGGGTTTACCAAATTAACATTAAATCTATACTAATTGTCATTAATTACATAACACACAACTTCACAATTTTTACAGTCGTAATTGACTTATGTATTATAGTTTATCAATAACGCTAGGGTTTTGCACCGTTTTACAATAACTGTTCCACACATTAACATTATGCATATATCAGGCATATTTATATTACTGAAAGATAAATAATATTATATTAATATTCTCATTCCTTATTCAAAATCCAGAATTAGGGTTTTGAATCCATATCCGACCTAACCTTTATATAAACCATTATTAATTAAGTTAAAATAATTAACTTAACTATAATAAAAATACATATCATAATAATCCTTATAATCATATCATATATATAATAATCATATTTTCATGGAAAATAAATAATGAATATTTTTATTACAAAATTAATTTATAATAAGAATATAATCTATAATGATCAATAATTCTTAAAAAGAATTTATTTACAATTATTCATGTAATACATAAATACATATACTTTTCTTTGCACATAATCCCACCTTTATATAAAAAAAAATTAAATGCAAAATTTATTGAAAATATTGGGTTATTACATCCACCCTCCCTTATAAGGATTCCGTCCCCGGAATCACCGTTTCAAAACTTATAGATACTAGGGAAAATAACATATACAATCATTTCAAGTAGATCTCGATCGGATTCGATCGAACTGATCTTTAACTATTTAACATAAGACTTGTTTATCTGATCATACGGAAATTTGATTTCTAACAGAACTCAAATTTCTCCTTCAAAAATTTCTTTATAATAAAAATAAAATAAAATCATATATAATAAAATAAAATTTATTCGAATAATACCTGAAGTTCCATCCTCGGCTGCTACGGTATCCTGAACCGTCATGTTGAAGACTCTTACGATTGATTTTGTTGAAGTTGGTCCCGTTATCGCTAGTGTTCCGTTGCCTTTCCCTGCATTCACGCTTCCTGCATCCATCCTCCTTTTCGGACAGTCCTTGACCTTATGTTCTGTTGATCCACACAGAAAACACCCATTGTTCGTCCTAGGATTGGAGCAGTTAGGAGAGATATGTCCATCCTGCCCACACTTATAGCACACGAACTTACCACTAAGACACTCACCTGAATGATTTTTCCCACAATTCTTACACTGCACAACCTGCTTCCTCACACCTTCCTGTTTGACTTGGACATTTTCAAAATTGTTCCACTTTCTTTTTTCGTTCCCACTACCACTACCTACTTCTACCTTCCCAGTTCCCTCAACCTTACCCTTGCTCCTTTTCTCCTTATTATAGAGGCTCATGGCCTCACTTCCCCCTTCGGCTATGATAGCCTTCACAAAAAGTGTTGCAAAAGTATTTATCTGCACTACCGCCACCTTATTATAGAGCCAGGGTTTTAAGCCCAGCTCAAACCTCCTTGCCTTCCTTGCCTCCGTATCAACTTGATGCGGAGCAAACCTAGCTAATTCATTGAACTTTGCGGCATACTCCGCAATTGTCATGTTCTCCTACTTCAACTCCAAAAACTTCACCTCCATCCTAGCCTGCACACTGGACGAGAAATAGTTCTCAAAGAATAGCGTCTTAAACTTAGTCCATGCTATCACTCCTTCTCCTGCCCTATCTTGATTTTCCTCCCACCAGAAATTCGCCTCTCCTTTCATCATATATGTGGAAAAAGCTATCTTTTGCCCCTCAGCTACCCTAGCGACTATAAACGCATTTTCTATTTCCTTAACCCAAGTTTGGGCTTCTATCGGGTCAATGGTACCTCTAAATTCTGGCGGTCCTACGGCTTTAAAATCTTTGAAGTTTGCAAATTGATTGTCTGGTTGATTTCCCGCGGCCGGCATTCCATTCTGCATGGCTTGAGCTACCATGTTTGCGAAATTCTGCATCAGGTCTGGTTTTTGTCCTCCAGCATTGTTGACAGATTCTTCTGCCCTTTGGTTTCGAGTTTGACGTCTTGGCGGCATTATCTGGTTAAATAAAACATATTCTATATTTTATTAACATACATTCTAAACCTTATCGTATAAGTTTAATATTTTAAACTTGTTTCATTAACCAAACATGAATTCATATTCATTCAACTGTTTCATAGTACATAACATAGCACATACTGCTTTAAACATCTGATATCCCTTTGTGACCACAAAAGTCTGGAATCGCTGCTACAACAGTTGGAAATATAGTATTACACAGACATACTTATCATAAAACACACATATTCAAATAGTACTTATACTACGCCTTTTCCTGATCCTGGACAACCTTTCGCTCAATGACCTTCCATACCACAAATAAAACATGCACCTAGCTTAAAGTCGGGACAATGATGAGAGATATGTCCCCCATGTCCGTAAATGTAACATATCTTTTTCCCTTTCCTGCATACGCCATCATGTTTCTTGTCACAGTTTGTACACTTTTCTATTTTGTTAGCGCCCTCTTGGTTATTATCGGAATTTCCTATTTCGCGGTCTTTTATCTTTCTTTTCCCTTTCTTGCTCGGAGCTGCACGCGATATGTTGCTTTTGGCTCCCATCTGATTAATTTGGATCTTAAGCTTATCTTGTTCTTCCATCGTTTCGATTAATGCCTTTCGCAATTGACTATTTAGTAGCTTTTCTATTTCCCATAACTTTTCCAGAGAAGAAACCTTGTTCCTCAGATTCTGCACTTCGGTTGATGCTTGATCAGCTCCAACTTCGGTGTCTGAATCACTATCTGTTAGTTCCACCATTTCTGGGTCCGGTACTATATTTTCAAAAATGATCACCTCATCAAGGTTATTTTCAACGTGAGCCTCTATTTTAGCTATTAGCTTCGGATCGGTTATGGAGATTGACTCCTCCCTTACGATCCGAAGGCATCATAATCCTTTTCCACCTGACATCTACACATAATTTATCCAGAATAGTATATAACATATACACACAGCAAGTAATAGTTTTATATAGGTTATTTTTATTTCGTTTTACGATGAATTTATTCAATCCATCTCCCTTAAAAACTCTATACGAGTTATTTGTATTTTCAACGTTTACCTCTGCCCTAAGGTATAGCCTAAGGTCTATCTCACCTATGGTTTCTAACCTTAAAGCTCTGATACCAACCTGTGACGCCCCCAAATTCAGGTGCTTGAAACCCGAATTATGTGCTTCACGATACCATTTCTTTGAGCGGAATAATAAAACTAATATCATAAATATCAAACTTAATTAACATATTAGAGTTGTCTAAATCCCAGGTACGCGACCTTTAAAACATTTCATTACATGATATATAATAAATATCGTCAACTTATTTAAGTCTACCTATTACATAAGATAACACAAACTTAATCTGCTAGCTTTCCTTTCCCTTTGTTCTTGCCTGAACCTTCAGGTCGATCATACATAGCTGAAAATATTTAAATTAAGCAAGAATGAGCATTTGAGTGCCCAACAAGTAATAACAATCAATAAACATTAGCTGTAAGGATTAAATATTTTCTTTGAACGACTCTTCAACAACGAAGCAATAGTTGTGAAGTACTGAAGCAACACTAAAAAACATAGTAGATCTTATTTCAAATTTTGATACTACGTGCTGACTATAAATAGAGAGCAGTCGATAGACTATGAACATAGTTTTCAGTTTTCAAAAAAGGTCCAACAGAACTTCATCTGTAAATCTTCATAACTTACAGGCACGTGGGGTGATCAGCCCGTTATGCCCTGTATTGATCAATACTACGTACCAGAACGATATTCTCATTTATCATATCCGCCTTAGGCGCACAAAAGTTTTCCCATATTCGGGATGTTCATACTTAGTCGGGAATCTGTTGATCGATTTCACAATCAAAACATACGTGCAAGTATACATGGTCAACAAGTAATAAAGTGAAAGTAAAGTATCGTTCCCCCGAGGAATTATTTAATAGAAATCACCAAGTACTAGTTCTTAACCAAACTAATTTTATTTAAACAATTGCAATTTATGATTTTTAAACTTAAGCAAACAAAATTAACTAATTAAACTAGATTACTTTATAAATGAATTCAAATAAATAAAGATTAAGACTACAATATCCCCAATTATGAACTATAAACCAATTATTTAATTAACCCAATTATTACCCCACCTGAATTGTTAACAAGAATTCTAGTTGTTAAAAGCCCTTTCCCAAGTGAACAGATAACTTTTATTCAATTCAATTAATCATGCGATATTCCTATGCAAAATAATTAAACCAAACCCGTTAGATTCCAATTCCAAATTTGTTACATGCAGTGAACAGATATTCCTATTCAATTCACGACCCTAATTATTCATCTCATGCAAATAATTAAGCCTACATGTTATCATATCCAGTTCCAACCCTAGATTTCATCTTCTGAATCCTTCTAGAATAACACAGTAATTATTGGCCAAATAATTAATCAATACGCACAAAACATGATAAATAATTCACTTGGACATAAATAATTGGAATAAATTAAATAATTAATTCATAGACATAAAAGGTTCAATTTGTAGTCTTAACAAAAGATTTAGTTCATGATTAATTAATTAAAACTAAGAATTCACAATTGAATAGACATTAAAAGATAAAAGTAAGAGAAGAGAAGAGAATAGAATCTGTTATCAGCAAATCTCCATCTTCATCAAGCTCTTGCTCTTGATCTTCAATGGTCTCCAAGTTACTTCAATCTCCAAAACTAATAAGAACTAGGGTTTATGTTCTAATCTAATGGAGTGTATCTCTAATCTAATCTATGTAATCCCCCTTTATTTTATGCATTACATCATATATTTATAGGTTACAAGTCCAATTTTTAGCTTATTAGGAACAAACCCAATCCAATTTGGAGTCAAAAAAGTGTCAAAATTCACCCCAAAACGCGTTCAAGCTTGACCCACCCTTGCCCAGTGCCCCAGTGCTGCTCACGGCGCTGGGATTCTGCCCTCTAGCACCCCGACGCTGTGCATAGGCCTTGTTTGGGCGCCCCGGCGCTGGCCTCATTTCTGGAAATTTTCTGCTCTGACGTCCTTTGGAAAAATGGCCATAACTTCTTCGTCTGAACTCCGATTTTGATGATTCAAGATGTTCCGGAAAGAGGAGACGTAGATCTACAACTTTCATTCTTTGCATTTTTCGAAATAAGGCCTGAAACAATGCCGAAATTGGTTTTGAAGTGGCTACTATGTAAATAATAAGCCGAAAACACGCATCTAGCAACCCCAAACGTCGATCCAAGTAACTTTTATCCCAAATCCTACAAAACAACATAAAATATGCATGAATAGACACAAATACTTAAAAAATTCCAAAAGATTAAGATCAAATGCACTCAATACATGGGTATAAAACTCACTCATCAAATACCCCCAAACTTAAACATTTGTTTGTCTTCAAGCAAAAACATAAAAGAACTAAAAATAAACAACTGAACTCAACTACATGAATGCATATGCATGATCTACTTCCTAATATACCTATGAACCCAGTATTAAATCAGTATGATATATTGCAATAGGCCCCAAAGATACCAATGATACTCAAACAATATATCCAATCAAGTCAAAATCCATAACTCTAACCAATTAGTCAATCCAAACCTGTCATCACCCATGTTGTGCGTGTGTGCTTGTTAACCATTCTAACCAACCACGATTCAAGATAATCACATAACAAACTTCTTAAAAAGAAAATTTCAGTTCCAATTCAATTACTTTTGTGAACATGACAACTCCGGTTAAAACTAAGCACTTACCAAGTCTAAGGGTAAACACATGATTTATTTCTATTTTTATACAATCACAAGGGCATTTTTGCTCTTTCTCGTGTTTTATTCAATTTTTTTATTCTCATGGCTATGCAATGTCTTATTCCCTTAGGCTTTTCAATGCTACCTTAACGAGCTTTCGACCAACGACTTCCAAACCATTAAGACCTTAGGGCACTAGGTGTAAAGACAATCCCCTCGGGCTTACTTACTCAAGTAACAAAGGCCACAAAACTAGACAAGCATGCGAAAGTATTTTTTTTTTCTAAATTTTCTATTTTTTTTCATCATTTCTTTTTTTCTTTTTCTTTTTTTTCTTTTTTCTTTTTCATTTTTATTTTGTATATATATACCCCATAGATTCCCCCACACTCAAGCTTTTACGTCATTCCAACCTTTATCGCCAGTTCACTAATTTTCTTAAATTTTAACCAAGATTTTCCCTTAGAAACAAATTATGAAACAATTGAACCAAGTGGATTAAAACAGTTAAACTTTAAGTGCTAACCGATTACATAAGTTTCAGACAGGCTCAGATTATCATCATGATTAAAATTAGAACTCATCATCAATTATCAACACTGTTCAAGTTAACATTCAAAACCAATCTTATCATAGGTCGAGCTAAGACTACACCAACCGATCGCACATATTCATGCAAAAATAAATATGCAATTATACTACATGAACACATACTAATGCAACACATATATGAATATGCAATTAACTACCATGTATTATATGCACACTGAATACAAGAACACAATGCTTACACGTAAAAATAACGAACTATAATGCAAATAACTAACTATATGCAATACGGTACTAAAATGCCCCCAAACTTAAACTAGACATTGTCCTCAATGGCTAAAATAGAAAAAATTAAAGCAGATGACTTCCCTGAAAATATAGCAATCTTCCTCCTTGTCCGCTAAGTTTGGAGAATAGGCTAGGCACATGGAATAAATTAGGCACCACACTTGAATTTGACTTGAATAACCTGTAAACCATGATAGAAACAATTTTATTAAATTCTAAATAAATACAAATTCAAAACTATTAATATAAAACCTAATAAAAACTAAAAATAAAAATTAACTTGGGTTGTCTCCCAATAAGCGCTTGTTTTATAGTCTCAGCCTGACTTCTTCAATTCTCTATCTAATTCCCCTACGAAAATTGAGGAACCCTCCATCCATCAGTAACAATATCTCTTTTGGGAGGTTCCCATTAGTAATGACCCTTGAATGAAAGTCTCCTAGCATGCTCTTTGTAAATATGTTCCCCATTAAGAACGTCCAAAAACTAGGTGCCTTCTCCATTATGTCGATGATCAGATTACGGCATTGAAGCTTAATAAACACAATGGGATCTTCCTCTATCTTCTCCTTTTCATCCCACCATGACTCCTGGCATCAGATTAGCTCTTATGTCACAAAGAGCTTTTGCAACATACGATTTGCTAATTGGGCATGGTTTTGCAAAACTGTCCGGATTCTTGAACTTTGGTGGAGGAGGCACATGGGATACTAATGAAATCGGCTCATCTTCGTTGAATCTTATAGTTAACTCTTCGTCGATCTCCTTTTCTTGGTTCCCAATTATTTCCTCTCTTTCAACATCTTGTGGCTCATCTAGTTGCAGATTTTGTTCGGGCTCTCCATCAGTCTCGGAATCCATGTCATAGGGCCAAGTGTATTGAGGACAAATATTCAAGCCATTGATTAGTTGTTCCATTTGGTTAAAAAAATTTTGACTCGATATCTCTTGATTAATCCTCCTCTCCTCACTTGAAGCTATGAACTTGGACAAAATTTTCTCTAAATTTGAATGTTCCTCCTGTTGTAGTGGAGGTGGACACGAGAAATCTGGTGGGTATATTGGACTTAAAGTATAAAATTGATCTTGATGAGTATGGCTCCATGAAAAATCTGGGTGATACCCCCAATCCTGATGATAGTTGTTGGGATAGACATAATTGTTGGGGTAATCACCACCATACTGTACCGATTCGAAATTGATGGCTCATTGATGACTCATATGATTTCCAGCACAATAATCACAAGTCACCACCATACTTTGACGACGTTGTGCTGCAAAAAAGTCTAACCTCTTCGAAAGTGTCTCAATTTGTGCTGATAATGCAAAAAGTACTGTCGCAAGTCCATCAATCTCCGCTCCCCTTGACTGAGTCATTGTCGTATACGACCATTGATAATAAAATTCCGCCATGGTACCTGAAAAGAAAAAAAATAGAAAGAGAATTAAAGAAAATAATAAAAACAAACGTTTAAATTAAAACTAATTTGATAAAAATTAATATTGGCAAAATTATTAAACTAATTCCCAGGCAATGGCGCCAAAAACTTGTTGATCGATTTCACAATCAAAACATAGGTGCAAGTATACACGATCAACAAGTAATAAAGTGAAAGTAAAGTATCGTTCCCACGAGGAATTATTTAATAAAAATAATCAAGTACTAGTTCTTAACCAAACTAATTTTATTTAAACAATCGCAATTTATGATTTTTAAACTTAAGCAAACAAAATTAACTAATTAAACTGGATTACTTTATAAATGAATTCAAATAAATAAAGATTAAGACTACAATATCCCCAATTATGAACTATAAACCAATTATCCAATTAACCCAATTATTACCCCACCTGAATTGTTAATAGGAATTCTAGTTGTTAAAAGCCCTTTCCTAAGTGAACAGATAACTTTTATTCAATTCAATTAATCATGCGATATTCCTACGCAAAATAATTAAACCAAACCCGTTAAATTCCAATTCCAAATTTGTTACATGCAGTGAACAGATATTCCTATTCAATTCACGACCCTAATTATTCATCTCATTTAATAATTAAGCATACATGTTATCATGTCCAGTTCCAACCCTAGATTTCATCTTCCGAATCCTTCTAGAATAACACAGTAATTATTGACCAAATAATTAATCAATACGCATAAAACATGATAAACAATTCACTTGGACATAAATAATTGGAATAAATTAAATAATTAATTCATAGACATAAAAGGTTCAATTTATAGTCTTAACAAAAGATTTAGTTCATGATTAATGAATTAAAACAAAGAATCCACAATTGAATAGACATTAAAAGATAAAAGTAAGAGAAGATAAGAGAATAGAATCTGTTGTCAGCAAATCTCCATCTTCACCAAGGTCTTGCTCTTGATCTTCAATGGTCTCAAAGTTACTTCAATCTCCAAAACTAATAAGAACTAGGGTTTATGTTCTAATCTAATGGAGTGTATCTCTAATCTAATCTATGTAATCCCCCTTTATTTTATGCCTTACATCATGTATTTATAGGTTACAAGTCTAATTTTTAGCTTAGGAACAAACCCAATCCAATTTGTAGTCAAAAAAGTGTCAAAATTCGCCCCAAAACGCGTCCAAACTTGACCACGCCCTTCCCTAGAGCCCCAATGCTGCTCACAGCGCTGGGATTCTGCCCCCTAGCGCCCCGGCGCTGGGCATAGGCCTTGTTTGGGTGCCTCGGCGCTGGCCTCATTTCTGGAAATTTTCTGCTCCGACGTCCTTTGGGAAAATGGCAACCCAGATCACTGATTCACACCTTATACAACATATTTAAACATTCATACATCAAATCTAACATAGCATACCAGATTAAATTTTCTTGGCTTAAGGTTTACCTTTCTTGAACAAGATCTTGAATCTGACTTCTGATATGCTACAAGTGTTAGTGGGCCTTGATTAGGGACTGGTCCAATACTAGAATTCAAGGGTTTGAGTTGAGAGAGAAGTGAGTTGAGTATTGGATGCACAAATGGCTTAATAAGTGACTTTTCTCTCTCTTTGATCATATATAATGACATAGATGCAATGCACTTGGATGTGAAAATGGCTTATTTGTATGGGTTATAGGCACATGGCTAGGTTGAGTTGGTCACCAACTAAAGTTATGGCAACCTACACAAGTTATCTATTAAAATAATGCAAAAGGGCAATTATGTTATTTGGTTTTTACTTTTAGTGGCAAAGTGGGAAATCTATTCTAACTCTTAGGGTTTGACCCTTAGGGTTTAACCCTAAGGTTCCATAAGTCTAAGTTCTAGGATTTTATAATTAGGGCTAAAATGGGAATCTTAGTTTCTAAAAATGTGAATTAGGGTTCCCTAATGAAATTAGTTTTACTAATCACCTAGGACTTATAAATTAGGGTTCATATTTTACTAATTATCATTAACCTTGCTAAATTAATAATTAGGATTTATAACTTAGCAATTAGGGTTCTAATTTAATAATTAGAGTTTCTAAATATTAATTATGATTTACCTAATTAACATTAAATCTATACTAATTGTCATTAATTACATAACACACAACTTAACAATTTTTACAGTCGTAATTGACTTATGTACTATAGTTTATCAGTAACGCTAGGGTTTTGCACCGTTTTACTATAACTATTCCACACATTAACATTACGCATATATCAAGCATGTTTATATTACTGAAAGATAAATAATATTATATTAATATTCTCATTCCTTATTCAAAATCCGAATTAGGATTTTGAATCCATATCCCACCTAACCTTTATATAAACAATTATTAATTAAGTTAAAATAATTAACTTAACTATAATAAAAATACATATCATAATAATCCTTATAATCATATCATATATATAATAATCATATTTTCATGGAAAATAAATAATGAATATTTTATTACAAAATTAATTTATAATAAGAATATAATCTATAATGATCAATAATTCTTAAAAAGAATTTATTTACAATTATTCATGTAATACATAAATACATATACTTTTCTTTTGCACATAATCCCACCTTTATATAAAAAAAAAAATTAAAGGCAAAATTTATTATTTAATTATATTGAAAATATTGGGTTATTACATTCAGTACTTCATTTTTTGTGTTCATGATTTATTTTTATTTTTTTTTGAATTATATAGTGCCTTCGCACGGGTTATCGCTAGTTAATGATAAAATAAGAAATGGGGTTTTAGGAAAGTTAAGTGGTATAAGAAAATCAAGAAGGTTTAAGAGATTGAGAGAAAGAGGAGGGGGAGTTGGATTTGGTGAGGAAATAAACAAGGAGAGGGAAGGCTATAAGTATGGATAAGAAGAGGAATGAGTCGAATAAGGGACGCCGTGAGTGTGACGCCCCCAAAACAGGTATACATCACTCATCTTGAGTCGCCAGATACAAGGTACTGAATACAAATACAACTTAATTATACAACAGTCGTGTAAAATACGACAAAACATAGGCTGTGAGTTTTAATACAAATATTGTCATCTAGACAATATCCACACTCAATGGAGTCCTCATTACATTTATTATCACACTATTTCACAGAATAGTGAGGACTACTAATGCACCATCTAGGACCATCACTCTGTTCTCCGACTAGTCCCAACTACGTTCTCATTTTCTGAAGAGAATAGTGAAAGAAAGGGTGAGCTCAACTAGACCAGTAAGAAATATTATGACTAAGATAATGCAGAATAAATTATCATTAGCCTTCAACAATGTTAAACTGATAGAATATAATAGACAACAAGTTTAACTGCAGCGGAACAAATAATCCATTAGAACAGTCAAGTAAAGTATAAAATTTACTATCTTCTATGATTTAAAAAAAAAATTCATCAACTTTATCGCTGAGACTTAACTTAATAAATAAAATCGAATCATCCCTGCTCCACGGCCAAGGATATTCATGTAATCATCAATGGTCATGGCTATACCGAATAATCCCTGGTCATAATCATACCAACAACTGTCCACCAATGAACTACAGGCCAATGAGGACTTTTACCACATCATTCGTCACATTACGGTCATGATTATACCGAATAATCCCTGGTCATAATCATACCAAGTCCATCTATGCACGTTAGCCAAAGATGACTTTCATCACAATATAAACATGAGGATGATGACAATGACATAATAATTCAATAAAACAAGTTCAAGAATAAATTTTAAAGATTTATAAATTAATTTATCCAAGAACCAATAACGTCCAAATTGTCAACATGATACTGCTTTATAGAGTAAAATTAAAGAATGCTCAGAAGAATATTTTCATGAAAAGATACTGAATGAAGCGCAAATATCAAGGATATTCCACTAATTTCATGGAGTATAGAAGCTAAAGCTTTAACCAACTGAGTAAAATAGAATATATGAAACTACAAATGGATTTTCACCCGCCATGCGGTAATCCACGTAGACAGCTCATTTCCACAATTTAATAAGGAATGAATACGAAGGATCATTCACCATGCATGTGGTAATCCACATAGACAAGTTATTCCAACAGAATAATAAAGAATGGAACCAGGTCATGCATAATTCGCACAGACAGGATATTCCAACAGGATAATAAAGAATGGAACTAGGTCATGCGTAATCTACACAGGCAGGATATTCCAACAGAATAATAAAGAATAGAACCAGGTCATGCGTAATCCGCACAGACAAGATATTCTAACAGAATAATAAAGAATGGATTATCAACAGAATTCACCATGCATGCGATAGACCGCACAGACAGGTTATTCCAACAGAATAATAAAAAATGGAATAATAGAAGAATTTCTCCATATATACTAGTGCTTGGCGTGTATGCAGTTTATTCCAAATGTAATGATAAGGAATGGAATAACAATAGCTCTCTTCATGAATCTGAAAGAAATAATACCCTTACGAATACAACAAATAATATCCCTTACCTTAGAAGAAACTGGATATTGGAAAAGTGAGGTAGCAGACTTCTTCTTCTTTCTCTCTATAATTTCTCTCTCTGAGTTTCAAAGAAATTAAGTAAGAAATAATGAAGGAATGAGCTTCTATTTATAGAAGAATGGACTGAATAGTAACTAATTCATGAAACGGTCCAGATTGATTTACTTTTAAAAACAGATCGTCGTATTGATTTACTATTAAAACTTAAAAGCAATTCATCCATACTGATTTACTATTAAAACTTTAAACCAGCGATCGATATTGATTTACTATTATAACTTTCCATCAGCGGTCCAAATTGATTTACTATTATATCTTCAACCAACGATCTATATTGATTTACTATTATAACTTCAACCAACGGTCTGAAAAATTATCACATCTCCTCATGGAATAATATTGTACTCAAAAATGATTTGGACCGAAAAGAAATATTTTTTGGGTGAATAGTATTTCGGGAATAGTACCCCGTGAATAGTATCCCGACACGAAAAGTGTCCCAAATACCCGAGTGAATAGTAACCGGGTGAATAGTAACCCGTGAATAGTACTCCGACAGGAAAAGTGCCCCGAATACCCGATTGGTCAATATAACCTCCAGACATCAATTATTATCGAAATAAATATCAATTTCTACTAACACTAATAATTCCCACACAATGGAACTATCAATTTCATATATAATCAACACGAACTTATTCATCATTAATATTATAATTCACAATATTTAACAACCAGGTCGTTCCCAGGAAAGAGGGGGCTTTCCGATAAGGATTTATCCTTATTGGCGCGCAATTATGTGATCAAACCTCTCTTTGTGTAACTTCTGAACATTGTCAATATTGCAAATAATAATATGAATAACTTTGTCGTCTCAATTATTGATTTAATAATATATCATATTATGCACGGATGATCTTTATAACAATAATTGAATCAATAATATGAGAGATATGATGCATCAATTATCAGTAATAATTGAGTATAACTGAGTGACTTCTCACGTAAGCATCAATAATCAATACCATGTGCTACTACGCAACCACATGCCATTCATCGTACTTTTACTCTTGGGTAGTTCAATGGTTTTAACGGTAACACCTCCGCCGTTATTTTTATAGAAAGATAATTCTGTCGTTTTCTAACTACGATAATACTTCCATTGTGGGGTCCACCAATGATTGTGTCGTCGTACAAATATTCTCTGTTAAAACGAATATTCCCCGACCAATCGAATAGTATATAACCACTTGCTTACTTTGTAAAATTTGTAAATATTAACCACAACTATAACATTATATCAAATCCACACCATAATATTCAAAAATATATTTCGAGAAAATTATTCTTTATTCATAAAAGTTGGGGTCTTACAGTGAGGGTCTGTCGTGGCGGCCATAAGTAAAAAAGTTGAGGAGATAGAAAGATATAGATGTAGAGAGAACGGGTTATGTCGTGGCCCGTGGTGTGGCTGCTGTCGGTTCTTCCTCGCGATCCTCGGTTGATTCCTCTTTCTGGCGAGCGACTGAGATGTCTTCCCGGCAAGTCGGTTATCGTCCGGTGTTGAAGAGATACCCACCCCTTGTATTAGCCATTGAAGCAAAAGAAGTAGAGACAAAGAGGTGAAGAAACCCTAGTTTGTGGGTGAGGAGGGAGAACCAAAAGTGAGAGAGTGAGATGATGGATGTGAGTTTAAATTTTTGAGAGATAAATTCTTGGTAATCGGATGTTGAAGCCCCAAATGATTTTAGATCGTTGGATGTTGAAGCCTAAATTGATTTGAGGTCGTTGGATGTTGAAGCCTTGGGATTTGAGCCGTTCTGTTTTATATTATAGATGAGAGTCTCTATTTAAAGATTAAGACTTAAAATTATTAGATCCAAAGTTTAAAAGTTGTCACTTTATTTAAAAATCACTAACTTAACTATATATCACCTCATTTAAAATCACTAACCTAATACTAATAATAATAAAATAATTATTAAAAAAATAATGAGGGACATAACAAAGTACTCATAATAATAATAATAATAATAATAATAATAATAATAATAATAATAATAATAATAATAATAATAATAATAATAATATATTAGTATTATATTAAATTAATGGCTAGCGTTAGGTTAGTGACTTTGAAATGAGGTGGTTAGAGTTAGGTAGGAGTGAGCATGGTGCGGTTCAAACCGCACCCGAAACCGCTTAAATGCGGTTTGAAAAATTCAAAATCACACACGAAATCACTTGTGATTGGTGCGGTGCGGTTTTAAAGTGTGCAGTGCGGTTTTAATTGGTGCGGTTTCGGTTCCAAAATCAATTGAAATAATAAAAAAGTCTTAGTCTTCAATAAAAATTTAACATAGAACTTACATCGAGTAATTAACTTAATAACAGAGTCGGCAATGAGAATTATATCAAGTATAGAATCAAAGTTCCTTCAAATTCACCATCAAATCATAGAACAGTGAAACACGCAAAATAGTTTTAATTTATAATAAAGGAATGATGCTTTAAAACTAAATTATACACTATATAAAACAACAGAGACCATATATTCAATAACAAGCAAGAAGATTTATTTAGTTCCCCAAAAATTAAAAGTATATATTGGAGATAGAATAAAATTCTATACTATATATTGCAGGGAGGACTTATAGAATATAATCCTAACTATACCTAATTTAAAAAATAATCTATTTGACTATTATTATTATAACATTGACCTTAACCAATGCATCAAGTGCTCGAACCAATAAATTTGGCCCATCAACCATAAGCCCCTCCAATAACGCATCAAACAAATTCAAAATTCCAAAACCCAATTGCTTAATTTTTGACTCTATAACCTCTAACCATCTTCTTTCAATTGGTGAAAAGAATGACAATGCAAGACTGTGGTTTTTTCTGAGCGTGTTCAAGTGAAAAGTAACTTTAGAATTTACTAGAGATAGTGCGGTTTTAATTGGTGCGGTTCCGTTAGTGCGATTTTAATTGGTGCGGAACACATACGCCGGAACCGTTAGTGCGATTTTAATTGGTGCGGTTCGTGCGATTTTTGGTGCGGTTTCGGTTCTAATTTGGTTACTTGCTCAGCCCTAGAGTTAGGTTAGTGACTTTTAAATGAGATGGTTAGAATTAGATCACTAACTTTTAAATGAGATGACAATTCTTAAATCTTAGATTCAATAATTTTAAATCTAAATCTTTAAATTATATGGAGTACTTATTACAGTCTGTGTTGACCCCCTTATTAAAAAAAAATTCGTTTGATTCCGCCTTAGGGGTTGATTTTTTCTACCATCATATAACAATATCAATCTAAAGAGTATCAGATTCTCAAAACATTCTGTGCTCATTTAGCCGGAAACAAAGAATGGCTACAATAAAAAAATGTACTCCCTACCCTCCTCCGTCCATAAAAATAATACGTATCAATTGATTTGTTTCCTAATTAATTTGTAAAATATTACTTCATATGATTTTTTAATTTCAATTAATGCAACGGTTAATTGTTATTTTAAAAATAAATTCACATCATAATTTAAAGTATAAAATTTCGCCAATTAACTAAAATTTAAAATTTTATTTATGTGGATCCCAAGAGTAATTTTAAGAACACTCTATGAAGTTATTTTGACAATTTAAAACTATCTAAAGAACAATTTAGACACATAAAAAAAGTCGTTAATACTAAAGAGGTGAAGTAGAGACAAAGAGGTGAAGAAAACCTAGTTTGTGGGTGAGGAGGGAGAATCGAGAGTGAGAGAGTGAAATTTTTAGCCGTTGGATGTTGAAGCCCCAAATGATTTTAGATGTTGGATGTTGAAGCCTAAATTGATTTGAGGTCATTGGATGTTGAAGCCTTGAGATTTGAGCCGCTATGTTTTATATTATAGATATAATTTTTTTGTGATTAAATGTGCGCTGCAGAAAAATTGAAGAATTAGAATCTTATTCCGGTACATCTTTCAATACATATGTAAGGACACTATTGTTTTTAACAAAAGTACTAACTACACAATTATATGCAACAAACCTTATTGTGTCATTAAATATAATATTTGTGACACTAAATAAATATTGAAAGAAATTGAGAAAAAGTGTAACGAAAGAGATATTAGCCGAAATTGGATTAAATGGAATATGATATCCAAATATTTATAAGACTTAATTATAAATAAGATCTTGAATAATTAAATAAAGGTTAAAGTTTAAAACTTAGATTGAGAGTAGAAAAATGTGTAGAGAAATGATTAAAAAAATTAGGATGAACATATACGGTTTAATATGTGAAAGAACGTAAAGAGAGACTTTGGGGCAAAATGTTCTAAGAAGGTTTATGGAGAGAATTTGTTAGATCAGTCATTAAAACTAGGTAGTTTAGTGGCTCGACAAATTATTCTATAAGATATAAATTATTTTGGCTGAGCGAGAATAAAAAGAATTAAACGCAAATGATAGAAATGTTGATGGTAAGAAATGAGAAAATAAAGAAAGAAGTGAGAAGATTGAGATATATGAAGTCTTAAAAAGAATGTTATTATATAATACTTTAAAAGAATTTCAATTATTCGATAATGGATAGACCATGTTATAAATGAAAAAAAGAGATAATTATAAGAAACAAGCGATAAAAGGAACGAATGTATGAAAAGTTATGGTTATATGAAGGTATGATGTATTATAAAATAAAGTTTATGTACGAAAATTAATGTGTAATTGTGTCTAGTAAAAGTCAAAACATGCAAGATACTGAATAATAACATGAACATGAACAAGAACATGAGTTAAAAATAAAAAACTACTTAAGAAAATTGATTAAACAAATAAATGCAGAGAAAAATAAGACGATGGATAGACAATGGACAATAATTAACCTAAAAAGAGTACTAAATAACGTTAATAACTATGAAACTAACATTTTTAGTTTTAAAAACATGATATAATGAAAATTTTAAGATGAAGACATATAAAGAGTCCAACTACTTTGCTCTCATTTAATATTATAGATATACATGTAGTAAGACTTGAAGTTTTAATTCAATTCATTACTTCCAAAACTCAAGGGAAAATGAAGGAAAAGGAAAGGAATTCTTTGTAGCATTTTTTGTACTATATTTTAACATTGTTTCTAATATTTTATCTATTTAAGATGGTTAAATTTATCTGTGTTACATATTTTTATTTTATTTTACTTTTTCTTTCTTTTCCTTTTTCTTTCTTTTCCTCGATGCTTTGCAAGTTTCAAACGGATTCAGGTTTGTACAAGTGAAGTGAAACATTACGATAGTTTCACAATTCAATTTCTAAACAAGTAATTATCAATATGGATTAGGATATAGGAGCACAAAATTGTTTACACATGGCATGGTCCCTGCCTATATCTCTGACTACATCTATCAATACACAAAAAACTGAATGTTAAATCACTTTGTTGGATAACCACTAGTATGTAGAAGTTACAACTATTTGCACCAAGTAGGTATCATTTTCTATTTGCATCAAGTAGGTATCATTTTTTTCACTTGTACGCAATATTGATATAAATTTTAATGTAAAACTATCTATACACTATAGATTATATTGTACAATTATTTATATGCAAATATGCAATATAGAAAACATATCAAGGATGGTAGAAATCAAAGAAAACCTCCTTGGAAGAGGATGATAGCACTTGTTTCAGTTTCAAACTTCTCCCCAAAGTAGTTTGACAAGCATACACATTGACACAAATTACTTGTTCACAAATTACTATCTTCTTTCAACAGGAAAAAGTACAAAACCACGCATAATAACATTCCAGTACTCAATATAATATCATTCAATATTATGCAGAGGACATTTAGTATGACTAATATTCTGTTTTAGTATCCGCGCTTGTGGATGGTGTCAGTGAACCAAAATGATTATTATATCATAATGGATCACCTTTTTTGGTTGTTGAATTATTCAAAATCATCCAAAAGGAAAGAAAACTAGAAAAGCCATTCAAGTTTAATACACTAGTAAACAATTCAAGTTTAAAGCAAGTTGTATGTGACTGAGTTTCAAGTTGAATGTGAGAAGAGTGGCAGTGTGACTGAGATTCAAGTTGAATGTGAGAAGAGTGGCAGTGTGTGACTGTGGAACTGTATAGAATTTGAGTGGTTGTTTACATACTACCAGGGATTAATGGGAAGGAACTAGCAACTTCTGAAGTGTGACTATATCCTCAAGATGCTTTAATAGCACCAACAGCCTTCTTTGCCTCATCCGATTTCGATGGAAATCTGGCAAAAATTTCACTTAAGGATGGGCGTAGGCTTGGATCTGCATCCAACATTTCCTTTATCAATCCAGTAATTCTTTGGTCTGCATTCCAGTCTTGTGGAAATACCTTATTCATCAGTTCTGTGAGGGTCTTAATTCTTTCCATCTCAGTTTTCATTGGATAGAGCATCTCAAACAGCAGTACCCCAAGACTAAAGATATCTGCAGCAGGACTGACGTGAACTGATGAAATCTCTGGAGCTCTATAAAATGCTTTTCCTACCCTGCCATCCTCATCTAGGCCAATTCCCTTGGAGGGTTCCATAGCTGAAAAAAGAAGTACATGTATGAAGTTCCAATAGTCCATTGGCAAAATCAGAAATCAAGCATTACAATTTACATGTATGAAATTTAAATGATGTTTGAATAGTCTATATAACACAATACAATACCTAAGCTGAAATCACCAATTTTGATCTTGTCAAATGAATCAAAGAAAATGTTGTCCCTCGTCAGATCTCTGTGAATCCAGCCGTTATTGTGGAGATGTTCCACCCCCTTTAAGATCTTACGAAAATAGTCATAGGCCTTCTCCCTTGTGATAAGTTCCTTATCCATTTCATCCTGTAATGATCTGCATAATTAAAATTAAAATAGCACCCATTAGTTTAGTGGGACTGTTTTGCCATTCTGACATGATTCTATACCTTGGACAGGTCTCTAGTATTATGAAACAAGTGTTAGTTGGTGGGTCAATTTCGTCATCATCTTCTTCACTTGAATTCAATTCTACAGCAACACAGTCCTCCTCCCATGCCTGCAAAAAAAAAAAACAAAAAAAACAAAACAACGTAAAATAGTTCAAATTTTATCCATTACCTAAAACATAAAAAGCACTTTATTCATTTATAAATAGGTCCAACAATGTAAAAAGTTGGGTTACTTTAAATACTAATTAATGTTCTACATAAAATCATTTAACTTTTGAATAATAAAAGTATACTTTAAAGCAATTAGGTACTGCAGGAGAGGCAGGGGCATGACCCCTCCCAACATATCGGGATCAAGGCTAAACTAGCTACTGTTTCTGATGTCCACCGATGAGGGAGAGGAACTAGTATATCTAAGTTACAGGAAAAAAGACAAAAATAAGAGGAAAAGGAGAAGGGGACAAAAACAAAGAAAATCAACAAAAAAAAATTGAAAAAAGGCAAGGGAAAAAAGAAGGAAAGTGGAATTGATTCAGATTCTGAAGTAAAGAGAGAAAAGATTTTCAGCAGCAATTTTTCTAAATTCATCAAAGTGATTGGCTCAACTTCAGATGAAGGTAATTATGGGAAACTAAATGAATTAGAGGAAGTGATAAATTGCAGTGGAGAGGAAGTGTGATAGAATTAAACTGGAATTTAAGGGGGTTAGGAAACACATTAAAATATAAAATGCTGAAGTTTGAAGAGGGCAGTGGTTGTAAAGAAGGCAAACTTTTGTTTGTCTACAGCAATGATAATTGTGGTATTTTTACATGCAGTTGGAAGATGTATGCATTGTGATTTCAGCTTTGTAGTTTTTCATAATCCAAAAGATTTGGATTATGGGTTTTAGTTTCACAGTTAATAAAACAAAATTTTGCATTTTGCCAAAAAACCTACTTTTAGCCACTTATTGTAGTCCCCTTAATAATCATTCACCAAAGCATGTGGCATACTACTTAGAATGAAGAGTCAAAGAATAAAACATAAATCTCTATTTTCCTTGATGTGTAACCTATGGCCTAAGTCAAATTCCTGGTGATTATTCGTCATCATTGACCACATAGCTATTTGACTAAAAGAAATGAACCTGAAAGTACTGCATGACATGGCGGTGTTGTAGAGCAGCCAAAGCTTGCACCTCCCTAACACACAAAACTTAATTAGCTCCCTCATTTAATGAGTGCAAAAAGTTAAAACAGAAGAAAACATTAAAAGCTTTACCTTTTAACTCTGCCTTCACTTTTACGATTAAATGGTATCTTCTTTACAACATAGTTACCCAGGTCAAACCTGTTGGTACAGCTGAAAGCAGCTCCATCCGCGCCTTTCCCAATCCTCCCGCCATGTTCAGTGAATTCAATATCATATGAGCGGTAAGGATTAGGACCCTTATTGATCAGATGCAAATTAAGAAAACTATTACTCTTAATATAATGAAGTTTCTGCCTTTTTTTAGGAAAGAATTATAGGAGATAAAATTCTCTTACCTCCCTTTCATCTTTGCTTTCACTACCACCAACTTCTTCAAGCTCTTTGGAAACCTGACATTCAAAATAACATCCAAAATACACTGTCCAATTACACTGTCCAAAATGGTTTACATGAGTTCAACTGCAAAAATATCCAAAATACACTGTCCAACTCATACGTAATTAGCCTATATATGCATATATGCCTCTACCTTATTCTAAACAAATTATTCTCCAAACACTATGAAGCAACTGTAATATCCAAACTAAATCACCATATCAAATGTATATATACAGAGTCCAAATATACTTAAACTCATTGACAGTGAGCACAAAAGCACATTCATGAGTTCAACTTGTACCTGATAAAAGATAATCAAACAAGAATATGGGGTAACACCCCAATTGTTTTCTAAATTAAAAGCTGAATATTAATCTTATTCATCACTCCTGTTGTTTCTGCTCTAAAGACTACTGCTACAGTAACAATCAAGTTGATCCCATTTTCCCCTGCTCTTTGATTTATCTTGGCATACTTTAAACTTTTTCCTCAACTTTCGAATAAAATCTCTGCATCCTTTTAACCTATCGGCAGCCTCATTCTTGTTTAATGGTGCATCTTGAAAATTATTTCCCTCCTGCTTTTTGATATAGAAAACATAACGCTGATATTGAAGTGCTGCATGTACTACAATAGTCTTTCATCATTTCATCAACTAGTAAACAAAGTTACTTTACACTAACTCACAAAGCAATTACTGTCTTTTTTCAACAGAAGAAAAACAAAAATATATGCATGATATCATTCCAGTACTCATATATATTGTACAAGGATATGTACGGTGACTAATATCATTGGTTATTCAAATTGGTTACATCCTAATATAGGGTGCATGGATGGAACAAACCTGTGCATAAAATACACGAGTATGTTTTGATAATGTGATTCAGATACAAATTACGAAAACCATTACTTTGAATAAAATGAAGTTTTTACCTTTTTTAGGAAAGAATTAAAGGAAATAAAGTCTCTTACCTTCCTTGCATTTTTGTTTTTGCTACCAGCCATTTCTTCAAGCTCTTTGGAAACCTAACATCCAAAATACACCGTCCAATTACAATGTGCAAAATGGGTGGTTACATTAATTCAGTTGCAAACACAATATCCAAAATACACTGTCCGATTCACACATAATTAGACTACTGCTACAGTAACAATCAAGTTGATCCCATTTTCCCTTACTCGTTGATTTATATTTGGCATATTTTCAACTTGTTTTTTACATTACTAAGTTAAATGCAAAATCTTCAGTGACTAATATCATATTTGTGATCCAAATTGGTTATAGCCTAATATGGGGTGCATGGACGGAACAAACATACGCATAAAATACACGAGTATGCTTTAGATACCAGCCATTACTTCAAGCTCTTAGGAAACCTATCATCCAAAATACACTGTCCAATTAAATTGTTATATTTCTTTGTATGAATATTTCGATTCGTCATTTCCAAAGAGGAGGGACTCTAATTGTGTTATGAAATTGTGGCATAAACAAAACAGGCTTGGTGATGAGTACGAAATATGAATGAAAGAAAGGACTGTAAGTTACAAAAATGACTTTCAAGAACTCGTTAAGAACAGTCCATAGTTCTATTTCCTTACTTTTAGCTGCAGCAGTCCAGAAAACCGTAAGGATGCCGGCAAAGTTGTCAATATGGTGTTGAGAGAGACATACCTTGTTCTAACTCCTGGCAGTAAATATCCTGCTTGTATAAGGGTAGAAAATTTGAATTAAAGAGAGAATGTCAGGACTGGTTGAATCAGACTTAGGACTTTAAGATCACACGTTACACAACAAAACTATCATTACTCTAAAATTTCTTGCTTGAACTAAACACTATCTATGGCTGCCTCACTATCCAGTAGAAGGAACTTATGCAATGTTTAAGACTACACAACTACTTGGCCTAATTTGGTGGAGTTTCAAGTACATGATATCTCATTTTTAACCAATGCTCTAAAAATGGGATTGATCACGTTAGGAAAATGTACAGAAAAAGAGAGTTTGAGTAATGTAAATGCCACTAACACTAGAATTTAGTTAATAGCAGTACAAGAATATGCATCAGATATATTGCATACTAACACTTTTAAGGTCGGGTAGTAATATAATAAAGATTAGCAATTAAACCAGGAGGAAATTACTTGATCTGCAAAAGTTATGCAGCCAAACTAGCTGATTCTAAAAAAAATGAAGGAAATTAAAATTGAGTGTAAAATATAATCAAAAATAGATCTAATATATACATAAACAACCGACAAGTTCAAATTATTTGTCAAACCTATATCTCAACACAGAATAAATCTAGTTCTAAATTTTGATAGATTAAGCTAGATTGATAAAACAAATGGAGCGAATATAGAACTACCAAAGCATCAAGCAGATAGACGATTAAATCATCGGCAAGCTAGGTTTCAAGCAACTTATATCAATCAAACAAATAAGACGATTACTACTCATGTAAAAGCACAGTACTGAGTTTCTAACGAATGAATGTTCCGACAATTAACAAAAAGCATCACATATGGAGAGAAACTAATAATAATAATAAATATAAAAAAAGGAACGAAATTAAGATTGAGTGCAAATACAATCAACACAGGTCTAATCTATACGACAATAAATGAACAAGTTCAAATAATTGATCAAAACTGTAAATCGGCACATAATAGTTCTAGTTCTGGAAAGCTAAACGAAATAAGCTAGATTGACGAATACAAATGCAGCGAATACGGAACGATGAAGATATATCAACCAGAGCATCAACAAATCAACGGTTAAAACATCTTCGAGCTAGATTCAAGCAACTTGAATAAGACGAGTACAAATCATGTGAAAGTACTTACAGTACTGAATATCTAACGAATGAATGTTAACGTTAACGAAGATAATTACAGACGAAGAGAAATTAATCAAAAAAGAACGAAATAAGATTTAGTGTAAATACAACCAACACAGGTCTAATCTACACAAAAATAAATGAACAAGTTCAAATAATTGATCAAAACTGTGTATCGCACATAATAATTCTAGTTCTGGATTGCTAAACGAAATTTGGATGGATTAAGCTAGATTGACGAATTCAAATACAGCGAATATGGAACCATGAACATATAGCATCAACAAATCAACGATTAAAACATCTTCGAACTAGATTTTAAGCAACTTATTTCAATCAAACCAATAAGACGTGTACAGATCATGTAAAGGAATTACATTACTAAATTTCTAATAAATGAATGTTCGGTTAACGAAAATCATTACAGACGAAGAGAAATAAATCGAAATAAAATCGCATTTCAGAAATGTGCGTGTGCGCGATAGAGAGAGAACCTTGAGTCACGCCAAGTCTGAGGAGCGATGACTGAAGCTCTCAGAGAGAGAAATGACAATTGGCGCTTAAATTCAACAATTGCCGGAGCTTATATATACTCTGTGTTACGGGTCATTTTAGGTATTTTGTGGAAATTAGAGGACTGATTCGGAAATTAACCACAGACCGCACATGATATTGGTGTATTCTGAATGTAAGAAATTTAAATTTTAAATTGTTTTTAAAAAAAAACAAATTCGCTAGTCTTTTATTTTTGGACTTTAAAGAAATACTTTTTTAAGTTTAAAATTAAAAATGCATTTTAAAGCGATAATTTTAAGTATAATTTATGCATCAAATTTACCATTAATTATATATATATATATATATATAAAACTTGTCTTTTCTTTTCTTTTTATATGTTTTTAACATAGTAATGTGTTTGTGTGTGGGTATTAAAATAATCAATCACTAAAATAATTTACTTTTTAAAAAAAAAAATATTTCTATTATTTAATTAAATTATTTATTTTCCCAACGATTTTAATGTTATAATTAATTTTTCATTCATAAGTCTTCTTTTAAAATCAATGTCTGTAAGTATTTGAATAATGACAAATAAGAAGACTAATAAATATAAGGTGATAACTTCGCAACTTGACCCTTTAAATTTGGTACATACTGTAGTTTATTAGATCGTGTGTTGGATTTCTTTTGTTAGTAAAATATTTATTACTCTTTAGTATTCACCGGATAATAACACTATTTTCTATGAGTTTTGGACAAAAAAAAAAAAAAAAAAAAAAAATTAAAATTTTTGAAATTTTTTAACATTTTCTTTTTTTTTGAATTTTTAATAGAAAAAAATAGAAAAATTAAAAAAAAAAATTTTATTTTCTTTTTTTGAGTTCAATGAAAAGAAAAGAAAAATATTACTTTTATAAATTTACAATTCTATTAATTATAACATTAAACCATGAATAAAAAAATACAAAATAAATTTAATAAAAAAAATCCATATTCAAATACAAATATCCAAATACATTTCATCTCCTTTTTACTTAATTTTTTAATTTTTTTTAATTGAATTTGATCTTTCTTCTACAATTCTTTTAATTTTTTTTTTCACACTTTATTCTATTCATACAAGCTTATAAAAGTTTAATTTGTATCTGTAAAAATGTAATCTCTTTCTTTTCTAGATATATTTAAAATAAAATAAAAATACCTTTAGTTCAGAAACAAATATTGAACTTATTTTGCTTGTCTATTTTTGCATCAATGGAGAATAATGGAATTGGAGGTCATAAATAAATATGGGACCATATAATATCCGTGACAATTTTGAACGGAAAATATAGCAGGTCCATTTCATTTCTTTTCTGTTTATTAAAAAACTCAGAAACATAGTAATGAGAAAGAAAACTTAAATTTTCCGTTCATTTCTTTTTTTTCTGTCTATTTTAAAACTCAGAAATAGAGCGTAAGGGTAAATATCATGAGAGAAAATAAATTACTCCCTCCTCCTCAAAATATGAACAAATACAATTTGCACACATATTAAGAAAAATAAAAGTAGAGAAAATACATTAAAAAAAATTCAAAATTTATTCTTATTGACCCCGTAATATTATATAAATTGATGAGTATTTTTAATTTTTTATACTAATGGACCCTACTAAATTACATATTTATTCATCATTTTATATACTTTATCTTATTTTTTGAGGACAAAAAACTTTTATATTTAATCATCCTTTTGGAAGATGAAAGGAGTATGTTGTTAGAGCAATAAATATTATTTAAAGTGTCAAATATCATTAGCATTATTTTTACTCGAAAATACCTACTGCCTAATTTAATCATATATTATTTCTATGTTCTACGCAAAAAAAAAGACATTTTTATTAAAAAATCTCCAAAAAAAGCGTCCTTTATTTATCACTAATAATGTAAAATGACATAATTTTCTTGAATTTGTCTTAATAATTTCATAATCGTGTCACTATTATTAAATTAATAACTTATTTTTTAAGAATTAAAATAGGTTCTTAATATTTGTAATTTTTTAGATGAGAGAATTCTAATGAACACCTGCAAATTAATTTTTCAGGTGAGTCATGGTTTAGTGTAGCAATGAACACTAGCGAATTGATTGGATGATTAACACCTAACAAGTTATGGCTTAAGTTACTATTAATAATAATTTGGTACATTATATATATATATACTATTAATAACACACACACACACACACACACACACACACACACATATATATATATATATATATATATATATATCAAACTATCCTATATGTTTCGTCGTGGGACTAGGTATTACAAACACTCCAAATTATACTCAGTTTTTCTGTCTTTAGTTATTGCGGTATAATATTGGTTGACTTTCGTGTCCTCATTTTCGAATTTCTCTTTAATTGTGGTATGATACCACCAATCTTCGTGTATTCATCTCTCGAATAACTTGATCCGAACTTTCGAGAGTTGATTTTGATATTATAATATGTAACAAGTTAGGTCAAAATTTGAGTTTGAATCAAGCAAACACAAGTCTAATTCATGAATTAATAATATTTTCTTATGTCATCTTAATCCATTATCAATTCACCCAAATGATCATTACTCAAGATACTATTAATTAATAATAATTTGGAATTTTATATATTTACCATACAATTCCACATATTCATAGATTGGGACCTTGGTTATAGTTATTATTACTCTATTTGTCTATTTATATATAAACAAGTAGTCAATTTATTGATTTTTGTGACACCCTCAAATTCAAGTACTCAAACTTCTCTCAGATTTGATGTTCACTCAACGGTATAATTAACATCTAACTATCCATAATAATGATAACAATAAAATTGAAATATAAATCTTCCCAATATAGGGTTACAACATCTAAAACGAATAAATTCCATGTTATCTAACCTTAATACATCATATGCAAAAATATCATAAATAAATAAGTCTTAAACATCACATTATAAGTCTTAATATAAACATTCTCGAATATAAAAAAAGTCTTCATCATTTGCTTGCTTTTCCCTTGCCCTTACTTGTGGATGGCTCATCAACTCTTTCAATCTTAGCTGCAATGTTATTATGCAAGAGTGAGCAAGTACAATTGCCCACAAGTTTAACAATAGAATAATAAAAATAACATATGAATAAACAGGGGTGAAGCTATGGTCCAAATGTGGGGTCAATTGACCCCACTCAATTTTTAAGATCACTTGATTTTTTTTTACCGCATTCAATTTTTGACCCCACTCAAAAGGCAAACCGTGAACCATCAAAGCCTTTCATGAGTAGTGAAAGTTAAGTACTTCGTGGTATTTGTGAGCCATGAGTGTGGAGACTGGAGTGCAACTCTATTCTACTGTGACTCTCTTGCAGCCTTGTGCCCTTGCAGATAACAGAAATTACTCTTTCTTCAATTTCTCCAACTTCAGTTTTGTTTTCATAAATCAATTGTGATTTCCCTCTTTTGTTAGTATTATTAAATTGGATATTTAGATGCATTTTTCTAACCCGAAAGTATAAATTATTAAAAAAATTGGCTTTTTATTTGCCTCGAACCCCGCCAAATTTTTTATAACTTATTACTAATTTTGACCCCACTGCTAAATTTTTCTGGCTTCGCCACTACGAATAAACAATGGATACTGAACCAAAAGAAGTCTCGGCTTTTGAATCAAGATTAGAACATGAATCAAAAGTACATCTGAGGGTCATAAGACTATGAACTATGTTCCATGTTATCAAGTATTTCTACTTTAAACCTTTAACAGTCGTAAGACTATATGGACCTAACATCTCGTACTTAGGGGGATCATCCCTATGTACCATGTATGTGCACAACATCTTAACGCTATCGTGTAATATAATCCCCTGTAGCAGGGTTGTTCATCTCAGCGTTGACATTAATGTCCGCACCAAAGGAAGTTTGGTTTGGATTGATCTCAAGGGTAATTTAGAGTTCAATAATCATCAACTAAGGATTAGTTGAATCAATAAGGAATCACTATCTATTCAAGCTAGGTTTCAATGCAATATCGAGATCAATAATCAAATCAAAGATTGAATCTCAACTCTATATAATTGACTAAAAAGATTGGATATCAATTCTACACAATTGAATGAACTTTGTATAATAGAAGTAATACTTCAAAAGAATAAAGAAAATTTCATTTGGAATCATAAACTTGAATAATTAAGCTTTGAACAGTTCGAAATAAGAATACAAAGTTTGCTCAATAATAATAAAATTTAAGAACTTGATCAATGTAAGAATAGGGTTTGAAAACTTGCCTCGTGCGTATGCTAAACGATTACTACTCACGTTCACCAAAAGTCCTACACACATATCATATATATTCACGACATTCATTAGTTACATTAATAGTAACCTTATAGGTTTAGTTCCCCTTTTTTAATACAACTTGTGAACTTGGTTTAAATTCTGCTCATTACCATCATTCACATATACATGACTGAAATCTCAAATATTAAGTTTAAACAACATCATATCATCTCATGGACATCACTTTTTTTTTTATTTTTTTTATTTTTTATTTTTTTATAACGTGATTTAACCAGTTACAAAACATAACAGTTATAAGGTCTCAAGACATTTTCTAATATATTTTTATAATTCTCTTATTATATGGTCCATTAGTCATACTTTCACTTAATTATTTAATATAAACTCTACTTTATTTAACAAATCATTACCCGCCTAATTTAATTACTTAATTAAATTAGAATATTTTCATTCCTCACCGTTATTATTACACTCGAATAAATTAGTCAATAATAATTTTCATCAAATATTTATTTTATTCCATAAATATTTTAACTAAAATATTAATTTTATTTGATAAATATTTTAATAATAATTTTCATCAAATATTTATATTATTCCATAAATATTTAAACTAAAATATTCATTTTATTTAATAAATATTTTAATAATAATTTTCATCGAATATTTATTTTATTCCATAAATATTTCAACTAAAATATTCATTTTATTTGATAAATATTTTAATTAATTAATTAATTATTTTATTTATTTATTTTTTTTGCTCGCCGGAGCGAGGTAATTGTGATAACCTAGGATTTCAAATAATTCGAATTTGACGAATAATTTTTTTTATTTAATATTGATATTGACTATCAATATTGTGTTGTGTATCTATGATACGAGTCTTAGAGAAGTGGTCAATTTGTGTATTGACTGAGAAATAAGAGTAGAGTTGTGCTTAACAGAGAATAGAAACCCTAACCCTAGATACGGATAGGGATTCGGTAGAAAATACAGTTATAATAATTGTATTGATGAGTACGTATTTGTACCGTATAGAATTTGTGATCAGTGATTGATCGGATAGGGTACAAACTTAGTAAACCCTAATGAGGGATTAGAAATCCTAATATGTGATTAAGGAACCCTAACGCACATTTAGAAACCCTAATTGAATGCCGAGAAACCCTAATTTTATATTCGGGAATCCTAAACCCTAATCAGGAAACCCTAATTGAGATTATCAAACCCTAAGGGTGAGAATTAAAGATGTCAAATGACTAAAATACCCTTAAATTTAGGAGGGAAATTACGAAAATACCCTTTTTGGGGTGAAAAGACCAAAATACCCTTTACTTAACTTTTAAGTTAAAAGAGATATGGCCAAAATTGTTGCCACATCTCTTGAGCTACCACCAAACACTTTTAATCAACTAATTGAAGCCACATCACAACAATTCTAACCACAAGAATCAAAACTGAGAGATTAAAGAAAGAGAAAAAGCAAAAACATAAGTCATTTGTGCTTTTACACTTAGCCAAACTTTTCTCTCACCAAACCCACAAAATCCTTAAGTGATTCAGTCACTCACCAAGCCTTTAGATCAACTAGATCAGTGGAGAAAAGATAGGATCAAAGATTGAGCAAGAAGGTATAAAACCCTAACTCACCTTTGATCTTGTATGCTTAGTTAAAAATGTTGTTTATGTGTTTATATACATGCTAGAAGATGTTATATGATGATCTATGATGTTATATCATAGACCTATAGCATCAAAGTGCCTTACAATCAAAGTTTTAAAAACTGCCTAGAACCCTAAAAAGTGGTCCGACAAGCATATGTCAGGAGCCATAGATCTTTCTCTATTTTTGATTTGTTGTGTTTTATGTTTTAGATCTGTAATATGTCATGTGGACTGTAATCTGGAAGTGAAATCATGGTCATTCCAAGTCCAGATTACAAGTTATTGATGGTCAAAGTCGGTTGACTGACCATGACCAAGTGATTTCTGCGTAACCCAGAAATCCTTAAGAAGTGTCTGACAAGATCTTTAAAGGCCAAGATCTGTCAAATGTTAGGAGATTTGTTGATGTTATTGTATCTAGTTTGTAGCCTGTTAGATGGACTCTAGATTCATGCCTTTATATCACTCAAACAATCAACAGATTGAATGTAGTTGATGGTCAAAGTAGCCTATTCGGCCATGACCTTGAGTTTCTGGAAATTCCAGAAACCGGATGAACAAGCCCTCTGACAGGGTTTGACCGGATCACATAAACGCTGCAGGAGCATTGTTAGACCAAATGACATCACCAGAAACTCGTAATGACCGTAACGAGTCCTGGATGCTGTCTTCGGTACATCTTCTTTCCTCACCTTCAACTGATGGTACTCACGTCTCAAGTCTATCTTTGAGAAATACCTAGCTCCTTTTAATTGGTCAAACTAGTCGTTAATCCTTGGAAATGGATACTTATTCTTAATTGTGACCTTATTTAACTCTCTGTAATCAATGCAAAGTCGCACCGACCCATCCTTCTTCTTGACAAACAACACCGGTGCTCCCCATGATGATACACTCGGCTGAATATATTTCTTGTCTAACAATTTTTGCAGTTGCACCATCAATTTTTTCATCTCTATCGGAGCCATGCGGTACGGGGCCTTCGATATTGGGGCAGTTCCTGACACTAAGTCGATATTCAGACTTGGGGAAATGTTAATATTATTTTGAATATATATAAGACATATTCGTTCTTTTGAGGCATTTCAATTAAATGTTTGTGTGAACTGTAGCACCGTGTAACACCATCTGTCGGGTTGGAAGATACCCGGATTTGGGGGCGTCACAGGAACCGAACGCAAGTGTGACACCCCCAAAATAGGTATACAACACCCATTCTGAGTTGCCAAATACATGGTACAGAAACAACTACAACTTTATTAATACAATTGTCGTGCAAAATACGACAACACTTAAACTGTGAGTTTAAATACAAATATTGTCATCTAGACAATATCCACACTCAAATAAGTCCTCATTACAATTATAAATACACTATTTTACAGAATAGTGAGGACTAATAGAACAACTTCTAGAACCATCATTCCACACCCCGACTAGTACTCGCTACATTCTCGCCTCCTGAGAAGAAAAATAGAACAACAAGGAAAAGGGTGAGCTCAACTAGCCCAGTAAAGAACATTATGACTAAGATAATATAAAACAAATTATTTTTAGTCCTCAACAGGGAAAAATCTAATAGAATACAATAGACAACAAGTTTTAAATCAATATTCGCAGCGGAAATAATAATTCATTAGAAGAGTTAAGTAGAGAATGAAACCTACTATCTTCTATATATGAATTTAAAAGTTCATCGTCTATCTTTTATCCTTGTAACATCAATCAATATATATCTGGAATCAAATATTCATCTTTGTACTACAGGCCAAAGATATTCATCAGTTGGTCATGTTCATCTAAACACCTGTTCATCTTTGCACTACGGGCCAAAGATATTCATCAGAAATCATTCATCTTTGCACTACAGGTCAAAGATATTCAGTAATATCATCATTTAGGACTGAGGATAATGAAAAATATTTTAAAGAGAACGAATCTAGTGAAACAAAAGAACAAATATTAAGGATTCATACTTTAAACAATCCAAGTTCAAAAATACTTCATAAATAACCAGAGTGGATTAAAATTCAAGAATGAATACCAAAACATAGATTCAATCAAAGATAAGAACTATAACAGACAATCTTGGACACAGAAAAGAAAATTTAATTTTTCTGTGAATAGTGTCATATTCGTGAATAGTGCCATATACGTGAATAGTGCCGTATACGTAAATAGTAACTCCGACACTAAAAGATAGAAATTTCACAAAAAAATCATCATGCTTCGTGAATAGTAACTCGTGAATAGTAACTCATAAATAGTAACTCGTGAATAGTAACTCATGAATAGTAACCCCGACATGAAAAAGTTCCAAATTTGATAAAAATTTCCAACCAATATTTCGGCATAATGATATTGAAGAAATAATATCATTTACTGAATAAAATAACATCCCTTACCTCGGAAAAAGAATAGTACTTTTGATTTGGAATCTCGGATATAGTCTTTGAAAGAACTTGCAATCAGTATAGCAATACTCAAAGTACTAGAATACTCACAAAATACGCTCGATATTATAGAGAGAAAGAGAGAAAATCTTTAGTTTACGGTGTGATTTTCAATTCTAACCTAAGCACCCTATTTATAGAAAAATGCTTAGAACACCAAAGTAGAAAATTTAATAAATTAATAATATATAAATTAAATTTTCTACGCCAACCTTTAAATCAACCAATTCAGCATGTTTGACAACCCACCAACACTAACAAAAAACGTTTTTCTAATTATAAATATTTAAAACTTCCAACAATTAATAATTAATTAATCCAGAAATTCAATAATTCATAATAAATAGCCCATTTGTCAGATAAATTTAAATCTTAAGTCTTTCTATAGGAAATTTTATTATCTACAACTTTGCAGAAGAAAGTTTTCCCAAATTCCAAACAGAAATTGACCGAAATCCACAAACGGGCGATTTTACAGGCTATAATCAAATTTCAGTCAAGAAATGGGCCCACAGACATGTTTAACATGTTTTAAATAACTTTTGCAACAAAAATACTCTTCCTCCTCATATACTCATATATCCCACATTCATTGTAAAAATATCATCATTATTATATTATAATAATATAATAAAATATTATTTTATCAGAAAAGATAAAATATCAATTTTTAACAATTGTCACTTTAAAAATTTTCTCCATCTATATCCACATAAAATGAATATTTTTCTCATCATATAAATCAATAATTTAATTATTCACAAATAATATTACAGAATCACAATACTAACAACCAAGCAGTTCCCAGGAAAGAGGGGGCTTTCCAATAAGGATTTCTCCTTACTGGCGCGCAATTAGGTGACCAAACCTTTCCTTAGACAGAACTTTCTAGACATTGCCAATATTATTCAGATAATATGAATTATTGCTTCGATAATGGAAAATACTGTGTAGTGACAATTATTGAAACAATAGTAATATAAAATATCAACGTAGCAATTATTGAATCAATAAAATAAAATATTGAACAGTAATTACTGTAACAATTATTGAGTAGTGCCTTCTTACATAAGAATCAATAATTAGTGTAATACTGTGTGCTACTGTGCAACAACGCGTATTACTGTGTTTTAACCACCGGGTATTCTAATAGTATTAACGGTAACAACTACGCCGTTATTTATAAATAACTTATAGTTGTCGTTTTTTTCATCCAATCGCTTTTAGTTATGGGGCCCACAAAAGGTCATGCCATGCATCGAATATTCCCGACAAAGAAGAATATTCCACGACCAAACGAATATTCTCCGATAAAAATGAATATTTTATAACCACTTGCTTATTTGAAATATTTGCGCATTTTACCCATAACTAACTATATTAATGAAATCAACCCTTACTATTTCAAAATAATAAATAGAGGAAATTTAATTTTATTTATAATAAGTTGGGGTCTTACAACCTCCCCTCCTTACGAAATTTCGTCCTCGAAATTGACATACGTACCTGGTGTTTTGAAAAGATGAGGATACCTCGCTTTCATTTCCGTTTCCAACTCCCAGGTCATTTCTTCAATAGCATGGTTTCTCCACAAAACCTTAACTTGTGGTATAACCTTTGTGCGTAGGACATGCTTCTTCCTATCCAAAATCTTGACAGGTACCTCTTCATACGTTAAGTCTTCGGCTATCTCGTCCGGTTCTAACTCAATAACATGGTTCGGGTCTTTCACATATTTACGAAGCACAGATACGTGAAAAACATTATGAACACGAGACATACTTGGAGGTAACGCGAGTCTATAAGCCACATTTCCTACTCGCTCAAGAATCTGAAATGGACCAATAAATCGTGGATTGAGCTTTCCTCTCTTTCCGAATCTTGTAACTCCCTTCCATGGAGCAATACGTAACAATACATGATCCCCAATATCAAATTCCACGTCCTTTCGATGAAGATCCACATAACTCTTTTGTCGATCCTGTGCCGTTTGTATACGTTATCGAATCGTTTGGATCTTCTCTGTAGTCATTCATACCAACTATGGTCCCAACAACGTTGCTTCTCCCACCTCATCCCAGCATATTGGAGAGCGACACTTTCGTCCATACAATGCTTCAAATGGAGCCACACCTATACTTGCCTGATAACTGTTGTTGTAGGAGAATTCCACCAATGGTAAATACTTATCCCAACTCCCTTTGAAGTCTAGGACACAGAGTCTTAATAGATCTTCAAGAGTTTGAATAGTCCTCTCTGATTGTCAGTCCATTTGAGGATGGTATGCCGAACTAAATCATAAATCCGTCCCCATAGATTTTTTGCAAGCTAACCCAAAATCTTGAAGTGAATCTTGGGTCACGATCCGAAACTATGGATACTAGCATGCCATGCAATCTCATAATCTCATTTACATATATATGAATAAGACGTTCAAGGGAATAAGTCTCCCGTATCGGCAAGAAATGAGCAGACTTGGTTAATCTATCAACAATAACCCAAATAGCATTTATACCTTGAGAAACCGTGGGAAGACCCGTAACAAAATCCATGGTAATGTGTTCCCACTTCTATTTCGGAATCTCAAGTGGTTGCAATGGACCCTTAGGCACTTGATGCTCCGCCTTTACACGTTGACAAGTTAAACACCTCGAGATAAACTTTGCAATCTCTCTCTTCATATTGTTCCACCAAAATGTATGTCGAAGATCACGAAACATTTTGGTACTTCCAGGATGGATTGCAAACGGTGTATTATGTGCCTCCATCATGATCTTGTACTTCAAATCAGAATCGTTAGGAACATAAAGTCTGGAGTGGACTCGAAGTATTCCTTCTTCATTGATTCTTGCTTCTGGAATAGCACCTTCTTGCACTTTCTTCTTCATACGCATTAGCTCCGGGTCTGTGGCTTGAGCAACTTTAACTTTTCCGATTAAAGTTGGTTCTATACGTATACTTGACATCATTGCATGGGTTCCCGGAGTCTTGAATTCTATCTTCATCTTTTGTAAATCACATAAAATAGGCCTTTATTTTAACAACATCGCACTCGTTCCCGCATATGATCTTCTACTCAACGCGTCAGCTACCACCATGTTCGCTTTTCGGGAGGATGGTATTGAATGGTGTGGTCGTAGTCTTTCAACGGCTTCGAGCCAACGTCGTTCTTTGCATGTTGAGTTCCTTTTGGGTGAAGAAATATTTGAGGCTTTTATGGTCCGAATATATCTCCACTTTCTCCCCATATAGATAGTGCCTCCGCCAGGATCTTTAGCGCGAAACGATCTGCTTGCTAACTCTAGATCATGAGTAGGATAATTCCTCTCATATTCTTTAAGTTGTCATGAGGCATATGCTATGACTTTCCCACGTTGCATGAGAACACACCCCTAACCCTTTACACGAAGCATCATTTGTAGATAACAAATCCATCCGAACCAGATGGTATTGTCAAAACAGTGCCGAAATGAGTCTCCTCTTGAGATCTTGGAAACTCTTCTCGTTCCTCTAGCTCCATACCAATTTCAGATCTTTACGAGTCACCGAAGTTAGCGAGTAGCGATTCGAAAAATCCTTCCACGAATCTTCGATAAACCACCATTAAGCCCGAAATCTACGTTACTTGATCACCGTCTTGGTTGTTCCCAACTTTGTATTGCTTCAATCTTCGGGTCAACAGACACTCCATGTTTTGACACCATGTGCCCAAGGAATGCTAATTCCTCAAGCGAAACTCACATTTCTTGACTTGGCATATAGCTTGTTATCACGAAGCCTTTGCGATAAGACTTTCAAATGGCGCTCATGATCTTCACGGCTTTTGGAATAGATGAGGATGTCATCAATAAAGACAACAACGAATCGATCCAAATATTCCTTGAATACTCGGTTCATCATATCCATGAAAGCAGCAGGAGCATTAGTCAATCCAAAAGACATGACTAAGAATTCATAATTCCCGTACCGAGTTTTGAAAGCAGTCTTTGGAATATCCTCAGTTTTAACCTTCAACTGATGATATCCTGAACGAAGATCGATATTTGAAAAAAATTGCGCTCCTTGTAACTGGTCAAACAGGTCATCAATACGAGGTAGAAGATACCTATTCTTGATGGTGACATGGTTCAATTCTCGATAGTCAATACAAAGTCGCATACTTCCGTCTTTCTTCTTTACAAATAAAACAGGAGCACCCCAAGGAGATGTACTAGGACGAATGAAAACGATGTCCAACAACTCCTGTAGTTGAACCTTTAACTCCTGAAGTTCAATAGGAGCCATTCGATATGGGGTTTTAAAAATGGGCTTTGTACTAGGTTCAAGATCAATAAAGAATTCAACTTCACGTTCCGGGGGTAGACCGGGAAGTTCTTCAGAAATCGTCGGGAAAGTCAATAACAATGAATATTATTCAAATCTGACGGTCTTTATTCAAATCCATAACATGGGCTAAGAAATCTTGACATCCGTTTTTTAATAAACGAATGGCTTTATGGCTTGATATAACAGTGATTGATTTTAATGGTTTAATTGCTTGAATTCGAACAACAGGTTGTTTAGGAATATGAAAACTAACAACCTTAAGAAAACAATCAATTTTGACATGATGAGTAGTTAACCAATCAATCCCTAAAATCACATCAAAAGCAAGTATCTTTAAAGAGATAAAGTCAACAGGTAATGTGATGGTGCCAACTTGGATCAAACAAGATTTATAAACAGTGGATGTGATGAAAGTTTCTCTTAACGGAGTTTCCATAGATAGGTCAAAATCTAATTTCTCCGGAGTCAAATTTAAACGTTGAGCACAAGTAGGAGAGATAAATGAATGGGTAGAACCGGTATCTAATAAGGTATAAACTTCGCAAGAGTTTATGATTAGCTTACCCGTGATCACCTCGTTAGGGTTCCTCGCATGTTGACCAGTCACGACAAAAGCTCTTCCAGGAACCGTTGACTTTGACTTTTCTGGGACAACCTTTTGAGTCACCATCCCCGCTGGACTTGGTTTTGCTACAGTACAATCTCGAGCGATATGTCCTTCCTTTCCACAATTATAGCATATGACTGGTGGTTGCTCTCCTCCCTTAAAACCAGTTGCTGGCGCTGACGTCTTCACATTGTCATTATTGAATCTCCTCTTTTTAAAATCTCCCCCCGACTCGCTTCTTCTATTTTCATGGCCACGATTACCACCAGAGTGGTTACCGCTTTTGTCTGAATGTTTTCCTCCCCGCTGGTTTTCATTGCTCAGATAATTTCTTGCCAATTTGCAGGTATGACCACAGTTATGGTCCCTTGGTTGAACGTACTCGTTATCTCGCTCTAATAATTGAGCCCTGTTAACAACATCTGAATATAAAGAAAATTTATGAGAGATAAGATATTGCCGAATCTCGGGTTTTAAACCTCTCAGAAACATCCTCGTCATTCGTTCCTCATTCTCTACCAAATGAGGTGCAAACCTGGATAACTCTGCGAACTTCGTCTCGTATTGGGACACCGTCATGTTGTTTTGTTCTAGTCTAATAAACTCTACCTCCTTCATATGGCGAATACTTTCAGGAAAGTATTTTTCCTTGAAAAGTTTCTGAAACGTTTCCCAAGACATGCTGAGTGCGGCAGGCTGGGTCCGTTTCACGGACTCCCACCAGTAATCTGCCTCACCACGAAACATAAAGGTGGCGAATGGAACCTTTTGTTCCTCCGTGCATCCCAAGGCATCGAATATCTTGGTAATTTGCTTCACCCACATTTCCGCCTTGATTGGATTCGGCTTTCCCTAAAATTCTGGTGGTCCCAACTCTTTGAACTCGCTTGGTTTGTGATGTCGCAGCGTTCTATAATTTCCACCAGATATGTGCACGAGTCTCCCTCGTCTGGTTTTGCATGAACTGCAAAAAGCTCCTAAACATCCCGTCGTTCATTGTCTGCTCAGTGGTGTTGTTTACAGGAGGAATATTGCCTTCCTGTTGCACATTCCCCTGGGTAGTGATTAAAGGTGTTTCCACGGTCTCAGTAACTCCACCGTTAATATTCTCAGCTGCCATCTTAAATACTGCCACAAAATAACGGTTAATTAAACAAATTAACATATCACATATTAACCATATGCTTCGACTGACCAAAAAACAAGCTTAGGTAGGACACACTAGCGAAGGATTTACTCGTCTCTCCCCAACTAGTTCTATTTCCCGATCTCCGCCAGAGATCATATCCCTAAGCTCTGATACCAACCGTGGCGCCCCAAAATAGGTATACAACACCCATTCGAGTCGCTAAATACATGGTATGTAAAACAACTACAACTTTATTAATACAATTGTCGTGCAAAATACGACAACACTTAAACTGTGAGTTTAAATACAAATATTGTCATCTAGATAATATCCACACTCAAATAAGTCCTCATTATAATAATTAATACACTATTTTACAGAATAGTGAGGACTACTAGAACCACTTCTACAACCATCATTCCACACCCCGACTAGTACTCGCTACATTCTCGCCTCCTGAGAAGAAAAATAGAACAACAAGGAAAAGGGTGAGCTCAACTAGCCCAGTAAAGAACATTATGACTAAGATAATATAAAAAAAATTATCGTTAGTCCTCAACAGGGAAAAATATAATAGAATACAATAGACTACAAGTTTTAAATCAATATTCGCAGCGGAAATAATAATTCATTAGAAGAGTTAAATAGAGAATGAAACCTACTATCTTCTATATATGAATTTAAAAGTTCATCGTCTATCTTTTATCCCTGTAACATCAATCAATATATATCTGGAATCAAATATTCATCTTTGCACTACTGAGCCAAAAGATATTCATCGATTAGTCATGTTCATCTAAACTCCTGCTCATCTTTTGCACTACGGCCAAAGATATTCATCGAAAATCATTCATCTTTGCACTACTGGGCCAAAGATATTCAAGATATATCATCATTTAGGGTTGAGGATGATGAAAATATTTAAAAGAGAACGAATCCGAAGAAACAAAAGAACAAATATTAAGGATTCGTACTTTAAACAATCCAAGTTCAAAAATACTTCATAAATAACCAGAGTGGATTAAAATTTAAGAATGAAGACCAAAACATAGATTTAATCAAAGATAGGAACTATAACAGACAATCTTGGACACAGAAAAGTAAATTTAATTTTTCTGTGAATAATGTCATATTCGTGAATAGTCTTGTATCGTGAATAGTCTTGATATCGTGAATAGTAACTCAACACTAAAAGATAGAAATTTCACAAAAGAATCATCATGCTTCGTGAATAGTACTCGTGAATAGTAACTCGTGAATAGTAACTCATGAATAGTAACTCATGAATAGTAACCCCGACATAAAAAAGTTCCAAATTTGATAAAAATTTCCAACCAATATTTCGGCTTAATGATATTAAAGAAATAATATCATTTACGAATAAAATAACATCCCTTACCTCAGAAAGAATAGTACTTTTTTGGAATCTTGGATATAGTCTTTGAAAGAACTTGCAGATCAGATATAGCAATACTCAAAGTACTAGAATACTCACAAAAATACGCTCGATATTATAGAGAGAGAAAGAGAGAGAAATCTTTAGTTCCGCGTGTGATTTTTAATTCTAACCTAAGCACCCTATTTATAGGAAAATGCTTAGAACACCAAAGCAGAAAATTTAATAAATTAATAATATATAAATTAAATTTTCTACGCCAACCTTTGAATCAACCAATTCATCATGTTTGACAACCCACCAACACTAACAAAAAACGTTTTTCTAATTATAAATATTTAAAACTTCCAACAATTAATAATTAATTAATCCAAAACTTCAATAATTCATAATAAATAGCCCTTTTGTCAGAAAAATTCGAACCTTATGTCTTTCTATAGGAAATTCCATTATCTACAACTTTGCAGAAGAAAGTTTTTCCAAATTCCAAACAGAAATTGAATGAAATCCACAAACGGGCGATTTTACATGCTATAATGAAATTTCAGTCAAGAAATGGGCACACAGACATGTTTAACATGTTTTAAACAACTTTTGCAACAAAAATACTCTTCCTCCTCATATACTCATATATCCCACATTCATTGTAAAAATATCATCATTATTATATTATAATAATATAATAAAATATTATTTTATCAGAAAAGATAAAATATCAATTTTCAACAATTGTCACTTTAAAAATTTTCTCCATCTATATCTACATAAAATGAATATTTTCCTCATCATATAAATAAATAATTTAATTATTCACAAATAATATTACAGAATCACAATCATGACAACCGTGCGGTTCCAGGAAGAGGGGCTTTCCAATAAGGATTTCTCCTTCTTGGTAGCCATGAATTAGGTGACCAAACCTCCTCCTTGTAAACTTTCTAGACATTGCCAATATTATTCGGATAATATGAATTATTGCTTCGATAATGGAAAATACTGTGTAGTGACAATTATTGAAATAATAGTAATATAAAATATCAACGTAGCAATTATTGAATCAATAAAATAAAATATTGAACAGTAATTACTGTAACAATTATTGAGTAGTGCCTTCTTACGTAAGAATCAATAATTATTGCAATACCGTGTGCTACTGTGCAACAACACGTATTACTGTGTTTTAACCAACGGGTATTCCAACAGTAATAACGGTAACAACTACGCCGTTATTTATAAACAACTTATACTTGTCATTTTCTTCATCCAATCACTTTCCGACATATAGGGCACAACAAAGTCATACTAGGTAAATTTAATATTCCCAAACAAAGAAGAATATTCCACGACCAAACGAATATTCTCCGATAAAAATGAATATTTTATGTAAGACCCCAACTTTTATGAATAAAGAATAATTTTCTCGAATTATATTTTTGAATATTATGGTATTGATTTGATATAATGTTATAGTTATGGGTAATATTTATAAATTTTGCAAAGTACGTAAGTTGTTATATAATATTCGATTGGTCGGGGAATATTCGTTTTAACAGGGAATATTCGTACAACGACACAATCATTGGTGGACCCCATAATGGAATTATTGTCGGATTGAGAAAACGACAAAAATACTTTATGAAAATAACGACGGAGGTGTTACTTACCGTTAAAGTCATTGAACTACCCAGTAGTAAAAGTACGATGTCGTGTAGTAGTTGCGCAAAGAGCACACGATATTGATTATTGATGCTTACGTGAGAAGTCACTCGATTATACTCAATTATTGCTACAAAGATTAATTCTTTGCATCATATTTCTCATATTATCAATTAATTATTCACGATATCATCTGCATTATATGATATATTATAAAATCAATAATTGAGACGACAAAGTTATTCATATTATTATTTGCAATATCGACAATGTCTAGAAGTTACATCGAGGAGAGGTTTGGTCACCTAATTGCTGCCAATAAGGAGAAATCCTTATTGAAAGCCCCCTCTTTCTGAAACGACTGGGTTGTTAAATATTGTGAATTATAATATTAATGATGAATAAGTTCGTGTTGATTAAAGATGAATTTTATAGTTCCATTGTGTTGGACTTATTTGTGTTAGTATAATTGATGTCTGGAGGATATATTGTTCAATTGGGTATTCGGGACACTTTTCGTGTCGAGTTACTATTCACGAGTTACTATTCACGAGTTACTATTCATGAGTTACTATTCACGAGTTACTATTCATGGGGTACTATTCACCCGTAAGATGTGATGATAGCGAGTATACGAGTAGAACCGACTTTAATCGATAAAGTTAAAGCTGCTCAAGCTACAGACCTGGAGCTGATGCGTATGAGGAAGAAAGTGCAAGAAGGGCTATCTTTAGGAAGCAAGAATCGATGAAGAAGGAATACTTGAGTCAACTCCGGACTTTGTGTTCCTAACGACCACGATTTAAAGTATAATATCATGATGGAGGTGCACAACACACCATTTGCAATCCATCCGGGAGTACCAAAATGTATCATGATATTAAATAAATACATTTTGGTGGAGCAATATGAAGAGAGATAGCATTGTTTATCTCAAGGTGTCTAACTTGTCAACGAGTTAAAGCGGAGCATCAAGTACCAAAAGGTCCATTGCAACCACTTGAAATTCTAGAATGGAAGTGGGAGCACATTACCATGGATTTCGTTCTGGGTCTTCCTAAGGTTTCTCAAGGAATTGATGCGATTTGGGTCATTGTTGATAGATTGACCAAGTCTCGCTCATTTCTTCACCGATCTGAGAAACTTATACACTTGAACGTCTTGCTCAGTATGTACATAAACGAGATTGTAAGATCGCATGGTATCTTGGTATCCATAGTTTTTGATCGAGACCCAAGATTCACTTCACGATTTTGGGTTAGTTTGCAAAAAGCTATGGGCACAGACTTACGATTTAGCTTCAAAGATATCATCCTCGAGACGGACGGACGATGGAGAGGACTATTCAAACTCTTGAAGATCTATTAAGACTCTGTGTCCTTGATTTCAAGGGAGTTGGGACAAGTTCTTACCATTGGTGGAGTTTTCCTACAACAAGAGTTATCAAGCAAGTATTGGCATGGCTCCATTCGAGCGTTGTATGGAAGAAAGTGTCGTTCTCCCGAAGATCTTTGGGATGAGGTGGGTGAAGCAACGTTGTTGGGACCGGAGTTGGTACGTATGACTACTTTAAAAAGATTCAAACGATCCGACAACGTATAAAACCTCACAAAATCGACAAAAGAGTTATCTTGATCTTCATCGAAAGGGACGTGGAATTGATATAGGAGATCATGTGTTGTTAAGAGTTGCTCCATGGAAAGGAGTTACAAGATTTGGAAAGAGAGGAAAACTTAATCCTCGATTCATCGGTCCATTTTAATCCTCGATCGAGTAGGAATCGTGGCTATAGACTCGCTTTCTACCGCCAAATATGTCTCGTGTTCATAACGTTTTTCACATATCCATGTTACGTAAATATGTGAAAGACCGAACCATATTATTGAGTTAGAACCTACGAAATAGCGGAAGATTTGGCGTATGAAGAGGTTCTGTTCAAATTTTGGATAAGAAGGAACATATTCTACGCTCCAAGGTTATACCTCAAGTCAAAGTTTTGTGGAGGAACCACGATGTTGAGGAAATGACTTGGGAGTTAGAATCAAAATGAAATCAAGGTATCCTTACCTCTTCGACATACCGTCACGTACCCTAATTTTGAGGGCTAAATTTCATAAGAAGGGAGGTTGTAAGACCCGGCTATTATAAATAAAGATGAATTTTCTATAAATATTATTTTTAAATATTATGGAATAAATTTGATATAATGTTATAGTTGTGGGTAATATTTATAAATTTTGCAAAGTATGCAAGTTGTTATAAAATATTAGTTTGGTTCAGGGGAATATTTTTTTGTTAGGGAATATTAAATACAACTACTCAATCATTGGTGGACCCCACAATGTAATTATTATCGGATTGAGAAAACGACAAAAATATTTTATAAAAATAACTATGGAGGTGTTACTGTTAAAACTGCTTGAACTACCCGGTGGTAAAGAAATGCGATGTCTGGCGTGGTTGCATAGTAGCACACTCATTGATTATTGATGCTTACGTGAGAAGTCACTCGGCTATACTTTCAATTATTGCTATAGTAATTAACGCATCATATCTCTTATATTATTGATTCAATTATTGTCACAAGATCATCTCAGTATAATATGTTATATTATTAATTGAGACGACAAGTTATAAATGATTAATAATTGTTGAAAGATTAAAAATGTGTTGATTAAAAATAAAATGATTTGTGGTAATATTTATTCAATCCTTAATGTATATAAAGAGTCAGTTATGAGACGTTTGTGGTAAGTTTGATTATTTTATGGGGGGGACCATATGTCATCATCTAAGAGTCTCTTCGTCAATAGTAATTACCTTTGTGAATAGTAATTACCTTCGTCAATAGTAATTACCTTCGTCAATAGTAATTACCCTTGTGAATAGTAATTACCTTCGTCAATAGTAATTACCTTTACCAGACGTCAAACCACTTGCCGTTTCACATTACAGGCGTCAAACCACTTGTCGTTTCACATTACAGGCGTCGAACCACTTGTCGTTTCACATTACAGGCGTCAAACCACTTTTCTTTTCACATCACTAGTCGTCAAGCCACTTGCCTTTTCACATGGTAGGTGCTAAGCTAGAAATCTTCTATAAATAGAGGCCTAGTGCTTCATTATTTTTCACGAATTCATTCAAGCTTTAGAGAGAGAAAGTATAGAGAGAATAAGAGAGAAAGAAGAAGAGTATTTTGTTACTACACAACTGCAGTATTCAATCTCCTACCAAAAGTAAGGGGTGTTATTCTTTCTTATTCATGAAGAGAAGCTGTTGTTATTTCATTGCTTATTATTACATTGGAATAACTTTTGATACGCGCGTTTACCTATACTTGGTGACATTCTTCTATTATTCATTGGAACATCACATGCATGCGTTTTACTGCCGGACTGGTTCCATTCTTTATTATTATTCTATTGGAACATCACATGCATGTGTTTTACACCGGACACGGTTCCGCTCTTTATTATTATTCGCATTGGAACATCCATGCATGTGTTTTACACCGACCCGGTTCCGCTCTTTATTATTATTCTCGTTGAACATCCTGCCTCAGGCATGCGTTTTACGTGGGATGCCGTTTCCGTTATTTATTATTACATTGGAATAACTTGCGTCATGCGGTCTATCGCATGCATGGCGATTTCTTTTGTTATTCCATTCTTTATTATACCCAGGTTGGTTAAAACTTTGACTTCTATACTCCATGAAATTAGTGGAATATCCTTGATATTTGCGTTTCATCCAAAGATCTTTTCATGAAAATATTCTTCCGATCATTCTTGAATTTTACTCTACAAAAGCGAGATATCGTGTTGATAATTTGACGTTAATAATTCTGGATAAAATAATTCTTGAACTTGTTTTATTGAATTCTTATATCATGGTCATCATCCTCATGTTTATATTATGTTGAAAGTCATCTCGTGGCACATGTAGTGCATAGATGGACTTGGTATGATTATGACGAGAGACTATTCGGTGTAATCATGGCCGTAATGTTGTTACAAATGATGTGATAAAATCCTCGATGGGTCAGTAGTGCATTGATGGGCAATTGTTGACATGATCATGACCATTAATGAATACACAACTATTCTTGGTAGTAGTAGTATGAATAATTGTGGTCATGATACTAAAGAATATCCTTGGCCGTAGTAGTGCGGGGTGATTCGATGATGTGGAATATTTATTAAAGTCGTGTCTCAAATATAACAATGATGAAAACCTTTTAAATCATAAAAGATAGTAGATTTTATTTTCTACTTGACTCTTTTAATGGATTGCTTGTTCATTTATAGCTAAACTTGATGTTTATTATATTTTATCGGTTTAACACTTTGTTGAAGGCTATTGATAATTTATTCTGCATTATCTTAGTCATAATATTTCTTCTTGGGCTAGTTGAGCTCACCCTTTCTTTCACTTTATTCTCTTGAAATGAGAACATAGTTTGACGACAGTCGGGAGCGGAGTAATGGTCCGAGGATAGCATTAGTAGTCCTCACTATTACGTGAAATAGTGTGATAATAATTGTAATGAGGACTCCTTTTGAGTTTGTATAATATCTAGTAGACAATATTTGTATTCAAACTCACGAGTTTATTTCAGTATTGTACACACGCAGCTTATATTAGTAAGTTGTATTTAAATTCTGTACCATGTATCTGACTACCCAAGATGGGTGATGTATACCTAATTTTGGGGGCGTCACATCTACTATCTAACTATGTAGAAAAAGAGGGTCCCTCAGTCATCTTTGGAGATAACGGCTCGGGCAAGACAAGAGGATTTGGCTCTACTGGTAATGGTGCAGTATCTTTCAGCAAAGTAGCCTATGTGGAAGGACTCCAACACAACCTTCTAAGTATCAGCCAACTCTGCGACAAGGGTCACCAAGTAACATTTCTTAACAACCAATGTCGAGTCAGAGATTTGAAGACATCTGCCATAAAGCTGACCGGAACAAGAGAAGGAAATGTCTATACAGAAGATCTGCATCAACTAAGTTCTGATGAGACAATATGTTTTTTGACAAAAGCGTCCGAGGAAATGAGCTGGCTATGGCATAGAAGGCTGTCTTACTTAAACTTCAAAAGCATGTCCAAACTGGCATCAAAAGACCTCGTAGCTGGTCTACCCAAGTTCAAATTTATGAAGGAAAAGCCATGCAATGCCTGCCAGCTTGAAAAGCAAACCAGAAGGTCATTCAAGAGCAAGACTGCCAACTCCATTGACAAACCCCTGCAGCTGCTCCACATGGATCTCTTTGGGCCAATCCCAACAACTAGTCTTGGAGGAAAAAGATACTCTCTAGTCATAGTCGATGACTACACCAAATTCACATGGGTATTTTTCTTAACCTCAAAGAATGAGACAAGCTCCGAATTAATCAAGATGTTTATACTGGTGATGAACGAGAAAGGAGATAAAATCAAGGCCATAAGGAGTGATCATGGAAGAGAATTCGATTTCTCAAAAATAGACAAGTTCTGCTCAGACAATCATCAGTCATAACTTCTCAGCTCCACGAACTCCTCAACAAAATGGAGTTCTTTGAAAGAAAGAAACGAGAACCACGATAGAAATTTGGAAGGACTCTACTAGCAATGACTAAATGCTGAATACTTCTAAGCGGTAGTCACAACACATCTACGCCACACAGAATAGATCATTAATTCACTCTACGATCAAGAAGACACCCTACGAACTGTGGAAAGGAAGGAAGCCGAGTGTCAGTTATTTCCATGTCTTTGGTTGTGCATGCTATATTCTCAATAATGGAAAGCAGTATCTGACAAAATTCCAGTCCAAGTTAGACGAAGGGATTTTTCTTGGATATGCCACAGACAGCAAAACTTACATGGTGTTTAACAAGAAGACACTGAATGTCAAAGTCTCAATACACATCATCTTTGATGAAACTGACTAAGACAAAGTAGTGCCTCAAGACACTACGACCGATAGTACAGATACTACGAATGAAATCGTCGAGCTCAACACTACGATCGTAGTGCCAGATAGTGAAATCGTAGAGCATGATAATGAAATCATAGAGAGGCCCATCCAAGACAGTGAGCCTTCACTCCAAGAAGAAGAGATAGACCTTGAAGACCTAAGACAGGAAGGCATCAAGACAGATGTCCCAACCGGGAATAGATGGGCAAGAGATCACACTCAGGATCTAATCATTGGAGATCCAAGTGCAAGAGTTAAAACAAGAGCTGCTACTCAGAATGAATGCTTTTATCTAAGCTTTATGTCACAGATAGAGCTAAAGAAGATAGAGGATGCTATGGAAGACTCCAGTTGGATAGAAGCCATGCAGGAAGAACTCAACCAATTTGAACGAAGCAAAGTTTGGAGATTGGTACCCAGACCAAAGAGTCATCCTGTCATAGGAACCAAGTGGGTCTTCAGGTACAAAATGGATGAAGATGGGGTCATTACCAGAAATAAGGCAAGATTAGTGGTAAAGGGCTATTCTCAAGAAGAAGGTATTGACTATGATGAGACATTTGCACCTGTTGCCAGACTAGAAGCCATCAGAATCTTTCTTGCCTTTGCTGCCCACATGAAGTTCAAAGTCTTTCAGATGGATGTCAAGAGTGCATTCCTAAATGGAGATCTTCAAGAAGAAGTCTACGTAGAACAACCTCCAGGTTTCATCAATCCATCTCTTTCCAATTATGTCTATAGATTAGATAAAGCCTTATATGGTCTTAAACAAGCACCTAGAGCATGGTATGAAACACAGACTAACTTCTTAATAGAAAATGGGCTCACTAGAGGTAGAGTAGATACCACACTGTTTCTTAGAAACCATAAAGACAAAGTCTTACTAGTTCAAATATATGTTGATGATATCATTTTTGGTTCTACTGACGAAAAGTTATGTAAGAGATTCTCTAAGCTAATGCAGAGCAAGTTTGAAATGAGCATGATGGGTGAGTTTGAATTTCTTCCTTGGATACAAGTGAAGCGATCGATGAAGGAATATTCATCAACCAAGCCAAATACATCAAAGACTTACTAAAGAAGTATGGCATGGAATCAGCCTCTCCTATGAAAACACCAATTGCTCCTGCAACCAAGCTTGACAAGGATGAGAATGGTAAATGTATTGATATAACTCAATATAGAGGTATGATAGGTTCTCTTTTATACTTAACTGCCAGTAGACTAGATATAATGTTTGCAACATGCATATGTGCTAGATTTCAGGCTAACCCTAAAGAGTCACATTTATCTGCTGTAAAGAGGATCTTCAGGTATCTCAAGGGTACACCCTACTTGGGGCTGTGGTATCCCAAGGAATCCTCATTTAAACTAATAGGATACACAGATGCTGATTTTGCAGGATGCAAAATAGATAGAAAAAGTACCAGTGGCACCTGTCAACTTCTTGGAAACATGCCTTTTGTCCTGGTTTAGCAAAAAGCAAAACTCAGTGTCTACTTCAACTGCAGAAGCTGAATATATTCTTTGGCGGTAGGCTACATTGTGCTTTCGAGATCCTATGGATGAGAAATCAGCTAGCTGACTATGGGTTCGATTTCAAATCTATTCCCATACACTGTGATAACACAAGTGCCATAACAATAACTCATAATCCTGTCATGCATTCTAGGACCAAGCATATAGAAATAAGGTATCACTTCATTAGGGCTCATGTGCAAAATGGAACTATTTCTTTACAATATATCCCTACTGAAAATCAACTTGCTGATGTTTTTACAAAACCCCTAGATGAATCTAGATTTAATAAGTTAATAAGTGAGCTAGGAATGCTAAATCTTCAACCATGAAATGTATGCTCTAGATTGTGCTAACCATGACAGATATAAAGGCTGAACTCAAAATCGTAGACATGATCAAGGAAAGTCCACGATCGTAGAGCTGAAAGGATAACTACCTCAACGATCGTATTAAAGACTCAACTATCATAGTGCAAACTCGATGATGACAAAAGCCCTTTCAACAAGCAAAGTGCATCCTGTGATGACAAGCTTCATAACAAAGCAATCTCTCTAAGAGGTACCTCAAGGACAAACCTAACCCTTGAATCAAACCAAGAGGTTGGCCCTTCCTGAGCTACCTTAAAAGAATGCTTTATCAAAAACTCATCACAAGGATTCGGACAGACTCGATGATCGTAGGATAGACTCAACGAATGCTGATCAGACTAAACGACTGCCAGACAGACTCGACGATCGCAGGACAGACTCAACGAACATAAGACTACCTCAATGATTATAGTCTTCCTAAGGACACCTCAGCTCTGAAAAGGCCAAGGGCAAATTAGTACATTCCTGCACAGTTAAAATCGTAGAGCCAAGCAAAAGGCGACACCTGTCCCACTAAGTTAAAAAGAGAGAGGGAAGTTACAAGTACAAATTGAAACCGTGTTTTTGAAATCTGAAGTTCAAAATATTATCTCTCCCATTCTCTCTCTCTCTCAAAGCAAAACCCTAAATCAGTAGAAAGCTCAGTCGTATCTCACTTCTCAACTACAGAATCAATGGCTACTTCAAATGTAATTTCAGGCTACACACTCTGCTTCGACGAGTTCAAGGATGCTCCACCAAAATTTCACAAGACCTTAGCACTACTGAAGAAGGCAGGTCTTGAAGAGGCGCTGAGCACCGACACCCTCATCTATCCCAAGCTAGTGAAGGAGTTCTACAAGAATGGTGTGTACAAACACAACACCATCACTACACGAGTAAACGGAGTTGAAATGAGACTAAGGGAAGAAGAATTCAATCTGGCCCTAGGTTTCAAGAATGTAGGGCACCCATTTCTAGACAGCATAAGCTTCCAAGAGGGATTGAAGAAAATGCACCACAAGAAGAATCCCTCTGTGAAAGGCTACAAAAAGAAGGAGTTCCCTCAAAGGTACGAATTTTTGGTTGACATTATTGGGAAATGCATCTGCTGCAAGAGCTCAGGTCATGACTCGATAAATGAGACTTAGCTTAAGCTTATGACGATCATGGTTCATGGTACACAACTCAACTATGGGGCTGTATTGCTCGAGTGGATCGGCAAGTGGATCGTCAACTCGAAGAAATCAAAGAGCACTCCGAAGATGCTGTATAGGAGATTCATAAACATCATTCTGCAATCTGCACTGGGTGACTAAATTGGGGATGATGAAGGAGAAGCCATCAACCCAAATCAAAAAATGACACAGTAGTTGTTTAAGAACTGGGAAAGGAACCCTGCTGAGTATATAAGAATGATGACTGAGTCCAGTGGAAGAACTGGGGATCTGAAGAACGCAGGCATTCCAGGAAATATGTCTGTTGTACGGGAAGTTGAAGAAGAAGTTGAAGCAGACAAGAGAGAATCCTCTGCTCTTGCCAGAAAAAGCAAGGGCAAGAGAAAGCTAAGGGCAAGACAAATCGAAGAGCCTCAAGGGTTTATAACTGACATTCTTGTAGAGTCCTCTGATATAGAGACTCTAAGGAGGCTAAGAAAGAAGCAACAACAAGAAGAAGCTGAATAGGATTAAGCCACCATATCACAGATCCTAAAGAAGAACAAAACTGGTCATAAGTCCAAAAGACCAACAGTTTCTTCAATCGTAGAGTCTCTACTGTTCTCTGAAACCAGGCCAAGTGTGGCAGAAATGGAAGAAGCTGCTTCAAGAATAGTGGCTGTTCAACATGACAAAAGCTAAGACTCAAGAGAGTCAAGAAATTGTGGCTAAACCCAGCAAAGCAAAAAGAAAGCTGGTCAAGAAGTATATTCTTGAGAAAGAAAAGGTGCTGAAAAAAGAAGCCAAGAGTGTGGCTGCAAAAGAGGAACAACCCCAAGCAAATAAAGAGGATAGTGCTCCAGCTGAGGGGGAGATCCCTAAAATTCTTATGATTGAGTACACACCGGCTGAGGGGGAGAAGTCTACAGCTCAAGAAGATGATCCAGTTGAGGGGGAGTTTCTGAATCTACAAGAGGATGACCATGCTGAGGGGGAGCCTCATGATATCCCAATGGCAGTAGAAGAGGTTCCTGCCCAAGATAAAGTTGAATCAATGCCAAACTTTCCAGAGACCATTGAGATAATGGAATCTTCAGAAGAGACCAAAGAAGAGGAAGAAAATGATAATGATGAGCTTGAAATCACTGGTGTAGGGAAAGATGGATTTAGGAGCTATATGTACACTTAACTATTTTCCTACCTACCCATGATGGCATACCATCAAGCTCAAATCCTGAACTCATGGGATCACATGTTCTGGAGCTTCAAGGAATATCCACCAATCTCAATTCTGGCTAATGGATTTCCAGGGAAAGTCATCTTTGCCAAGAAGCTGCTTACCAACCATTCCTCATCAAAAGACAAATCTGAGGTATTGTCTATTCCTATAAAATTCAGAGCTAATCACTTACCATCATCTTCATTTAGCTATTTTTATGAGTTCCCTCGATGGTTGGAAGTGACTCTCAATCAAGTAAATCAGTTTCCAGTTTCAGAATCTCAAAATTCTGTAACTGAAGAACCAAAAGAAGTCAACTTTACTCTGCTTCCACAAATCACCAACTCTACGATTCAAGACTCCAGCCACATCGTAGAGTCCAACATTAAAATCGTAGAGTCTCCTATCTCAGACATCCAAACCTAAACCCCTCAAACTGATATACCATCCTCCTCATCACATGACTACTTCAGTTTTGATCTCGCTCTTTACAATCTGCAAGATCAATCTCAACCGAGAACCCCTCCAATGAATAATCCTCAAGAAAATGATACTCTCCCAAGCCTGCCTACCAAGGATGACTTGAAAGACACCTCTGAGAAAATGGTCAAGTCTATAGAAGCAAGCTTGGAAACTCACTCTGATCTCATCAATATTCGGCTGAATCAAATGATCACAGCTGCAAATAATTTCCCTGGTACTATGAAAACTGAGCTTACAAAGAGGCTAAGAGAAATTATCAAAGAGATTCTAAAGAGTATGTCGGACAGAGATGAGATCCACTTCCAAAGAGCTGCTAAACATAGAGAGACTGTTCTCGAAATGCAGAAACACCAAGACCTTCAACATAAAATTATGCTGGACAACATCCTCAACCTGAAGGCTTCTGTCTACGACTTCCTAAAATCTTATGCAAATCAGGAGAAATATAACGATATGATTCTGACAGTTCACCAAAATAAAGAAGCTAAATCTGAAAAATAGATCAAGGAAAATAGAGAGGACATCGCTCAAACCCAAAGCCAACTGAATAAGCTTATCCAAGGAGTTAATCGACTGTCTGCAGATATTCGAACCCTTGATGTTGACATAAAGGGGGAGAAGAATAAAGGGAAAGGAGATCAAGGAGGTCATGAAAGGGGAAGACGATAATTTCATGCTCAAGCATCACGAAGTCCCCCTGCAAGACAATTCCACAGTCAAACTCAACGATCTGATCAACAGGGAATTGTAATGGCTATACCATTAAGCCGTTAGGAGTCAACTCCCAGCTCACAAGATGTGTCTACTGTACGCATAAGAATGCCAACTGGAGATCCTGCATTCATGCGCATGCATGAGAAGAATCCAGTACTAAGTCTAAGCGAGCTGGAAGAGTTAGCCAGGAACGAGGAAGCTCAAAGAAAAAGAAGGGCTGAGGAGTACGCCAACCCACCTCCACTAAAGAGGTCAAGGAAACAGAGATAAGTTGAAACTTAAATTTCCTGTTGATGTAATGCTGAATTGTAATATCTTCTGATCATCAATAAATTCATGCTTATTCTCTAGAAATTTCAGCTACTCACTGAAATACTAAGTCATGTTTAATTTTCCTGCAAATGCATCTAGTCACTAATAATCATGACAACAAATCTCCTTGGTTATGTCAACATCAAATAGGGGGAGATTGTTGGGAGAATGCATATTATAATTTGATGTTTTAATGTATATGCTAATGATTATTTGTAAGGTCCTTCAATAAATATATGTACAAGGACTTAGTGATAGATCAAAAATTATTAGGTTGATCTAAGCTTTCAACGTGTACCATTCTGATAAAGAATGTATAGATAGAAAGATCAAAACTGTTAGGTTGATCTTAAGATGTAATAGATTAGTCTTGAAGAAATCGTAGTGCATCCATCTGATCAACATTGCAGGAGTCAAGGCAGAAAACGTAGAGCCTGAAGATGGTAGTGTGCCTGCCTTAAAGGGGCTCTTCAGAAATCGTAGAGTGGTCCCAATATTTGCCGAGCCAACTCCACGATCGCAGTATGCTGAAGGAAACATGAAGTTTACAAGTCAACGATCGTAGTGTTCTCTCAGGAATGTAGAGTCAACAACACGAGCAAGTGAAGATCGTAGTGTGCGAAGGTTTAAGGGAAATCGTAGTGCTCTCGACTGATAGCATCGTAGTGTGTAAAGATGTCAAAGACACTACGATCTAAATCGTAGAACACCATGATCCAAATCGTAGAGTATCATCTGTCTCATGTCAGAAAACGTTGAGCCTCATGATCTGTGTTTTTCAAAGAAGTGAGGAATGGATCCCGATCTTTGCGCAAGACTCATCATCCCGTAATATATGAAATATACTTAGTATGCAACAAAGAAGCGTATTGAAGAAGCTAAGCATAGTACCATGGGTAAGAGGGACAAAACACTTTTTCTGGTGGTAGGTGAGAAAGCAGCCTGCAGTGTCAGTGGGCCAGAATGTATAATTCAGAAGATGTGCAGAAATGTCTCCATCACAGTACAGCAAGTTTAGATGCATTTAATGCCACAACGGATGGATCCAACGGATAGTTTTCAACATCACATATATACAGATCAGACAGATGATAGAGAATTAAGCAAGCAGAGTGACTGCTCTGAGGATTAGCCACAGGGCTTGAACATTCCTCTTCATCAGAAGATGCTGAATTTTCATTCATTAATCCAGCTTCACCTTCACTGCTGGATTTGGTCTGTGGGGACTCAGCCTTGACATCTGATTCCTTTCCTTCTGCTGACTCTATGTCCTTCTCTTCATCAGATGTACTAATTTGGGAAGTTGAGGCTGGCCTATTTTCCACCTTAGCTTTCTTGCTAGATGGCCCTTGAAGTAATCTGTTACTTCTCTTTGTTGTTTCAGCAGTTAGGGCTATTTCTTCTTCAACCTTGTCTTTGATGGAGAGTCTCCTTGGTGGAGCCTTGGTTTTCTTCACACCTCTGGATTTCTTTTTGGCTGGTGTGGTGGATGCTGGCACAGAGTCATCAGACTCAGAGCTTTCTACCTCTTCTGTCTTCATCTTCTTTGCAGAGGCCCTGCTGCTGCTCCCAGTTGTCAGCCTTCGGTTCTCCTTGGGGTTTTTCTTCCAATTCACAAATAATTGTGGAGACATTACTTTGTGAACATTCAGAGGTTCTCCCTCATCATCCTTGATTCTTCCTCCTAGATTCTTCTTTATCATAATACTCAGTAGTCTTCCATGAAACACCTTTGTCAGAGGTTTTTCTGTAGACTTCTTTAGCTCAGCCTTTTCTACCCACTTGGAGATTTGATCGAACAAGATAGCTCCAAAGTTGATTTGTTTCTTCAGAACTATTGCTGACATTATCTTCAACTTTTGGTCAAGCACCGTGTCATGTGCAGTGTCCTTGCACAATATACATTTTCCAACTATTTCAGCAAGGAACTCGTACTCTTCTGGAAACTCCTTCTTCTTCATCTCTTTCAAACTAGGGTTTCTTTGGTACCCATGATCTCTTTTGCTTGTTCTATATCAACATCATCAAGGCTCTTCAGTCCTTGGTTAGGAAGACCTAGGCATTGATTGAGGTCAGGAGATTTTAGCTTTAGAGACTGACCTTTGACCTTGGTAGAAAGGGTTCCAGAGTTTATGGAGGCATTTAAGTAGAACTCTTTAACCAGGTCAACATATACTCGAGTGCTAGCCTCAAGGCATTATGAGAATCCAGCTTTCTTCACAAGTTCAAGAATTTCTCTGAACTTCTTTTCGGATTTCTCAAACGACTTTGTTCCGAGCTGAATGCCAGTGATTACTCGCCAGTTTTCCATTTGAGCAGTTCAAAGAATGTGGGTATTTGATTCAGAGAGGTTTATAAGAGATGGCTGATTGTGATTTGGTGAGGCTCTGGAGTGTTAACCTATTTTGGCTCTTCAAAGAATTTTAGGTTTTAAAAATGGGAGGGAAAAAGGTTAGATAGCTTCTGATAACTGTCTGCAGATTTGAATTTGTCGTTATGGCAGTTCCTTCTAACTCTGCATAATCAGTGATGTGTCATCCGACCATTGGTTGCACGGTGCCCAGTAATGAGCTGTAACTCCCCATAACTTTTCAGTTAGATATTTTTCTTTAGAAGAGTAGACGTTTAATTGAAGTAGCTCTGACCGTTGACCTTTTGATTCGTAGAGTAGCATGGTAAAGAAGCTATGGACTCTACATTTTCCTTGTTGACTCAACGATCAACTTTTGAGAGATGCTGCAGTGGATGGTTTTGACATTTATCCTCATTTTGATGCAGCATAGCTTGTTTACTAATATATCCGAACTTATCTCCTCATAATCTGAATGTTTGAGTAATTTTCCCGTTTCTCACGCTCCTCGTGAACTGGAGTATATTCTGGTAGGACTGCGATCATCGAGTCTGCTTCTACGATCGCTGAGGTTGCACTACGATCGTGGAGTTTTCTTCAACCTCGACTCTACGATCATTGGCTATCTCAGTCCTTGAGATGAACTTTACTAAGTATTCCTTCTGGGTCAAGTTAGCTCAGGAAGGGCCAACCTCTTAGAGTGAGCTAAGGGTCAGGTTTGTCCCTGAGGCACTTTCCTAATGAAATACTATAGAAGTGATTTGCAATGATATCTCATTCGACCTTTTTTGGTTGGGAGGTCCTCTACCAACTTTAGACAATTGCATTTGCTGTAATCGTGGTGTCCCCCTGCTTCTACACTGCGATCAGATGTTTAATCGTAGGCACTCCACGATTTTGAGTTGGTTGGCTGAAGGGTTATCAGTATTACGTTTTGAGACGTTCCTACTAACTATGGATCTTCATTTGGTTCATCAGCCACAAAGTTTTGGGGCCTTTCGAGAATGTACATTTCTTCATCGTATAACTCAGTGCTGTTGTTTCTCAACAGATCATTGCTCCCCATGGTTGATGCTGTCTTTTTAGATAGATGTGATTCCCTTTACTTTAGGTTCATTTGAAGGCAGCCTCGCATATCTCCTTCTGACTGGAATCACAATTATCACTTAGATCTCCTTATATCGTAGACATGGATATTTTCAGGACTGATCACTTTACGATCTTTTGACAGTACTACGAACGTAGTCTTCTTTGATAGTCTTGTGTTTGTGAGGTTCTTCTTCCGTAATGAATTCCTCTTGACTGATGCTCGATGATCCTCTATTGTGAGCTCCCTTGAGGGTTCTTCTCATATAGCTTGCCTTGCTTGATTTGAGCATATAGGACACTTTTCACCTTTGGTTGAATGGCCTGCTTCCATATACAAATTAGCAGCCATGTGAGCTCCATTCTGGTTAGCTCAGAGGGTCTTCAAGGACAGGCTTGAACATATATGAATTTTATCAGAATCATTTCTAAACAGTCCTTAGCCTTCTGCTGGTTGAGTCTTCTTGACTAAAGTCTTCTACTTTAGCATTCCTTAGTGTGGTCAGACAGACCAATTACCTGCAGGTTTAAATATATTTCTATTTTTGGTACCCATAATTAAATGGATCCTACTAGGTTAGTTCTAAACCCCTGTTCTTCTTGTATTTGGATAACCATCACATTTATCACCAACATCATATTCATGCATAAGACTAGTTTTAGATAATATATTTTGATATGCATGAAGGTGAATGTGTGTAAGATTTGACATTTAATAACACACTCTTTACCTTTGATGGTTTCATCATTTGTTGAATCATGTTCACAATGTTTAAGTGTTCACAGAGTGAGAATCAACTCTACGATTTAGGAGTATCTAGTTGATTCATGGAGGTGATCAGTTTCTACATATCATCAAGATACTCTTTTAGAACTAATCATACTTTGTGTGTTATCAAACACTTAGAACAAGGATTTGTACATACATACTAACCCACCAGCAAAGATTACTTCACATAGAATTAATTAGGCCTATGATGCTCTTATGACCCATTTCAGGTTTCCTTCAAGGTGTCAGCTTCAACCTAAAACTTGGATGGAGAGAAAGTTTATAGACATTTGAGTTTCCAACCTCTGGGTACTTTCTCTCTTCACCCTTTTAGGTAGATTATGACTTCTTGACAGAATACTGTTATGGTTCATAAGAAGGTGCATTTATGATGTACACATGTATAATAGTGAGGAACCTTACCTTTTTACTGTCAGTCTCTTAACAGTCATTTATCTTAGATATACTGAGTTTAGGCATTGATGTGCATAGTTTCACATTTGCTCCTGATAACTTATTGCTCTTGTTGGCCTTTAATCAATTAGTCGTGGTCTTGAAGATGCAGCCTGAGAATCTCAGCATCTTTAGTTCTTTGACATCCTTTAGTTCACGAAGTTTGCACCCAGCTGCTGGTTGGCCAGACATAAGTTTGAGAAGATCTTCTTTCTTCTCTTGGTAAGCATTTCTTAGCATATATGGCCTCTTCATCTTTCAGGCTGGTTGATGCTTGACTCTTTGTCATTGATGTCTCTTGAGATCTCTCATCTGGTCTTCAAACTACACGATTGACTGCAGGCAGGGATTGGTCTTGTTGATGTAACAATCGAGACCATGGACCAATCTGAGCAGCTTTAGGTGTATATACACATTTAACCTATACACAATATTTCCAGCGTGTGAGCTCATCTGCATATAACAAGTTACTTACTACTAAACTAAGTTTAGAACAATGTTTGTGCCTGGGATCAGACTCAAAGCGATTAGTTTTTGAATATAGCATGAGAACCTGATCTGATACCAATTGTTAGTTCTCAATAGGCACAATAGATCTAGAAGGGGGGGGGGGGGTTGAATAGATCCTTTTAATTTCAAATACTTTTCTCATTTATTTTCTATTGCTATTTCATTAGCATATGACAAACATAAGAATCTTTTCAAGCACAGGGGAATAAGTAAAAGATCCCCTTCATTGATATATTCATAATCATACATACATTGTTCGTAGAGTTAGTTTAGTTGTAAGTAGTTAAAACATACATAACAGTTATAGCAGTTAATAGACATAATGTAAATGACATAATGTAAAAGACACAAGGGGTTTTAAGTGGTTCAGAGACTCAAGCTCCTAATCCACTCTTCTGCTTTCAATTAACAGGATTTCCACTAAGGAAGGGCAACACCCTGAATCACTAAGATTCCTTCAAGGCCGGTGACCTTGGGACTTCATTCACTAAGAACTCTTTAAGGCCAAGCACCCTTGGAACTCCTCTAGTTCCCTAGAACTCTTCAAGCCTAGCGAGCTTGAACTTCATTTAGTCCTCCCGACAAGGACCCTCGAGTTCTCGGCTTTTGTTGTTTGTTTGTTGGAGTTGGTCTTTGAGTCGCTAAGATGTCTTCAAGCTCTGAACGACTTTTCATGATTAGCGACTTAGGCGTGATCATCCTTGAAGTGCAGTTGAGAATTGCATGATGCTCAGTTTCTTCAGTTAATCAACCACTACGGATGATCCCTTGATGACTGCTGTTGGGTAAAATCTAATTACACACAACACGCAAGTATACGTGGTCAAAAAGTAATAAAGTGAAAGTAGAGTATCGTTCCCACGAGGAATTATTTAATAAAAATCACCAAGTACTAACCCGTAACCAACTCAATCTTATTTAAACGAATGAATTTCAAATTATATAAATTAAACTACTATTAAATTCCACTTGTTAAATTAAGATTACGGAGATTTAAGATCACAACTTCACTTATTGCTTCATTTAAGTTAATACACTTCTCATCAATTATTCACTATCCCGAATTGTTAATTAAGAACACTAAAGCAGATAAAACCACCTCTCGATGCATAATACCCATACTCCCTTAAATCCACAGATGATAGAATTAAGCAAGACACACTAATTAACTAATTCACTATATCTCTATGTGAATTATAATTAAAATGGATTTAAAGCACAAGTTCTCTATAAGATTACATATGGCGTAAAGGTATATCTCTATCAGAAACACGAATCATGAATTCCATCTATGCAGAAATCACAAACATATGCTATCATGATAAGATCTAAATATATACTTCATCTCTCGAGTTCATATGGATTATCACGTTAATTGTTAGCTAGGAAATTAAGCAATTAAGTCCAAATCACAATAGACAATTCTCACAATAGAAAATAATAATTGATAGCGAAGCATATTAAAATAAACTACACAATAAGATCCATTTTAATCTCAAACAAAGAATTAGTTCATGATTATTAAATTAAAACTAAGAATCCACAATTGAATAATTATTAAAAGACAAAGATAGATGAAGATAAGAAGATAGAATCTATTGTCTGTAGATTTGAAGCTCCCTCCTCGCTCCTACTTTGAATCTTCAATAGTCTCCAAGTTGCTTCATTATCCAAAACTCATTAGAACTATAATTTTGATCTAATTTACTCTAATCTAATCTAATGGAATCCTCTCTCTAGTCTATAATCTCCCCTAATCCTTGTGATTCTACTCCTTTTATAAGTCTCTTTATATGTCTTTAAGTCCTCTTGGAAGTCCTTGTGTCAATCGGATCGAAACAATCCTTCCCGGACTCAAATTGGACCAAAATTCGCATTTTCTCGCATTTTCTGGGCATACCCCTGCCCCGGCGGGGGTCTAGGCTTGTTTTGGGCCCGCCCCGGCTGGCTAGGGGCCTTCTTTGATGCTTGCATGCCCACCCCGGCGGCGGTTTTGTGAAGGAAACGTTTCTGCTCTGACGTTCTTTGGAAAATCAGCCATAACGTTTGATCCGGGAAGAGTTACGAGGCTTGTTAACTATCAAATCGAAGATATCGACGAGATCTACAACTTTCATTCTTTACGAATTTATAAATAATGGACAAATGAAGGTCAAAATTGGGCTGGAAGTGACTGTTATGCAAATGGCCACCCAAAACAGTGACGTTCGACGTCCATTGGTACAAATGTCATAACTATTGCATCCGAACTCTGATTGGAATAATTCAAGATGTTCCGGAAAGCAAAGAAGAAGCTCTAAAATGTAATCTAAGTTCTAAACCAAGAACATGAAATAAACATAAAAGCCCAAATGATGTCCGAATTGCTTTTCTTTGCATTTTCATACCAATTCTTTGCGATTTTAACTCCCAGGCATATAATCTACAAAATGAACACAAAATGCATGAAAAGTAACTAAGAAACATGAGATTAAGCAAATAATTCAAGTAACAGATACTGGATAAGTAGGTATAAAACCAATTTATCAAATATCCCCAAACTTAAACCTTTGCTTGTCCTCAAGCAAAAACACAAAACAATAATGCAATGCAATGCAACTAATCTACATGCCTACGAATCTAGCAGTAATGACAGAAACAAGTCTAATCAACCAGCCTTAGAAAAATCAAGTAAACACGATAATACATCATATCAGAACTCATTAGTAACTTCTCAATCAATCATCAAATCTTAGATTGTTATCACTAATATAGTGCGTGTGTACTCCATAACAATGTTATTTGATATAAAATCAAATTTAACATATAACAAGTCTCTTCGAAGAAATCATACAGTGTAAACTCAAGAAATCCAAAAACAAGCTAGATCCAACTAAAATCATACAATTACCAATATCGCGGGTCAACATGGGATACTTATGCTTTATTTTTCATCTACGGGGGCTTTTTGCTCTTATTTTTCTTTTAATTCATTTTTTTCCTTTTAGTTTACATACACATAGCTATGCAATGTCTTATTCCCTTAGGATTTTCAATGCGACCTTAATGAGCTTTCGACTAACGACTCCCAGACCATTAAGACCTTAGGGCGCTAGGTGTAAAGGCAATCCCCTCGGGCTTACTTACTCAAGTAACAAAGGCCACAAAACTAGACAAGCACGCCACGGTGTTTATTCATACTTTCTTTTTTTTTCTTTTTTCTTTTTTTAGCTTATATACCCCAAATATTCCCCCAAACTTAGGTTCTTGTCTAACTTTAGCCATCACTACTTATTCTTGTCATTCTTTCATTCAAACTAGCATTATCCTTTAGAGTCCGATTATGTATCAATTTAAACTTAATCAATCAACAAGTTATTTTTACTGTGTTATCCTTATTATACCAGTTTCAAACAGAAAAAGACTCAATTCATAACAAGAAATCACATCAAATCTCTAATAGTCAGTACTATACTTGTCTACCCAATTCTAATCTCATCATTGGCCAAAACAAACTGTAAACTATCTAACAACTGGATTCATGCAAATGAACATAGTAACTAACTAATTTTCTTATTTTAATTTTTGATTTTTGATTTTTTTTTAAGATAGTGAATGGAAAAACTAAATGTAACTATATGAACTACAATTTAAATAACTAACTATATGCAATACGACACTAAAATGCCCCCAAACTTAAACTAGACATTGTCCTCAATGGCTGAAATAGAAAAAAGTAAAGCAGATGACTTCCCTGAAAATATAGCAATCCTCCTCCTTGTTCGCTAAGTTTGGAGAATAGATTAGGCGCATGGAACAAATTGGGCACCACACTTGAATTTGACTTGGAAAACCTTTTCATAATCTTTTGCCTGTCCATTGAACCTCCAATACCTACATTGAAGAGAGACAATATGGATTAGAATAGCACTTGGATTGGTAAGAGAACTTAATAAGCAAATTAATTCCTATCTACTAAATAAACTAGTAACGCATATAAATATAAAAATTCATGGGTTGCCTCCCAGTTAGCGCTTGAATTATAGTCTTTCAGCCTGACTTTGTCTGGTCAACGCTATCCAATTCCTCTTCGGTAATTAAGGAACCCTCCATCCATCGAAAACAATGTAACTTTTGGTAGGTTCCCTTTTGTGATGGTTATCAAATTAAAGTCACCTAGCATGCTTTGTTTAAATAAGTGCCCAATTGAGATAGTTGAATAACTAGTTGATTGTCCGCCCGTTGAGTCTATGATTAGATTGGGGCTTTGAGGCTTGGCTAGCACAACGGGCTCTTCGTCTTCTATCTTCTCCTCCTCATCCCACTATGGCTTTACATTTGTACTAGCTCTCATGTCATAAAGAGCCTTGCCGACGACAGGACTACCAAGCGGGCACAGTTTTGCAAATCTAACTGGACCCTTGATCTTTTGCGGAGAAGGAACTTGGGGCACTAATAACATCGGCTCATCCTCGTTGGTACTCATATTTAGTTCTTCACGGACCTTATTTTCATTATTCCCACTTGTCTCCTCTTTTTCAACATCTCGTGTCTCATCCAGTTGTAGATTTGGCTCGGGCACTTCATCAATCTCGGAATCCTCGTCAAAACACCAATTATTTTGAGGACAGTTGTTCAAGGCTTTGAACATTTGATCCATCTAGTTTTACAGATTTTGAATTGATATCTCTTGATTCTGAATTGATCGCTCTTGATTAATCCTCCTCTCCTTGTTTGATGCTATGAACTTGGATAATAATTCCCCCAGCCTTAAATTTTCTGTTTCAGTCTCGGAAGCCATGTCTTGAGGACCAATGTTTGAAGTAATATTGAGTTATTCCATCTGGTTTTGAAAATTGAAGCTCGATATTTCTTGACTCATCATCCTCTCCTCTTGGTCTGTTATGCCCTTCAATATTAAATCAATCGGATTTGGTTTTTCTTCTTGTGGCAATGGAGGTGGACATGAAAATTTTGGTGTGTATGATTGATTTGGAGTGTAGTATTGGTCTTCGTAATTATAGCTCCATGACGAATTCGGGTGATACCCCCAAACTTGATGATAATTAGCATATGTATAATCGTTGAGGTATTCACCACCGTGTTGTCCCGGCCCAAAACTAACGGTGCATTGATGACTCAGATGATTACCAGCACAATAATTGCAAGTAACTGCCACACTTTGACGACGTTGTGCTGCAAAAAGCGTCCAACCTCCTCGAAAGTGTCTCAATCTGTGCTGATAATGCAGAAAGTGTCGCGGGTCCATCAATCTCTGCTCCCCTTGGCTGAGTCATTCTTCTATACGGCCATTGATAATTTAATTCTGCAATGGTATCTGAAAAGAAAGAAATATAAGAAGAGAAATAAAAATAAAAATAAAAATGTTTAAATTAAGACTAATTTGATTGAAATTAATATTGGTAAATATTTATTAAATTAAATCCCTGGCAGTGACGACAAAAACTTGTTGGGTAAAATCTAATTACGCACAACACGCAAGTATACGTGGTCAACAAGTAATAAAGTGAAAGTAGAGTATCGTTCCCACGAGGAATTGTTTAATAAAAATCACCAAGTACTAACCCGTAACCAACTCAATCTTATTTAAACGAATGAATTTCAAATTATATAAATTAAACTACTATTAAATTTCACTAGTTAAATTAATATTACGAAGATTTAAGATCACGACTTCACTTATTGCTTCATTTAAGTTAATACACTTCTCATCAATTATTCACTATCCCGAATTGTTAATCAAGAACACTAAAGCAGATAAAACAACCTCTCGATGCATAATACCCATACTCACTTAAATCCACATATGATAGAATTAAGCAAGACACCCTAATTAACTAATCCACTATATCTTTATGTGAATTATAATTAAAAAGGATTTAAAGCACAAGTTCTCTATAAGATTACATATGGCGTAAAGGTATATCTCTATCCTAAACACGAATCATGAATTCCATCTATGCAGAAATCACAAACACATGCTATCATGATAAGATCTAAATCTATACTTCATCACTTGAGTTCATATAGATTATCTAGGTAATTGTTAGCTAGGCAATTAAGCATTTAAGTCCAAATCACAATAGACAATCCTCACAATAGAACATAATAATTGATAACAAAGCATATTAAAATAAACTACACAATAAGATCCATTGTAATCTCAAACAAAGAATTAGTTCATGATTATTGAATTAAAACTAAGAATCCACAATTGAATAATTATTAAAAGACAAAGATAGATGAAGATAAGAAGATAGAATCTATTGTTTGTAGATTTGAAGCTCCGTCCTCGCTCCTACTTTGAATCTTCAATGGTCTCCAAGTTGCTTCATTCTCCAAAACTCATTAGAACTATAAATTTGATCTAATTTACTCTAATGTAATCTAATGGAATCCTCTCTCTAGTCTATAATCTCCCCTAATCCTTGTGATTCTACTCCTTTTATAAGTCTCTTTATGTGTCTTTAAGTACTCTTGGAAGTCCTTGTGTCAATCGGATCGAAACAATTCTTCCCGGACTCAAATTAGACCAAAATTCGCATTTTCTGGGCATATCCCCGCCCCTGCGGGGGTCAAGACTTGTTTTGGGCCCGCCACGGTGGGCTAGGGGCCTGCTTTGACGCTTGCATGCCCACCCCGATGGCGGTTTTGTGAAGGAAACTTTTCTGCTCTGACGTCCTTTGGGAATCGGCCATAACTTTTGATCCGAGAAGAGTTACGAGGCCTGATACCTATCAAATCGAAGATATTGACGAGATCTACAACTTTCATTCTTTACGATTGTAGAAATAACTGATGGATGAAGGTCGAAATTGGGCTGGAAGTGACTGCTATGGAAATGGCCACCCAAAACAGTGACGTTCGACGTTCGTTAGTACAAATGTCATAACTCTTGCATCCGAACTTCGATTGGAATGATTCAAGATGTTCCGAAAAGCTAAGAAGAAGCTCTAAAATGTAATCTAAGTTCTAAACCAAGAACATGAAATAAACATAAAAGCCCAAACCATGTCCGGATTGCTTTTCTTTGCGTTTTCATACCAATTCTTTGCGATTTCAACTCCCTAGCATATAATCTACAAAACGAACACAAAATGCATGAAAATTAACTAAGAAACATGAGATTAATCAAATAATTCAAGTAATAGATACCGGATAAGTAGGTATAAAACCTACTTATCAACTGCCTTGAAGATCATTCCTCTTGATACATGATGGTTGCACATGATGGGTTTCTAAGATGACTGTAAGCTCTTCTGCTAGGTACGTAGAAACTTTCTCATGCTTGCCACCATGATGACGTTTGTGATCTCCCTTCTTGATACTTGATGTCTTCTCATGATGGACTTGCCAAGATGACTGTGAGCTCTTCTCTATGGTACTTAGAGTCTTCTCATGATGGACACCAAGATAACATGATTCTCTTCTTTCTCTCGGTATTTCAGAACACTCTTCTTGTAGTAGAACTCTCACTTCTACATAGCAGAACTCTCACTTCTGCTTCTTTGTTAGTTTATCTCTAAGTGTTCTTGGTGGATTGTAGAGTGAGCCTTCAGACTCACTATCTTACATGATTTAGAACAGTCCACCTTTTCTCCAAACTCGGCAACTCCAGCAACCCTAGATCTTTGAAGCTCTTCTTGATTTATACTCCTTCCCAATCCTTCAGTTGGAAAGTAGCCATTGAAGGCTATTCAAATATCTTCACAGATCTCGAGTTGACAGAGGTAGATTGCTAATGTGACCTGTCATACTTTTTCTGACATTACAGTCTACTGTTTTACCTACTCATCAGAGATGTCACTTTAATGTCTTAGGCAGGTCAAAGACTTTATTTCCTCCTTCTGATTTCTCGATCAGAGGTTGTCTTTTTGCATCTATGCTCTCAATAAGCTCTTGTCCGAATATTACCCTTCAGATTGAACCGTTGCCAATGCTTCAGTCTTCAGCTATTCGAACTCTACAATTCTGATGCATGTCTTCGAGGACCTGATCGTAGTGTCTTGTTGAGTGTTGCTCATTGACTGGTAGAGTTAACACTACGATCTTGAAGAGTGTTGATTGGATCTTCAATGTAGAACACCTCTTCCTTCTATTGTGCAGTGCTTCAACACTTCTAATTTCTTTGACAGTTCTCAGAGACTGATGGCCTAACTCTTTGCTCTGGTCCCCTCTGAATAGCAAGACACTTCAGATTTGTGGCGCGTCCATCTCGCTTTCTCCTTGTGATCTCCCGTTCACTTATCATCAATGGATTGACCCTACGCTTAATCACTTTAGCCTTGTTCTTCAGAGGCTAACCAGTATCTCGGTGCACTTTCCATCAGTTCTTTCTTTGTTTGGCAAATACTACGATCTCGGTTGCTTCCAAGATCGTTGTCTTCTATTCACCTGACAGCTACTGCATTTGCTGACTTTCTTCAGTCAGTTATTGAAGTATTCTTCTGATCAACTTGTGGAAGACTTCATCTCGAATGGCTTCACAACTCAATCTTGATGCTGATTGGTTTGGTGCTTAGATCTTCCGTCGACCAGATATGCCATTCGTTGAGTGCTCTCTAGTTCCCTTCGTGGGATGTATCTTTGCGGTACAACCGTAAGCTTTGTTCCTTTGGATATTCTGGGAGTGCTCATTTGTTGAGAATCGTATTTGCTCTACGATTCTGCCTTGGCATTGTGAGCACATCTGTTGAGGTCGTAGTTTTGCACTCTACGATTCAGCTTCGGCTGTGCAGACACTACGACTTCGGGATCAGTTCTTGACACTCTACGATTTTTGTCTTTGTGCTTGATGTCTTCATCTGATATTGCTCGACTACGATCTCTGCATATAATCAATAGACTCTACGAACTCAGAGTGTAGTCTACGATCCTTGGCTTGGCTTCGGCATCAGTAGACTCTACGACTCCGAGTGTAGTCTACGTTTCTGGCATGGCTTCGGCAGATGTTCGGTCGGCTCGTAGGCAGGCTGTCTCTATGATTCTGAGCATGACTTCCTCAATAGAATTCATCTCCGAGGAAGTTCTACTCGACACACAACGATTCTCCTCGTCTCTTCTGGCAGTCTACGAACTCGAGATCTACTATCTTACAGACTACGATTTTGCCTCGACAGCTCTCGAGTTATCCTTGACTCTCCTAGCAGACTACGACTTCTGGTGCAGTGCTCGATGATCAGACAAACCTATCTATTACATCATAAGATCAACCTAACATGCTTGATCTTTCTATGTTTATAGTCCTTGTACATCATTTCTTTTTAAGGACTTTACAAAGCTGTTTTGCTTATGTAGGATCAACCTAACATACTTGATCAATTCATTCTAAGTCCTTGTACACATGTTTCTATTATCTATCAAAGGACTTTACATCTTTTCTTAATGCAAGCATACTTGCATATTCATTCATATATATCATAATCGAATCATATTTAAATAGGAATATCATTTATATGTTTATTCCTGACAGGTTTTTGTGTTAACAACATCGCACTCGTAAATGCATACGATCTTCTACTCAACACATCAGCTACCGCGTTCACTCTTCCACGATGATATTGAATGGTATAGTTGTAATCTTCAACAGCTCGAGCCAACGACCTTGGTGCATGTTATGTTCGTTCTAGGTGAAGAAATATTTAAGGGTTTGAGAAATGGGTTTTGTACTGGTGTCAATACAAAATTCGATTTCACGCTCTAGGGTTAGGCTAAGAAGTTTTCAGAGAATACGTCAGGAAATTTATTAACGATACAAAAAAAAACTGTGACTCTCATCCAAGACTTGGATAGCACGTCACATTGATACCTATCAACTTGCTACCGTTATTCACGACGTCACCTACGGATATTCTGGCTTCGGTGTATTCCAAGACTTGGAAGTTACAAGCGAAAGGCTCGGGGCTCTTTTCTTATGGCTTGATATGACAGTGACTGACTTTAGTGGTTTGGTTGCTTGAATTCGCATAACAGGTTGGTTAGGAATATGAAAGCTAACAACCTTACGAAAATCATGATGAGTAGTTAACCAATCGATTCCTAAAATCACATCAAAGGTAAGTATTTTCAAAGAGATAAGATCGACGGGTAACTTGAAAGTGTCGATTTGAATCAACAATATTTATAAACAGTGGAGGCAACGAAGGTTTCTACTAACGAAGTTTCAACCAATAAGTCAAAGTCTAATTTCTCTGGAGACAAATTTAAACGTTGAACGCAAGCAAGAGAGATAAAAGAATGGGTAGAACCGGTATCTAATAAGGTATAGACTTCTCAAGAATTTATGATTAGCTTTCCCGTGATAACTTTGTTCGTGTTCCTCGTCACAAAAAAAATGCTCTCTCTTAAACTATCGATTTTGACTTGTCTGGGACATCCTTTGGCGTCACCATCCCAGCTAGACTTGACTTTGCTATAGAGGACATTCGACCATTAATTGCTTCATCGCATTCCTGATCCATGATTTGAATCATTACTCTCCGATCCATATCGAATTGGGGTTGACCGCTCTGCACAGGGTAATTCTAAACTCGATGTTGGATTCTACCAATTGCTGTCCAAAAAGAGAAATCTATTTCATCTATTTTGGCTTTATTGGATCGATAATCTTTTTCTACAATATCCACGCGTCGTGCGGCTTTTACCCATGCTCCTCCATTCTTATTCGTTTAGTTGTTTCTTCTTTCATCAGAACTTTGATCATAGCATTATTAGATTATAGCTTTAATATCTTATACTCTGACAAAGAGTGCTTCTGTTCAAGTATCGCACATCGGGTAACACAATTTTGAATTGTTACATCTCTTTGCTCCACGATCGCTTGCCGTTCTTCATCCTGCTCTTCTAACTCATGAATATGATTTTGTAATTCTAAATTTCGATCATAAAATTCTTCTAATAAATTCTCCTCAGGTTCCTCTTCTTCTTCTTCTTCCTCACTCTCAGCTGCTACCACTGCGACTAGCTCGGGTGCAATTATTAGTTCTTCACTCACCACGTAGATATCTCCAATTTCTTCTTCATCTGACATCACATTAACATGGTTGGTGGTTAAAGGTGTCTAAACGGTCTCGTTCTCTCCATTGTTAACATTTTTAGCTGCCATTTCAAACACTGCCACAAAATAAGGGTTAATTAACATGTCACATATTATCCCTATACTCTGACCGACCAATTAAATACCAAATAAACTAAGGTAGGTCATACTAGCGAAGGAATTCCCCGTCTCTCCCCTCCTAGTTCTTGTCTCACATCTCATGTGAGGGCCCCAAATCCGAGGTCCCGAATCACCGCGGATCCGGTTCGATCATTCTAACACTATTACTATTTTTGCGGAAGATATAAACATAAGTTATTTATACAATACACTTTACACACATTTCCCCAAAATCGAGTAACCTTAACTTATACACCATTCATAAACTATCTAACATAATACATTATTATCAAACTACACTATTACAAAACTAATCGCGCACATTAACTTTAAGCTGGAACTGTCTTTAACCTTTCCTTGTATTCGACACATTCGCCTTGATCTGCAATTTTTTATCATGATATAGCAAGGGTGAGCATAAGATTGCCCAACAAGTTTAAGTTCAATAATATAATGATATATCATGATTGAAATGATTTGAATAATTGGCTGGCTATAATTCAAAAATATAATTATGAACTAGCATGAACAAACTTTTGACTGAACAAGTATTATACATGAACAAATATATCTGAACCAACTGGTAATGAAGGTGATCAGCCTTTCATACCTGACTTATACATGCAATATGTACATAGTAGAATTCATGGCAACCAACAATGATTAACCATAAGCTTATCCGAATGAAACAACTCTTAGTAGAGTTAAGTAAAAACAAACTTGCCTGATCCGTTGATTACCGCAATGCAATTTATAACGCTTTATCCGAAGACCTAATATTAGTAATATAGATCTCCAATATTAGAATAATATCATCATAATACAATACTATTATATATATATACATAGAATAACCTAAACACATACCACATAACCCTATCGATCATACGACACATATGACTCGATGATCAAGTCAAACTATAGCGATTCGAGTTGAACTCGACACAAATCTAACATCCCGACGATCGCTTCTAGTGGACAAAACTTCGAGTTTAAGTTCAATTAAACTCTGTCTAAGCGCTTAACAATTATCTAAGATAATTTATTAACAGTCAAAATATTTTTCCAAGTCTCATAATAATTTTTAAATAATTATTACTATTTATCGTAAATTTTCAATCATTAATAACGATTTAATCAATTAAATACCACATAATTCTTTTTATCATTAATATTTATTTATTATCAAATATTAATGAAATATATGTCATAATATTATAATATATTTATAATATCACAAAGTATTTTTAATAATTTAAAATCACCTTTATATAATTTTAAATAATTAAATTCATTATCCGATAATTGTTATTAATATTAAAATATTAATATTTTCATGACAAAATATCAAAAGTTATATTTTATAACTTAAAATATTTTTATAATACTTAAATCATTTTTATATGATTTATAAACCATTAATTCTATTTTTCCATAATTTATTAAATATATTCATTAAATAAACTAATTGCCATTAATATTGATTAATTAATGAAATTCATCCTAAAATATTAAAAGTCACCGAAAATATCTTTTTAAATATTTTCTTATATCATAATATTATTTTTCATGTATTAAAATTATTTTTAAATAATTTATTTAATATTATAATTAAATAAATTAAATACCATTTATATTCTAAAAATATTAAATATTTATGAAATATACTCTAAATAATTAAAACTATTTTTCGGACTTTAAAATAATTTTTCAGAAATTATTTTGTATTTTTAATAATTAAAAACCATTTTTATCTATTTTTAAATAATTTTCGGAAAAATCAGAAATTAAATAAATAGAAACCGTCGCTAAAGGGCCCTATAGGGACAGACCCGTCGCTATAGGTGTTCTTGAGCTGTTCTTGAACCTTCATGTTAGTAACTAAGGGGCTTGGTTTAACCAGTTTTTAATCTATGATCCTAATGTTTTCTAGGCAGATAATGATATCCATAATGTAATATAAGTGTAATACTACAACCATAAAGCATAAACTAAACCATAACAAAAAAAACATCACAAAGATCTCGGCCGGTAAACTTCTTGTCGAACGTTTACGATTTCCCGAAACCCGTAAGTTCGTGGTGCCTCTTTCTAGCTTACTTCAATCCAGGTTTTGGTTATCAAATAAGGTATATTATGGTTCCAATTTATAGTCAGCATGTCATAGAACATAATTATAACAATAGATTAGTCCAACTACATCACATGTTCCAGATTCAGCTCGGTCAAAGGATGTCAGAAATCTAGTTCTTCCGATTTTCTGGGTTTTCCAGAAATGCTAAAACAGTACTAGTCGCCTACTTTGACCACCTATTACTTATAATATGTTGCTTGTTTACATGATATTAAGCCACAAACTTAAAGTACAAATGACAGGCGAGAAACCTGTTACAAACAAAACATCAAAGTATTTCACAACTAACAGATCTGGGGATATCAAAAACTTGTCAGACCCTGTTAATAGCTTTCTGGGTTACCCAGAAAACTTCGGTCAACGTCGGTCAACGGAGTTTGACCGTTAATAACGCAAGATCTAGACATTAAATGACTCGAATTGCTTTTGCAGAATACAGACCTCATACCAAGCTACAGATTCCAACCTTAAAAAAACAAAACGCAAAAACAGAAACGAATCTAAGGACACTGACATTCGGTTGTCAGGTCACGTTTTAGGTTCTTGGACAGATTTTGAAAAATACCATTTTTACCCACTTTGATGCTATGGATCCATGATAGATCATCATAGATCATCATGAAACATCTTCTAGCAAACATCTAAACACATAAACACTAACTCTATCTTAGCATACAAGATCAAAAATAAATTTAGGGTTTATATCTTCTTGATCTCAATCTTTGATCTAGCTCTCCAATCTGATCTTATGGTTGCTACTGGCTGTTTTAGGGACTGATACACTAGTATAACTCGTGACTTTAGAGAGAGAAGGAGTTGGTGAGAGCTTGAGAGCAATGGCTTAGTTTTTATGAACTTTCTCTCTCCAAAATCAATATATAATGCTTGATATGATGCTAGATCTGCAAATTTCGGCTGGTATAGCTTTTATTTAAGTCACATGGCTGATCTAGGTTGGTCACCAACCCCATATATTGGCAAGATTGCAAGTAACCTTCAACTATACAACAAAGGGCAAAATAGTTATTTTGCTATTAATTTTAATGGCATTCTAGTAAATGGCCAAACACTTAGGGTTTAGGGTTTGGGTTAGGGTTTGGAAAACCTTAGGGTTTAGGGTTTAGAAAACCTTAGGGTTTTAGAAAAAAATCTAGAATATCCAAGTTAGGTTTTAAAAATAAAAATTTAATATTTCTAAATTATAATTAAGATTTTCTAATTATAATAAAAAAAATTAATCATAATTTAAATCTTGCTAATTAGGATTAGTATTTCCTAATTAAATTTGCTAATTTAGCAATTAGGGTCAAAATGGTCATTAAAGTTTATAACCCACGAATTAGGGTTTCTAATAGAAAAATAATTTTCTAATTTAGAAATTAGGTTTCCTAATTAAATTAGGGTTTCTAATTACTTAATCTTGAAAATTAGGATTAAGGTTTCCTAATTAACATTACAACTATTAAATTAACACTTAGGTTTTTCCCCAATTATGAATTAGGGTTTCTAACCCCGAAATTAAGGTTTCAAATTTTGAATTTAGGGTTTTCGAACTAATTTGTTAAGATTAACCCTAAATAATCTTATAATTATTTACACTTATGCCATTAAGTTCCCAATTTAGGGTTTCATACACCGAATTAAGGTTTTGAATTCCCAGAACTGAAATTAGGGTTTCCAGAACTGGTTTTAGGGTTTCTTGTTAATCTCTAGGGTTTTCCAACCGAACGTTGACGTTGTTAATATATACTTAGGGTTTGTCACAGACATCGTTTATCTGGTCAACCCTTGACCCTTAACTATATCATGCACATATATACACAAAACATAAATGCTTATTCCCTTAATCCTGAATAATTCACTTAAATCCTTCATAAAATTTTGAAATCCTCAAAATTCCTTCTTAAAAATATTAAACGCATACACTTATTTTCTGTCTAGGTTCTAATTTTGAACCTTAAATCAATTAATTAAAATTTTAAAAATTTTCTAAATTCTCGGGTTGTCACATTCACTCTTCTTCTAAAAATTTCGTCCCCGAAATTTACCTTACACCACCATACACCGTTCATTCTCATCATCACATGCTACCCAATACACCTCTCACAAGAGTAAAAATTTTCAAATTTTGTTGAGGAGTCATATAGACTATTTGTTTGTCATTTTCGCAAAGGTTTTTTTGGAAATTCATCCGCAAACCGTCATAACTTACAGACACAAAGGGTGATTAGCCCTATATGTCCTGTACTGGCAAAGTACTGATTTTATCTGTTTCTCTTCACTGCCATAGGCACAAAATTCTACCTTAGTCTTATTGGATTCCGCACCAAAACAATTTGGTTCGGGAAATTTCTTTCAATGACTTAGAGTTTTCATAACATTAGTCTAGCTGAATCGAATAGCATAGACTCATATCAATAATTCAATTGAATCGAATTATTTAAGTGTAGCCAAACCCCGTTGGCAGATTAAAATTTTTGAAATTATTTTTGAGAATGACGTCATGATGCCGTACTGTATTAACAATCCGTTTGAGGATGCCGTCATCGAGTGATTTTGTCATAACACATCATACAATAGTGGAACAATAATTTTCAGATCGAATTCACACTAAGTATTCCTGTATTTACAACTCTATCAACTTTTATCATCTCTGCACCAGGTTACATGGTACATGAGTGATAAATAAAATATATTTTGATATTTCAAATCATTTGCGTCTAGCCGAAATAATTAGCATAGACTATACTTTAAAACCGTTTCAAAAATGATTACGAGTCTACATATTTTTTTTTTCCAAAAGCACAGTGCGTATTTAGCTTGATGTCACAATTTTGAAATCTAACATAGCTAGGAGTTTTGGAAAACTTATGTCTCCACTAATAATCATTGACTTAACAATCTATCTGTTCCTATAATCTTTAATACTCCATTTACACACAACTATACCCAGTTCGTCAAACCACACTTACGAGTTCATTTACTTGCCACAATCATATGAGTTTAAGAACTTGTCCTAGTCAGACCTTTGGCGTCCATTCGCTGAGGGGTTCATAAACATTTCATATAACTATGAGTCAAGAATGTCACATAAGTATAAGTCTTAAAAACTCATACTTAACCTTATATTCTCTACCTATAACCTATCTATCTGTTATACACATGAGAAAGGAATCACCCTCTTAACATGCATATAGCAAATAGCGCGACACAGACATCCCAATAATTATCTTAACTCCCTTCTCAATACGAATTTCATTTAATCCGTATTCAAAATCCTTTCCTGAATCTATACCAATTCATAGTACAATTGACACCCAACAATCTTGCTATAAACTTTTCAATCATTCGCTTGATCCTTCTCCACACTATACCCTTATCAGATCACGGGGTGATCTCATCGTATATATTACGATTCATTTCTATTCTATGATCGTTTTGTTTTACGATCTTCTATCTCTGAACTTTTAGTCTTTTAGACTATCTATTCATCATTATTGTTCAACTTTATTATCAGAGTTAGGGAACTCTGTATCTTTATAACTTATCGAGATTTGTCTTTGAATCTTACCGACCATCTAACTCTATGTGAGTTAATACTTATCCTAATCACTGCGGTTATTAGTCTCAGGTATTCCTACCTAAGGTTCATAACCTACAACTTTGATACCAACTGTGAGGGCCTCGAATCCGAGGTCCCGAATCACCGGGGATCCGGTTCGATCATTCTAACACTATTACTATTTTTGCGGAAGATATAAACATAAGTTGTTTATACAATACACTTTACACATATTTCTCCAAAATTGAGTAACCTTAACTTATACACCATTCATAAACTATCTAACATAATACATTATTATCAAACTACACTATTACAAAACTAATCGCGGACATTAACTTTAAGCAGGAACTGTCTTTAACCTTTCCTTGTATCCGACACATTCACCTTATTCTGCAATGTTTTATCATGATATAGCAAGGGTGAGCATAAGATTGCCCAGCAAGTTTAAGTTCAATAATATAATGATATATCATGATTGAAATGATTCGAATAATTGGCTGGCTATAATTCAACAATATAATTATGAACGAGCAGAACAAACTTTTGACTGAACAAGTATTATACATGAACAAATATATCTGAACCAACTGGTAATGAAGGTGATCAGCCTTTCATACCTGACTTATACATACAATATGTACAGAGTACAATTCATGGCAACCAACAATGATTAACCATAAGCTTATCCGAATGAAACAACTCTTAGTAGAGTTAAGTAAAAACAAACTTGCCTGATCCGTTGATTACCGCAATGCAATTTATAACGCTTTATCCGAAGACCTAATATTAGTAATATAGATCTCCAATATTAGAATAATATCATCATATTATAATACTATTATATATATATATATACATAGAATAACCTAAACACATACCACATAACCCTATCAGTCTACAACACACATAGGACTCGGTATCAAGTCAAACTATCGCAGTCTAAGTTGAACCTGACACAAATCTAACATCCTGACGGTCTAGTCGGACAAAACTTCGAGTTTAAGTTCAATTAAACTCCGTCTAAACACTTATCCATTATCTAAGATAATTTATTAACAGTCGAAATATTTTTCCAAGTCTCGTAATAATTTTTAAATAATTATTACTATTTATCGTAAATTTTCAATCATTAATAACGTATTTAACTGAATTAAATACCACATAATTCTTTTATCATTGATATTTATTTATTATCAAATATTAATGAAATACATGTCATAATATTATAATATATTTATAATATCACAAAGTATTTTAATACTTTAAAATCATTTATATGATTTTTTAACAATTAAATTCATTATCCGATAATTGTTATTAATATTAAAATATTAATATTTTCTTGACAAAATATCAAAAGTTATATTTTATAACTTAAAATATTTTTATAATACTTAAATCATTTTTATATGATTTATAAACCATTAATTCTATTTTTCATAATTTATTTAATATATTCATTAAATAAACTAATTGCCATTAATATTGATTAATTAATGAAATTCATCCTAAAATATTAAATGTGAGACCCCAGATTTTATGAATAAATAATTAATTTTCTCGAAATAATTTTTTTTGAATATTGTGGCGTGAATTTGATATAATGTTATAGTTATGGGTAATATTTATAAATTTTGCAAAAGTACGCAAGTTGTTATATAATATTTGATTGGTCGGGGAATATTCTTTTTATCGTGGAATATCCGTATGACGACCAAGACAATCATTAGTGGACCCTCATAATGGAATTATTATCGAATCGAGAAAACGACAAAAAATACTTTATGAAAATAACTACTAAAGTTTTACTGAATTAATTGTTGAAACACCTTGTTAAAAAAATGCGATGAATACGCATGGTCGTTGCATAGTAGCACGATATTAATTATTGATGCTTACGTGATAAGTCACTCAGCTTTTGTTGGTATTATTAATGTAATAATACGTAAAAATCTTTTATATAAAATGTAATACTTTTATAAAGTTATTCTATAAATAGAATATATTATATTCTATTATGCATAGTGTTGCATAAAGTATGTATTAGTGTTTTTGCATAGTAAAATCTTTTTATATAAAACAAAATACTTTTATAAAGTTATTCTATAAATAGAATATATTATATTTTATTATGCATAGTGTTTGCATAGTGCCTGCATAGTGTTTGCATAGTAAAATCTTTTATAAAGTTATTCATTTTATTAGATTATAAATAGAATATATTATATTTTATTTAAATGATTTTTCTTTAAATATGGACCGTCAGATTAAAGTAAATCAATCTGGACCGTTCATGAGTTAGTTACTATGCAGTCCATTTTTCTATAAATAGAAGCTCATTCATTCATTATTTCTTACGAATTCACTGAAACTCTAGAGAGAGAAAATATAGAGAGAAAGAAGAAAAGTGTTCTGCTACTTCACTACGTCTATATCCAGTACTCTTCTTTTTTAGGTAAGGAATATTATTTGTTGTACTCATAAGGGGTATTCTTTCTTTCTTATTCATGAAGAGAACTTCATTATTCCATTCTTTATTATTCGTTGGAATAACTTTTGTATACGCTGGATACCCTATACTTGGTGAAATTCTTCTCATTATTTCATTCTTTATTATTCTCATTGGAATATCCTGTTCACAGCATTTTACGGACCGGTTCCGCTTTTTATTATTATTCTGTTGGAATATCCTCGTGCAGGCGCTTTTGGCGGGACCGGTTCCGCCTCTTTCTTGGTATTTTGTTAGAATAACTTTGTTTTGTGCTAAGTCTGCATGCATGGTGATTTACATTATTATTCTATTTTTATTATTACTGCTGGAACATCCTCGTCTGTGCTTTTACGCATTTACTTGGTTCCGTTAATTATTATTCTGTTGGAATAACTCGCCTATCTAAGTACCGCATGCATGGTGATTTCTTTTGTTATTCCATTCTTTATTATACTCAGTTGGTTAAAACTTTGACTTCCATACTCCATGAAATTAGTGGAATATCTTTCATATTTGCGCTTCATCCAGTATCTTTTCATGGAAATATTCTTCTGAGCATTCTTGAATTTTACTCTACAAAGCAGTATCATGTTGACAATTTGGACGTTATTAGTTCCTGGATAAATTAATTCTTGAACTTGTTTTATTGAATTCTTATATCATTGTCATCATCCTCATGCTTATATTTTGTTGAAAGTCATCTGTGGCCTGTAGTGCATAGATGGACTTGGTATGATTATGACCAGGGATTATTCGGTGTAATCATGACCGTAATGTTACAAATGATGTGGAAAAAGTTCTCATTGGCCCGTAGACAAATCGAGAGGACAATTTAGACGTTAGAAGATATGTTAAGATCTTGTATCATGGATTTCAAGGGTAGTTGGGATGATCATCTACCATTAGTAGAGTTTGTGTATAACAATAGTTATCATGCAAGCATAGGTATGCCGCCCTAAGAAGCATTATATGGAAGGAAGTGTTGAACGCCATTGTATTGAGATGAAGTGGGAGAACGCAGAATGCTAGGACCAGAATTGGTGCAGCAAACAACGGATATAGTGAAGCTAATACGAATGTGATTGGTGGCAGCTCAAGACAGACAAAGAAAGTTTACATATTTGTGTCGAGTAAATAAGGAGTTCGAAGTAGGTTCGTATGTATTTCTAAAGGCATCTCCCTGGAAAGGAGAGATATGATTTAGAAAGAAGGGAAAGTTAAGTCCCAGGTTTATAAGACCTTTTGAGATATTAGAAAAAGTGGGAGGGGTAGCCTACATGGTAGAATTACCTCAAGACCTAGAACGAATACATAACGTGTTTCACGTATCTGTATTACGACCCTATAAGCCTGATTACAAACACGTAATAGAGTATGAGCCGATTCATATCGAGAAGGACTTAACCTATGAGGAATTGCCAATTCAAATCATCGATCGAAAAGAGCAAGTTCTGCGGAATAAAATTATACCGTCTGTAGAGGTGTTATGGAAGAACCACGATGTCGAAGAAGCAACGTGGGAATTGGAAGAAAAGATGAAGAAGAATTACCCTCATTTGTTCGTGTAATTTTTTTTTCTTAACGAGATTCTGGGGATAGAATCCTTATAAGGGGGAGAGAGTGTAACGCCCCGGAAAATTGAACCAATTGTAAATACGTTTATAATGAATAAAATAATATTATTTATTATTATGTTTTAATAAGATGTATGTCGTTCTATAACCTAGAAACGTCGGAACATCGTAGTATTTGAACAACGTGAGAGAATTAAAGTGTTTGAATTTCCAAGACGAAAATAAAAGCTTTTCGAGAAATTTTACGAAAAACACTATTCATCATTTATCGCTCGGGAATTATTTTTGAACTTCCGAGAAATACGTAGCGTTATAATATCGAGGTGAGATGGATTATGTAATAATAATCTAAGTATGGAAAACATAATATTTCGCATTGGGACTTAAATTGAGAGCGTTGGAAAATTAATGTCTAAGGAATGAACTTGTGTAATCTTATAGTAGGTGCAAGTTTATTAAGCATTAAGGGACAAGCCCAAGTTGTAGCAATGTTTAGCCAAGTGTGGATTAATGGGAAGCCCAAACCAAATTAAATCAAGCCCAAAAGATAAGCTAGTCAAACTAAACCTAAGCCCAAATGGTAATCCAATGGGTAAAGTAGGATCCATGGGGCAACCCATGGGTGAAGTGGAGAGCAAGACCTTTATGTGGTGGCCAAGAAAATTATGTAGGGAGCAAGATTACTTAATGAGCAAGTAGTTAATAGTAAGGAGGTTAATTAAGGAGGTGGGATGCCTAATGACCTAATTGCCCTAACCTTGAATGCTCTATAAATAGAAAGTTAGAATTCATTATCTAGCTTGTTCAAATTTATTCAACAAACTCTCTGTGCAAAACAACTTATTTGTTAGAGAAGATAAGCACTTTTAAGTCCAACTTTCATTGTTAGATTTCCAAAGCAAGAGAAGTTAGTCTTCAAAGGTAAATGATTTTATCTCTTCTATCTCTATCATAGTAGGGTGATAAAAGAAGTGTAACCTAATGAACTTATATGATAAGAACATATAAGAAGTGGATAAGCAATGGACTTAAGCCGAATAAGCAAGAATTAAGCGAGTTAAACCTAAGTAAGTTAGGAACTTATTGTGATCATATATGAACTTATAACATATTTACATGAATGAAGTTAATATGCTAATAAGATGCAATAATGTTGGTCAAAGGACTTGAATCAAGAATAAGTCATAAGGAAATGAAAATCATGTATGAAAGAATTTGTTAAGTATGAACTTATAAGAAATAAGTTATAATCTAATTTAAAGATAAGTGGTTATATGATGTAAGTTGAGATGTGTAGTTATTGAAATGAATCTATTTGGAATGATGAACAAATCGTTAGAAATAAAGTTTTGCTAGAATTCACATGATTAGACGTCGAATTCGTGAAATTCTCGGAATGAAAGTCGTATTTTTGTGTTTGAACTTGGAAACATTCGTTTTCGATGGAGACAAGTCGTATTTGGCATTATAGAGTTGCGGGCTCGAAAATGGTTGGATTCCGACTTATAATGAAGAAACGAGCATTGAACGTTCACGAACGTTTATCGTTTTCGTTAAAAATGAACTAATAGGTGAATTTTTAGCAAACAAAGCCGAATAGATAAAATTCTTACATGAACACGTAGAGTATATGATTTGTGAATCGTAGGCTCTTGAACAAGCCAATTAGGACTTATAACGAAGAAGTTACGAGTCCGGAAATCTCACCATTTGAAAAATTTGTCAAAAATTTCTAGTGCATGATGAAATTTGCCATGGCTTAGCCCAAGGCCAAATAAATTTGTCTTGCAGTCTTAGAAGCTTGGCGAGCAAATCCATAACCCTCTTTGGAGAGTGGCACTGCAGTCACGGGCCAGAATAAACGAGACTCAGCCACAAATACACGAGTCCGATTTCTGGGCATTAACATGTGATGACAAGCGGTATACGACACGTAGTGTAATAACCAAACCGCAACGCCAAATTTTAGGGTCTAGATCATGAAGAATGTTTATGTGACGCCCCCAAAACAGGTATACATCACCCATCTTGGGTTGCAAAATACATGGTACAAAATTCAAATACAACTTAATTATACAACAGTCGTGTAAAATACGACAAAACATAGATGAGAATTTAAACAAGAATATTGTCATCTAGACAATATCCACACTCAACGGTGTCCTCATTATAATTATTATCACATTATACGTAGAATAGTGAGGACTACTAAAGCCATTTATCCTGGACCATCACTCCATTCTCCGACTCGTCTCAGCTATATTCTCATTTCCTGAAGAGAACAATGAAAGAAAGGGTGAACTCAACTAGCCCAGTAAGAAATATTATAACTAAGATAATGCAGAATAAATTATCCTTAGCCTTCAACAGTATAACAACTGATAGAATATAATAGACAACAAGTTTTAGATCAACAACTGCAGCGGAATAAGCAATCCATTAGAAGAGTTAAGTAGAGCATAAAATCTACTATCTTCTATGATTTAAGAAGTTTTTCATCAACTTTATCGCTGAGACTCAGCTTAATAAATAAACCACATCATCGAATCATCCCTGCACCACGGCCAAGGATATTCATGTAATCATCAATGGTCATGATTATACCGAATAATTCATGGTCATAATCATACCAACAACTGTCCATCAATGAACTACAGGCCAATGAGGACTTTTACCACATCATTCGTTACATTACGGTCATGATTATACCGAATAATCCCTAGTCATAATCATACCAAGTCCAACTATTCACGTAAGCCGAAGATGACTTTCATCACAATATAAACATGAGGATGATGAAAATGACATATTAATTCAATAAAACAAGTTCAAGGATAAATTTTAAAGATTTATAATTTAATTTATCCAGAAATCACTAACGTCCAAATTGTCAACATGATACTGCTTTGTGGGGTAAAATTCAAGAATAATATTCATGTACCAAAAATAATTTGGACATAAAAGAAATATATTTTTCAGGTGAATAGTACCCCGTAAATAGTACTTCAGGAATAGTACCTCGTGAATAGTACCCCAACACGAAAAGTGTCCCGAATACCCGAGTGAATGATACTAGAGTGAATAATAATCGGGTGAATAGTAACCCGTGAATAGTAACTCGTGAATAGTACTCTGGCACGAAAAGTGCTCCGAATACCCGAGTGAATAATACTAGAGTGAATAATAATCGGGTGAATAGTAACCCATGAATAGTAACTCGTAAATAAAATACCAAATAAAATGATATTTCATGACGATTACAAAAGAAATGATATCTCATACGAGTATAATAGAATATACAAAACTGCAAATGGATTTTCATCCGCCAAGCGGTAATCCACGTAGACAGATCATTTCCATAATTTAATAAAGAATGAATACGAAAGATCATTGTAATGCCCGAGAAAAATCAAATTTTTAGAAGAATTAAAATTTTATTTAATTATAATGATTAAATGAATTTAATTAATTATTTATGGAGCAAGCTAATTAAAGGTCGTTATGTGACCTAGACATGTCAGAACATCGTAGGATTTTGGCTACGTGATAGAATTAAAGTGTTTGAATTTCCAAGACGAAAATAAAAGCTTTCCGAGAAATTTTCCGAAAAACACTATTCACGCATTTCTGCTCGGGAATTATTTTTGAACTTTCGAGAAATACGTAACGATAGAATATCAAGGTGAGATGCAATATTTAATAATATTTCAGTTATGGAAAACGTAATATTTTGCTTGTGGACTTAATTTGAGAACGTTAGGAAAATCAAGCGTTAAGAAGTTAATGTAATTAATTAAGCGATCATATTGTACGTAGGTATTGTACGAAGGAATGAATACGAGTATGATGTGAGGTATTATACGAGTATGTATGAATGATAGTATATCGTATATGATGAATAGGTATACGAGTTAGAATACGAGATTAATACATAAAGTATATGTTAAGAGGCTTTAAGCAAAATGTATTGAATTTGTAGGATTGTGTTGGAAATATTTAAGTCCAATGGGGTTTGATAAGGCCCAAATATAGGAATGGTTAAGTCCAATATAAATTAATGAGCAAGCCCAAGTATTTGTAAATGTAAAGCCCAATGTATAAGTTAAGCTAATTAAGCTAAAGCCCAAGCTATGATCCAATGAGTAAGTCTGAAACATGGGGCAACCCATTGGTGAGCCAAAGTGATAAATAAGTAGCTTAATGGCTAAGCAAAAAGTGTGGGGAGCAAGATAACTTAATGGCTAAGTGTTGTGGTGGCCAAGTAAGGAGACTTAAGGGCTAAGTGTTGTGATGGCCAAGTAATTTATTTGTAGAGCAAGTTTACTTGGTGGCTAAGACATAAATAGTAAGGAGGTGGAGTGGCTTGTTGACCATTATGCCCTCATCTAGGATTTTCTATACATAACAAGCTTTGTTTTCATTAATTTGGTTATTAGTTTTCATCCATTTCAAAACAACTTAAGTGTTAGAGAGAATAAACACTTTGAAGCTTAACTTCTATTATTAGAGTGTTCCACCAACAACTTATATGCTTATTTGCTTGAGAGAATAAGTGAGAATAAGCTAGCAAGTTAACCTTTGAAGTTCAAGAATCAAGTGAAAGTAGTATGCACACAAGCCAATCATGTTTGATGATAAAGCATATACTTTGTAACAATCTTATTCATTTATTAATAAAAAGTATTAATTTATTAAAGGCTTTTAATTATCTACATGATGCTATTTTATAATATGTGATAAACCCATAGTTTTAAGCAATGCTTTTAGAATAATGATGATGATCATTCTAATGAGATCTAAATTCTTAGAAAGCTTAAAACTAAAATAGTTCCCAATCATTGGATTACTAAATTGGGGATTAGTGAATCCGGATAGATTGGTACATACGTTGCTTGCTCATTGGATGAGGATGATTGATCTCATGATCATTTGTGTGGAGACACTAAAGCAAGTATGTAGGTGCTTATTAGAGAATAAGTTCATTTGAACGTGGCTCGCTAAGGAATACCTAATGGAGTTTTACTTGCATCAATAGGAATTCTGTAGTGATAGTAGTACAAGTGATCCTTGGACTTGAGATCATCATAGTATCTTGTGTATGATGAGTTATACTTTGACTTATTCCTTAAGACCCTTAGGGTATATCAAAGGGTATGCTTGGGTATAATAAGTTGTACATGGAGATAATGTATGATCAATAAAGAATCTACCACTTCTATTAAAAGAAGAGAATGTCCTATGTGATTCGATAAATGACAACCCAGTAGTCCTTGGCCAAGGCAGAATGAAATTAGAAAGGAGTTTCTAATTTGCATTATTTGGTGTTGTGCATTTAAGAGTCGAAATACATATAATTAAATAAAATAAGACTTGACAGAAATTCCATGTCCTATATTTAATTGGGACATTGTATGGTGGAAGGATTGAATTGTACGGTAACTATTTACTCAAAGGTTCTTTTATGATTAATGTTGAAATCTATATTATCTGGAAAGTCGTTGATCATTTGGGGAGGCTTATCTCTATTGTAGAATAAATATTATTTATTTAAATAAATTAATTGTTTAATTTATTTATTTAAATAAGATTAGAATTGTTCTAATTGATTTATTCACAACCGGTTTAATATGGAGAACCTAAAGGGTCACACCATAAAAGGAAGAATAATTATTTAAGAAGTTAATGGCATAATCGTAATAATATAACATGTATATTTAATTTAATCTATGGTGATAGAATAAATTAAATAGCTTAATATTTATTATTTAATATTTTAGAAATATTAAATATAAATTAATAAGAGGAGTCTTATTAATATTATTACAATTATTATTATTATTTTTATTTCTAAAAGAGTTTAGGAATTAATTTAATATAAGTACTCTCATTTATTCCTAATTGGATTAGGAAGGAAAATTAGTTAAAGGAGTTTAATTAATTATCCCTAATAAGATTAGGGGAGCCTTTAATTAAAAGGGTTTAATTAAATAATACCTTATTTTAATAGGGTTACTCGATATCTTTATAAGAGGAGTCTTAGATCAGATATCAAAAACTACGTAATTATTCCAATTTTTACACGTTTCCGCTTATTTTTGTAATTTGATTGCGTTCATGAATATTACAAACCTAACAGTGGCATCAGAGCCAAACCTTTATGCAAATTATTAATTGTTTTAATTTGATATGTATATTGATATGTGTTTAGAACAATTTAATTGGGCATAATTTTATTGTATAAAATTTATTACAAAAAAAAGGCCGATTTTTTTTCCCTAAATTCACGTGGTTCAAGGGTTTATATATTATATTATATATATAAGGATGTCATGATTCACGTGTATTAGCTTATGAAGTTAATATATATATATATATATATATATATATATATATATTGAAATTACTGGAATTTATATATATATATATATATATATATATATATCTTGTATATATATAGTTTGGTTAATATATATATATATATATATATATATATATATATATATTAATAATTTTATAATTAAAATAAAGGTTTATTTTAATTTTAAAATTAAATTTCATGATAACTAATTAGAGTTGGAATTGGATTCCATGATAACTAATTGGAGTTGAAATTGAATTTCATCTTTCCTTAAATAAAAGAGTTTATTTAGATATGAAATAAGATTTCATATTATTCAAAATAAAGGAGTTTATTTGTGAATAGGAAAGAGAATCCTAATTTCCTTAAATAAAGTAGTTTATTTAAATATGAAATAAGATTTCATATTATTCAAAATAAAAGAGTTTATTTTTGAATAGGAAAAGAATTAGTGTTTCCTTTAATAATTTTTTTTTACATGGAATTGGATTCCATAATTAATTAAAATAAAGGAGTTTATTTTGATTAAAGATTTTGATTAAAATAAAATAGTTTATTTTATTCAAAATTGGATAAATTAAAATAAAATAGTTGTATTTTGATTTAAATTTGGATTAAAATAAAGGAGTTTATTTTGATTCAAAAATAGATTTTATACTAACTAAATTTGCCCATTAAATGATATCAGTATATATATTGAATGTTTATTATTCATGAGATGAATGTTATTTATTGATGCATATGGTGATGTGTATGATAATAAATGGGATTGATTATGGACTATCGACCAATGTGATTGGATTTTAGTTTAGTTGGATGCATGAATGTATGAGTTTTATTAAATGGGGTCTGCGTACCTCGTCTTCTCTAATATTTTTTTTAATGTAAATTCTATCTCCCTCCTATGTACTTCCCTTTGACTGCTGATCAAGGTTTCTATTTATTTTTAAATAGTTTTGTAATAGGAATAGTTAGAATTAATTTTGAAGAATTGGAGATCAAGAACAAGGAGCGCTTGAAGACCCGTTTGTAATGGAGCCCGGGTTTAAATGTAATAGTTATATTTAAATATTAATTCTTGCACCCCTAGGGTTTGACCTTTTGGTTCACTTGGTGGCTCTAGTGAACCAAAATAGAATAAAAGTCCATAATCAATCCAGGTAGAATATAGTATTCTATATGTGCATGCTTATACTATATATATATATATATATATATATATATATATATATATTATGCAAACATGCTTCGCATGTTCATTAATATGACGCGTATTTTATATATATATGTGCATGCGCGCTAAACAAGATGAGACAAATTAATAACAAACCCCTCAATTTTTATATTAAGTCCTAAGCGTTCAAAGATATTTGGAATATCGAACGTCGCCTTCTAGCATGATAAAATTAATAGAGTATTAAATATTTAATATGAGTTTGTTGTGTCACCACAAGGATGATATTTTTCTTTTTTGAATATATGGAATGCTAGGTTGGACTTAACTTGGATAATTTTGATTCGGATGTGCCACCACTTGATCAAAATAATCTAAGAGGCAAAAATAGAAGGAGTTGCATAATTGATGTAATTGACAAGAGTTGTCTACCTATTTATTTATATATAGTTTGTTGTGTCACCACAAAGCTATATACATTTGAAATGGGATCCTTATTCTCACTAGCAGATCTTTAATTAGATTTTTCCGAACTATATATATTGAGGGTAATATAGTTTGAAGAAAATAGTGGGAGATACCAATTTAAAACAAGACCTAATTTATTTTGGTAATTAATAAAAGAATGTATGTTAAAATATTGTTAATTACAAATTCATTTACAGAATTTTATAATGTCTAAAATTACTATCATTTGCGAAGCATATTAGATGCTAAATTAACCGGCCAAGAATTAAACGGATTGGTTAAGGAATTTGAGAATAGTTCTCATAGTTTAAAAGCTATCTTATGTCCTTAATCGCCTATCCTGCAATGAATGGTTGCGCATAATGCTTCGAGGAAGAGATTGCTACTTTTAGAAAGTGGCAAGATGATGCACGATTGGCTCAATGCATCATGCTCGCATCCATGAGTAATGAGCTTCAGCGTCAGCATGAAACTATGGATGCTCCTACTATATTCCTGCACATCAAGTAGTTGATGGTGAGGAAAGTAGGACTAATAGATATCAAATATCTAAGGAGCTCTTCCGATCTAGAATGATTAATGACACTACAGTACAGACAAAAGTCCTTAACATAATCAATTTGATTGATCAATTAGGACAATGGGTTTTGTCATGGATGGAGAGTTGAGCCAAGATTTGATCTTGCACTCACTCCCTACTCCTTTCATTAATTGTTGTGAATTTTCATATAAACAAGCTAGATATCGCCTCACCGATTTGCTTAACATATTGAAAAATGTTGAGAGTCACTTTCCAACCAAGAAAGATCAAATCTTACTGGTAGGGGCCAAAGGATCATCTGAAAAGAAGAACGATTCAAAGAAGGTAAAAAGAAAGGCAAAAACAAAGGATAATAAGAACAAAACTAATACGGATAGCAAAGGAGTTTGCTTCCACTTTGCAATAAGCCCGGACACTAGAAAGAAATCTGCGAGAAGCACCTTGCGTTAGCTAGCCAAAGAAGCTTAATGAAGTTTCTATTACAAAATACAATTTTGTTCAAGATTTAAAATAAATTTTCTTTAAGTCAAGATTCTACTTGGATATTGGATATCGACTTTGGTTATCATAAATATAGATTTATGAAGGACCAAGAAGAAGTACAAAAAGTGAACAAAGATAAATAATCTTATGTGTGGGAAATGAAGCAAAGGTTGCTTTGCATTAGCTATAAAACTTATAGTTTAGCACTTTTCTACACGGAAAATCTATTAAATCAATAAGTTGTTATTGTATTCCAATTCTTGTTAGAAACATTATTTCCATTTTATTGTTGGACAATAAAATTTTGGTATTATAATTAAGAACAATTGTTGTTCTATTTATAATAATAATGTTTCGTATATAAATCAAGGATTACTTAATGGATTTTGTATACTTGACTTACGTGAAAAATTATTTTGTAAATTGAACAAACTAGTATAAGAAAAGGAGATGATCATTCAAAGAGTTTAATGTATGTATTTGTTGAAATACAAGTGTGAATTATTTGAAAGGTTCAAAGAATTCAGAAGTGAAACAAATTGGCAAAGTATTAAGATTCTTTGATTAGATCAAGGAATAAATACTTGTGCAATAAGTTTCTAGATCATCTCAAATGGGTTTTCTCATAATGGACACCTCATGATACGTAATAATTGATTGATGTATCTGAAAGGAAAAATCATACCTTGTTGAACATGGTACGGTCCAAAATGATTTTACCGACATTCCAGTATCCTTCTAGGATCATGTCTTAGAAATTTTTGCATATCTACGAAAAAGTAACCTCAAAATCCAGCCCCAAGACTCCATAAAAGTTATGGACAGGGAGGATTCCTAATCTTAAGTATGTTAAGATAAGGGGTTGTCCAACTTATGTGAAAAGGTTTCGAAGGATAAGCTTGGGACAAGATTTGACATGTACAGATTTGTGGGACATCCTAAAGTAAGTTTAGGGTATATGTTCTATAATTCTACTTAGCAAAAGGTGTTTGTTACGAAACACGCTGCCTTCTAAGATAAAGGTGTTTATCATTAAAAGGGGCTAGTGGGAGGATAATAGATCTTGAAGAGTTCAAGAACCACAAAATACTATAAGTCAAATAAGAGGAACCTGTAGATAGACCTATTATACCACAACCGAATCGTAAATCTGGAATAGTACTGAAGATACCTAGAAGGTATGGATTCATCATAGATGATGATGATGAGGTACACAACATAGAAGATGATGATCCAGTTACATACGATGAAGTAAGTGTTGTAGACACTCAGAGAAATGGATTGAAGCAAGTTTCTCAAATATGGAACATTCGTTTTGATGAGGCAATCAAAAGAGTTTGATTTTTATCAAAAATAAGAATGAACCTAGTGTGTAAAAAAAAGTCAGTGGGAGCATCGTGACATTCCTAGTACTATATGTTGATATACTACGGATAAGGAATGACATACCAATGCTACAATCAGTAAAGATAAAGTTGTCTAAACATTCCTCCATGAATGATTTGGAAGAGTATCTTAATTGGGGATATAAATCTATATAGATAGATTTAAGAGGATGCTCGACTTAACCCAAGGAACGTATATTCATTTGATGCTAAAGTCGTTTAGCATGGCAAACTCCATGGGATGTCTCATCTTGATGAGCCCTATGGAGTGTATCTCTTAATAGTCCCCACGACTCTCGAAAAGAGAGGTCGCATGGTGACAATCATCATGCATGCAATGAAATGTACGAGAGACCGATGTTGATCACCATATTATGGAGAAGTTCACTAGAGTCGATGAAAAATATCTTAAAGTGCTTAACCCAAGGCACTAAGGATGTGATCATATTTATGGTGGGTCTAAATTAAAACTAGAGGGCTTAATGACTCAAGTTTTTCGAGACACTAAGATGACATAAAATCCACTTTAAGGTAAAGCGTTATCTTGAACAAAGGGTGCGATAATTGGAAAGGTTCCAAACAAAGAAAGAGTTCTTTGGTTTAGTGATAAAGACAAAGTATATAGCTATAAATGAAGTTGCAAGTTGATTGTTTGGATTAAAAGTTCATTACAGAACTAGGAATAGTTCCTAAGTCTCATCTTGGATCTAAACATGTGTTGTGGCACTTTCATTTGATTATTAGAATCATTGAAAGATGGAAAATCTCTATAGAGATAGTGGACTCTCATGAATAACATTACATATCCATTAACTAAAGATTATCCAACAGCAGGATAATCGTCACTTAGAGAAGAAGAGTATGAGATACCATGGCCATTGACTTTAGTGCAAGTGGGAGATTGAAAGTAGTATGCACACAAGCCAATCATGTTTGATGATAAAGCATATACTTTGTAACAATCTTATTCATTTATTAATAAAAATTATTAATTTATTAAAGGCTTTTAATTATCTACATGATGTCGTTTTTATAATATGTGATAAACCCATAGTTTTAAGCAATGCTTTTAGAATAATGATGATGATCATTCTAATGAGATCTAAATTCTTAGAAAGCTTAAAACTAAAATAGTTCCCAATCATTGGATTACTAAATTGGGGATTAGTGAATCCGGATAGATTGGTACATACGTTAACTTGCTCATTGGATGAGGATGATTGATCTCATGATCATTTGTGTGGAGACACTAAAGCAAGTATGTAGGTGCTTATTAGAGAATAAGTTCAATTTGACGCGTTGCTCGCTAAGGAATACCCTAATGGAGTTTTACTTGCTGTCAATAGGAATTCTCAGTAGTGATAGTAAAGTACAAGTGATCCTTGGACTTGAGATCATCATAGTATCTTGTGTATGATGAGTTATACTTTGACTTATTCCTTAAGACCCTTAGGGTATATCAAAGGGTATGCTTGGGTATAATAAGTTGTACATGGAGATAATGTATGATCAATAAAGAATCTACCACTTCTATTAAAAGAAGAGAAATGTCCTATGTGATTCGATAAATGACAACCTGGTAGTCCTTGGCCAAGGCAGAATGAAATTAGAAAGGAGTTTCTAATATGCATTATTTGGTGTTGTGCATTTAAGAGTCGAAATACATATAATTAAATAAAATAAGACTTGACAGAAATTCCATGTCTTATATTTAATTGGGACATTGTATGGTGGAAGGATTGAATTGTACGGTAACTATTTACTCAAAGGTTCTTTTATGATTAATGTTGAAATCTATATTATCTCGAAAGTCGTTGATCGCTAGGGAGGCTTATCCCTATTGTAGAATAAATATTATTTATTTAAATAAATTAATTGTTTAATTTATTTATTTAAATAAGATTAGAATTGTTCTAATTGATTTATTCACAACCGGTTTAATATGGAGAACCTAAAGGGTCACACCATAAAAGGAAGAATAATTATTTAAGAAGTTAATGGCATAATCGTAATAATATGTTATGTATATTTAATTTAATCTATGGTGATAGAATAAATTAAATAGCTTAATATTTATTATTTAATATTTTAGAAATATTAAATATAAATTAATAAGAGGAGTCTTATTAATATTATTACAATTATTATTATTATTTTTATTTCTAAAAGAGTTTAGGAATTAATTTAATATAAGTACTCTCATTTATTCCTAATTGGATTAGGAAGGAAAATTAGTTAAAGTAGTTTAATTAATTATCCCTAATAAGATTAGGGAGCCCCTTTAATTAAAAGAGTTTAATTAAATAATACCTTATTTTAATAGAGTTACTTGATATCTTTATAAGATGAGTCTTAGATCAGATATCAAAAACTACGTAATTATTCCAATGGTTGGGGAGTACGCTCTTTTTCTATAGAGATAGAGAAACTAGGGTTTAGCCAAATACCCATCTTCTTGAATCCTTCTTCTTCCTTGGTGGATCACCTCTAGAGGCCAAACACTTGGGTGGCTAATGTTGATCAAAGGAAGGAACCAAACCCGGTGAATTCAAGTTGAACGCGAAAGGATTTGGAGGTGAACTTGTACCTGAGGAAGTTCGATATTCAAGGGTATGATTTTATTCTTTATCTTTTCGTTTAATTAATAATTGTGCATAAAGGGTGATCCGGGTATATGGTTTGTAAAATTTAAAACTCGATTTTTACACGCTTTAAAATTATTTTTGCAATTTGATCATTGCGTTCATGAATATTACAAACCTAACAAAGGTGGCATCGAGCCAAACCTTTATGCAAATTATTAATTGTTTTAATTTGATATGTATATTGATATGTGTTTAGAACAATTTAATTGGGCATAATTTTATTGTATAAAATTTATTACAAAAAAAAGGCCGATTTTTTTTCACAAAATTCACGTGGTTCAAGGGTTTATATATTATATTATATATATAAGGATGTCATGTTTCACGTGTATTAGCTTATGAAGTTAATATATATATATATATATATATATATATATATATATCTTTATATATAATAGTTTGCATACTAATATATATATATATATATATTATATTAATAATTTTATAATTAAAATAAAGGTTTATTTTAATTTTAAAATTAAATTTCATGATAACTAATTAGAGTTGGAATTAGATTCCATGATAACTAATTGGAGTTGAAATTTAATTTCATCTTTTCTTAAATAAAAGAGTTTATTTAGATATGAAATAAGATTTCATATTATTCAAAATAAAGGAGTTTATTTGTGAATAGGAAAGAGAATCCTAATTTCCTTAAATAAAGTAGTTTATTTAAATATGAAATAAGATTTCATATTATTCAAAATAAAAGAGTTTATTTTGAATAGGAAAAGAATTCGTGTTTCCTTTAATAATTTTTTTTTACATGGAATTGGATTCCATAATTAATTAAAATAAAGGAGTTTATTTTGATTAAAGATTTTGATTAAAATAAAATAGTTTATTTTATTCAAAATTGGATAAATTAAAATAAAATAGTTTTATTTTGATTTAAATTTGGATTAAAATAAAGGAGTTTATTTTGATTCAAAAATAGATTTTATACTAACTAAATTTGCCCATTAAATGATATCAATATATATATATTGAATGTTTATTATTCATGAGATGAATGTTATTTATTGATGTATATGGTGATGTGTATGATAATAAATGGGATTGATTATGGACTATCGACGAATGTGATTGGATTTTATTTTAGTTGGATGCATGAATGTATGGGTTTTATTAAATGGGGTCTGCGTGCACTCGCCTTCTCTAATTTTTTTAATGTAAATTCTATCTCCTCTCCATGTAATTCCTTTGATTTACGATCAAGGTTTCTATTTATTTTTAAATAGTTTTGTAATAGGAATAGTTAGAATTAATTTTGAAGAATTGGAGATCAAGAACAAGGAGCGCTTGAAGACCCGTTTGTAATGGAGCCCGGGTTTAAATGTAATAGTTTTATTTAAATATTAATTCTTGCACCCTAGGGTTTGACCTTTTGGTTCACTTGGTGGCTCTAGTGAACCAAAATAGAATAAAAGTCTATAATCAATCCGGTAGAATATAGTATTCTATATGTGCATGCTTATACTATATATATATATATATATATATATATATATTATATATTATGCAAACATGCTTCGCATGTTCATTAATATAACGCCGTATTTTATATATATATGTGCATGCTTGCTAAAACAAGATGAGACAAATTAATAACAAACCCCTCAATTTTTATATTAAGTCCTAAGCGTTCAAAGATATTTGGAATATCGAACGTCAGCTTTCTAGCATGATAAAATTAATAGAGTATTAAATATTTAATATGAGTTTGTTGTGTCACCACAAGGCAAGTATTAAGTATTTAAGATGTTAATTTATCACATTTGATGCTAATAAAGAAAATTGAACAATATTATTTTGTTGTGTCACCACAAGGATGATATTTTTCTTTTTTGAATATATGGAGTGCTAGGTTGGACTTAACTTGGATAATTTTGATTCGGATGTGCCACCACTTGATCAAAATAATCTAAGAGGCAAAAATACAAGGAGTTGCATAGTTGATGTAATTGACAAGAGTTGTCTACCTATTTATTTATATATAGTTTGTTGTGTCACCACAAGGCTATATACATTTGAAATGGGATCCTTATTCTCACTAGCAGATCTTTAATTAGATTTTGCGAACTATATATATTGAGGGTAATATAGTTTGAAGAAAATAGTGGGAGATACCAATTTAAAACAAGACCTAATTTATTTTGGTAATTAATAAAAGAATGTATGTTAAAATGTTGTTAATTACAAATTCATTTACAGAATTTTACAATGTCTAAAATTACTATCACCGCGAAGCATATTAGATGCTAAATTAACTGAATCAAATTAAATGGATTGGTTAAGGAATTTGAGAATAGTTCTCATAGTGAAAAGCTATCTTACGTCCTTAATACGCCTATCCTCGCAATGGTTGCGCATAATGCCTCGAGGAAGAGATTGCTACTTTTAGAAAGTGGCAAGATGATGCACAATTGGCTCGATGCATCATGCTCGCATCCATGAGTAACGAGCTTGAATACAAGATGAAACTATGGATGCTCCTACTATATTCCTGCACATCAAGTAGTTGATGGTGAGGAAAGTAGGACTAATAGATATCAAATATCTAAGGAGCTCTTCCGATCTAGAATGATTAATGACACTACAGTACAGACAAAAGTCCTTAACATAATCAATTTTATTGATCAATTAGGACAATGGGTTTTGTCATGGATGGAGAGTTGAGCCAAGATTTGATCTTGCACTCACTCCCGGACTCCTTTCACAATTGTTGTGAATTTTTCATATAAACAAGCTAGATATCAGCCTCGCTGATTTGCTTAACATATTGAAAAATGTTGAGAGTCACTTTCCAACCAAGAAAGATCAAATCTTACTGGTAGGGGCCAAAGGATCTTCTGAAAAGAATAACGATTCAAAGAAGGTAAAAAGAAAGGCAAAAAAAAAGGATAATAAGAACAAAACTAATACGGATAGCAAAGGAGTTTGCTTCCACTGCAATAAGCCTGGACACTAGAAAGAAACTACGAGAAGCACCTTGTAGTGGCTAGCCAAAGAAGCTTAATGAAGTTTCGGTTATAAATACAATTTTGTTCAAGATTTAAAATAAATTTTTCTTTAAGTCAAGATTCTACTTGGATATTGGATATCGACTTTGGTTATCATAAATATAGATTTATGAAGGGACCAAGAAGAAGTACAAAGCTGAACAAAGATAAATAATCTTATGTGTGGGAAATGAAGCAAAGGTTGCTGCATTAGCTATAGAAACTTATAGTTTAGCACTGTCTACGGGTAAATCTATTAAGTCAATAAGTTGTTATTGTATTCCAATTCTTGTTAGAAACATTATTTCCATTTTATTGTTGGACAATAAAATTTTTGGTATTATAATTAAGAACAATTGTTGTTTTATTTATAATAATAATGTTTCGTATAGAACTGAAGGATTACTTAATGGATTTTGTATACTTGACTTACGTGAAAAATTATTTTGTAAATTGAACAAACTAGTATAAGAAAAGGAGATGATCATTCAAAGAGTTTAATGTATGTATTTGTTGAAATACAAGTGTGAATTATTTGAAAGGTTCAAAGAATTCAGAAGTGAAACAAATTGGCAAAGTATTAAGATTCTTTGATTAGATCAAGGAATAAATACTTGTGCAATAAGTTTCTAGATCATCTCAAATGGTTTTTCTCATAATGGACACCTCATGATACGTAATAATTGATTGATGTATCTGAAAGGAAAAATAATACCTTGTTGAACATGGTACGGTCCAAAATGATTTTACCGACATTCTAGTATCCTTCTAGGATCATGTCCTAGAAATTGCTGCATATATCTACGAAAAAGTAACCTCAAAATCCAAATTTCAAGACTCCATAAAAGTTATGGATGGGGGAGGATTCCTAATCTTAAGTATGTTAAGATAAGGGGTTGTCCAACTTATGTGAAAAGGTTTCGAAGGATAATCTTAGGACAAGATTTGACATGTACAGATTTGTGGGACATCCTAAAGTAAGTTTAGGGTATATGTTCTATAATTCTACTTAGCAAAAGGTGTTTGTTACGAAACACGCTGCCTTCTAAGATAAAGGTGTTTATCATTAAAAGGGGCTAGTGGGAGGATAATAGATCTTGAAGAGTTCAAGAACCACAAAATACTATTAAGTCAAATAAGAGGAACCTGTAGATAGACCTATTATACCACAACTGAATCGTAAATCTAGAATAGTACCGAAGATACCTGGGAGGTATGGATTCATCATAGATGATGATGATGAGGTACACATCATAGAAGATGATGATCCAGTTACATACGATGAGGTAAGTGTTGTAGACACTTAGAGAAATGGATTGAAGCAAGTTTCTCAAATATGGAACATTCGTTTTGATGAGGAAATCAAAAGAGTTTGATTTTATCAAAATAAGAATGAACATAGTGTGTACAAAAGGGTCGATTGGGAGCATCGTGACATTCCTAGTACTATATGTTGATATACTACGGATAAGGAATGACATACCAATGCTACAATCAGTAAAGATAAAGTTGTCTAAACATTCCTCCATGAATGATTTGGAAGAGTATCTTAATTGGGGATATAAATCTATATAGATAGATTTAAGAGGATGCTCGACTTAACCCAAGGAACGTATATTCATTTGATGCTAAAGTCGTTTAGCATGGCAAACTCCATGGGATGTCTCATCTTGATGAGCCCTATGGAGTGTATCTCTCTTAATAGTCCCCACAGACTCCTGAAAAAAGAGGTCGCATGAGTGACAATCATGCATGCAATGAAATGTACGAGACCTAATGTTGATCAGTCATATTATGGAGAAGTTCACTAGGAGTCAGTGAAAAACATCTTAAAGTGCCTAACCGGCACTAAGGATGTGATCATATTCATGGTGGGTCTAAATTAAAACTAGAGGGCTTAACAGACTCAAGTTTTTCGATGCACCAAGATGACGTAAAAATCCACTTTAAGGTAAAGCGTTATCTTGAATAAAGGTGCGATTGAATTGAAAGGTTCCAAAAAGCAAAGAGTTCTTTGGTTTAGTGATAAAGACAAAGTATATAGCTATAAATGAAGTTGCAAGTTGATTGTTTGGATTAAAAGTTCATTACAGAACTAGGAATAGTTCCTAAGTCTCATCTTGGATCTAAACATGTGTTGTGGCACTTTCATTTGATTATTAGAATCATTGAAAGATGGAAAATCACTATAGAGATAGTGGACTCTCATGAATAACATTACATATCCATTAACTAAAGCTTATCCAACAACAGGATAATCGTCACTTAGAGAAGAAGAGTATGAGATACCATGGCGATTGGCTTTAGTGCAAGTGGGAGATTGAAAGTAGTATGCACACAAGCCAATCATGTTTGATGATAAAGCATATACTTTGTAACAATCTTATTCATTTATTAATAAAAATTATTAATTTATTAAAGGCTTTTAATTATCTACATGATCTTTGTTTTATAATATGTGATAAACCCATAGTTTTAAGCAATGCTTTTAGAATAATGATGATGATCATTCTAATGAGATCTAAATTCTTAGAAAGCTTAAAACTAAAATAGTTCCCAATCATTGGATTACTAATTTGGGGATTAGTGAATTCGGATAGATTGGTACATACATTGCTTGCTCATTGGATGAGGATGATTGATCTCATGATCATTTGTGTGGAGACACTAAAGCAAGTATGTAGGTGCTTATTAGAGAATAAGTTCATCGAACGTGGCTCGCTAAGGAATACCTAATGGAGTTTTACTTGCTGTCGTCAATAGGAATTCCTGTAGTGATAGTAGTACAAGTGATCCTTGGACTTGAGATCATCATAGTATCTTGTGTATAATGAGTTATACTTTGACTTATTCCTTAAGACCCTTAGGGTATATCAAAGGGTATGCTTGGGTATAATAAGTTGTACATGGAGATAATGTATGATCAATAAAGAATCTACCACTTCTATTAAAAGAAGAGAAATGTCCTATGTGATTCGATAAATGACAACTGGTAGTCCTTGGCGGCGTAATGAAATTAGAAAGGAGTTTCTAATTTGCATTATTTAGTGTTGTGCATTTAAGAGTCAAAATACATATAATTAAATAAAATAAGACTTGATGAAATTCCATGTCTTATATTTAATTGGGACATTGTATGGTGGAAGGATTGAATTATGCGGTAACTATTTACTCAAAGGTTCTTTTATGATTAATGTTGAAATCTATATTATCTCGAAAGTCGTTGATCGCTAGGGAACTTATCCCTATTGTAGAATAAATATTATTTATTTAAATAAATTAATTGTTTAATTTATTTATTTAAATAAGATTAGAATTGTTCTAATTGATTTATTCACAACCTATTTAATATGGAGAACCTAAAGGGTCACACCATAAAAGGAAGAATAATTATTTAAGAAGTTAATGACATAATCGTAATAATATAGTTATGTATATTTAATTTAATCTATGGTGATAGAATAAATTAAATAGCTTAATATTATTATTTAATATTTTAGAAATATTAAATATAAATTAATAAGAGGAGTCTTATTAATATTATTACAATTATTATTATTATTTTTATTTCTAAAAGAGTTTAGGAATTAATTTAATATAAGTACTCTCATTTATTCCTAATTGGATTAGGAAGGAAAATTAGTTAAAGTAGTTTAATTAATTATCCCTAATAAGATTAGGGAGCCCCTTTAATTAAAAGAGTTTAATTAAATAATACCTTATTTTAATAGGGTTACTTGATATCTTTATAATAGGAGTCTTAGATCAGATATCAAAAACTACGTAATTATTCCAATGGTTGGGGAGTACACTCTTTTTCTATAGAGATAGAAAAACTAGGGTTTAGCCAAATACCCATCTTCTTGAATCCTTCTTCTTCCTTGGTGGATCACCTCTAGAGGCCAAACACTTGGGTGGCTAACGTTGATCAAAGGAAGGAACCAAACCCGGTGAATTCAAGTTGAACGCGAAAGAATTTGGAGGTGAACTTGTACCTGAGGAAGCTCGATCTTCAAGGGTATGATTTTATTCTTTATCTTTTCATTTAATTAATAATTGTGCATAAAGGGTGATCCGGGTATATGGTTTGTAAAATTTAAAACTCTGATTTTTACACGTTTCCGCTTATTTTGCAATTTGATTGCGTTCATGAATATTACAAACCTAACATCAAGAAGGAGATTAAAGATTTACCTAGTGTTGTTCAAGAGTAAGTAATCTTGAACCATGATTCTTTTTCTCTTGCATAGTTAGAGAAGGGGGTAGTGGTAGAACATGTATGCTAATGAATAATAAGAATGATGAATCAAAGGGCTTAAGTCTTAATAAGCCGTATAAGTCATGAATAAGCTATTTGTAATCATTTAAGTTAAGAACTTGTGAAGGACAATAATGAACGTATAAGAACTTGTTAGAACTTGTAACATGTTTACATTAATGAAATTAGTATGATAAGAAGATGCAAGAATGGTGGTTTAAAGATTAAGATCCTTATAAGTCATGAATAATGAAAATGTATATAATATATATTTTTATAAGTTATAAACTCAAAGGGAACTAGTAATAACTTATCGTGTTTATAAGTTAAGGAAGCATGAATGTCAAGATATTAGTATGACGGATTGAATTCAATTGAAATGGTTTAAAAATCTTAAGTAATGAAGTTTTGTCAGAATTCAAACGATTAGACGATAATCGTCGAATTCGTCAAATTCTCGGAATGGAAGTTGAATTTTGATATTGAGCTTGGAAACATTGGTTTTCAATGGAGACAAGTCTTATTTAGCATTATAGAGTTGCAGACTCAAAAATGGCTGGATTCCGACTTAGAACGAAGAAACGAGTGTTGAATGTTCACGAACGTTTATCGTTTTCGTTAAAAATGGACTAATAGGTGAATTTTTAGCAACCAAAGTCGAATATATAAAATTCTTGCATGAACGCATAGAGTACGTAATTTGTGAATCGTAGGCTCTTGAACGAGCCAATTCGGACTTATAACGAAGAAGTTACGAGCTCGGGAATCTCACCTAAAAGAAAAACTGTTAAAATTTTTAAGTCTTTGAGTATCAAATGCCATGGCTGATCAAGGCAAAGTAAGTCAGTCCAGAAGCGCCAAAGTGGCCATCACCGGAGAGTCACGCCAAGCATTGGCATATAACATTAGGACTCATGTGCACACAGTCCGGATTTTTGAATATTAAGTGGTGACGCCAGTAAGCGCGCACCAAGTCACAATAAATTGGTCTTCGCAGCTACCAAACTTAAAACATAAATGGAACAAGAATGGTTACAAATATAGTATGAAGGGAAATTATTTAGAAATGAACTAAGGGACTTAATAAAATAATGTTAAGTCATAACTAAACCAAAAGTGTGAGCACTTAGGGTTAAAGGAAGTTAATTGAATGTAATCAGGAACTATGTATAATAAGCGTACATAACTAGTGACGATCAAGTTTCGATTAATAACGTAAGGACGTTAGTAAATCGTAAGAAGAGATGATTAACTCGAAACAAGTTGTATTAATGAAATAAATTCACTTAAGTTATTGAAGAGACAGAAGTTGGTAAGAATGATGTAAAAGAACGATGGAAAGCCGGAACCAATAAATTACAAATCTAATAAGGGATTAGATTGAGAAGAAGGGTAAGATTCTTTAGGAGCTATGTATATTCATTCATGACCTAATGTGGTATGTTATATGATTATGTGTTGTAGAGACTGTAAAGACTCAAAGGAAACATAATTTTACTGTAGCAGACACTGAAGGCAAGTTTTTCTTAAACGCTTGTCTAACCTTCGTGTTAGCCAGGTTTTCAAATGATTCAAATTATGAGATGCATGTATGGTTTTGAAGAAAGAGTCGATGGCAGTTTTAGCTCGGCTAAACTAATCTTGATAGATTTATTGAACTGTTTACAAGTTTTTCAATATAGAATTGCAAACGCTATCCTACGCCAACTAATTGGTACGGATTCAAGGTAAGCCTGGATATGAATAAACAAATATATTTTCATCGAGTATTCGATGGGCACGTGAGGTTGCCATAACTTAAACGTACACACGTTTAATGGATGTAGTGTTGATTAACATAGAGTACTATAGGCTGATCACCTAGAAGTGCTCGTAAGATATGCCGGACTTACGAACTTCGTGGCCGGGTTGTCCTTTTCAAAGAAACTATAAGACGCTCACGCCTTGAACCGTAATTGATGAATATTGTTATTGTAAAATGTTTTGAAGGAAAAGAAACGCTATTTTAAGTTATTGATAGTACTTCGTAACTATCATCCAGTTATTGAAGATATACGATTCCTATGTTTCAAGCATGCTTTTAAAATGAAATTGTTGTACTTGCTGAGCTTGTTATGCTCACTCTTGCTTGATCCATATGAATGCAGCTTAGACCGAATGGACCGAAGGATTCGTCAAGGTTAAAGTGAAGGCTAAAGTGAACGTGTAGATTACCTATGTAATAGTATAGGTTTGTAATGATAATATTTGATATTATGATAAGAACAAATGTAACGGTTATAAAGAACCTGGGGAATGGTAGTATTATTTTGGAATATATATAAGACATATTCGTTCTTTTGAGGCATTTTAATTGAATGGTTGTGTGAACTGTAGCACCGTGGAGCACCATCTGTCGGGTTGGAAGAGACCCGGATTTGGGGGCGTCACAGGTTGGTATCAAAGCATTAGGTTATAAAACTTAAGGGGGGAAGAACCTTAGGGTAATAACCTCGTTAAGGAAGAGAAGTCCGAAGGAAGTAAACTCGAGCTTTACTTAAGTTGAATGAGTCAATAATGTATTGAGGAAACTCAGTATCAAAAGATTTAAAAGATGGAAAGTAATCCTAAATAAATTAAATGTGATTTGTGTTTATACTATTTTGTGTTACGTACTAATCAACATATTATGTGTATTGTAGGATGTCAATCGATAGCTTGATGTATAGAGATGTACATGCGGTGAACGAAGAGCTTGTGAACCGAGTAGAGCTTGTACCCATGCCAGTGGCGGAGGTACCATGAGTAATACTAGAGGAGTCAGAGACAGTGGAGTATTTTTTTGAGGAAGACTACTCCGAGGGAGATGTAGATTGGACATCATACCTGGATATGATGAGTGATGTGGAGGAAGGAATGGAGGTAACATTGGTTACTACAGTGGTACCTCCACTAGAGTCATTACCTCCATATGAAATGAGATCATTATATCTGGCAGAGCTTGACAAAAATGTGCAACTGAGTGCAGTTGTACAGAAATAGAATGAAGAGATTAGTGCTCTTTATATAGCGAAGGAGTCTGCAGAAGAAGATTTTGAGTCAGAGCATGATGAGAAGGTGCTCATGATAAATAAGGCTAGGGATTTTAAGAAGGAGGCAGATGAGCTTCGTAAAGAACTGGGGGAGAAGGACCAGAAGATAATACGGATCTCTTACATCCATGAGAGTGCTCATAAGGATTTCAAGCTGAAAGTTGCATGTTATTCCAATGAGTCAGGACAGACTCGACATACTATTAGTCGGGATACTGTAGCGGCTATTGCGAATGAGAAATACGAGGATGCTGTTATGCATTATTAGAATGTTAGACTTATAAATATGTGTGTAGTGGCGTAAAACCCTCTTTTGTATAAAAGGGTAGTCTTTTTGTAAATCCCAACTATTGAGAAGTTCAATTGCGAGATAGAAAAATGTAAAAGCTTTTGGCTATGAGAACAAATTGTAAATAGTTTTAAACTATGAAGAAATATATGAATATAATGAAGTTTTCATGGAAATGATTTGTTATGGTGCGAGTTGGTATGTGGCAATTAATAATGAAGTAAGTAAATAGATAATAATTAAATTTTATTTATTTTATCAGAAAATGTCGTCAAGAAGAAGATAACATAATAAAGAAGCGGATTTACATAATGATAACTAAGGGTATTAAAATAACCCTATGCAAGAGTTCGTTAATTTATTAGCTACTGTATTTAACCAAACAAGAGGTAGAGTACCCGCGGAAACCTAGAGTAGCCAGAACGACTACCTTTAAAAGAGTTTAAAAGCATAGGTCCGCCGGAGTTCAGAGGAACGACGGACCCAAAATAGGCCCAGATCTGGGTAAAAGAAATAGAGAAGACGTTTGTTATTACAAACATAGATGAGGCGCACAAGATTTCTTTTGCGACTTACACGATGAATAGAGAAGCCAACTTTTGGTCGGAGGCTCACTAGGGTGGGGCTAGAACAGATATGGTAGCATGAGAACAGTTCAAGAAGGTTTTCTTCGAGAATTATTTCCCTACAAACATGCGAGGGAGGATGGAAATTAAGTTTTTAGAACTTAAATTAGGGGACATGACGGTTCCCCAAGGTGACGCCAAATACAATTGGCAAGGTTTGTTTTACATCAGGTGGACACTGAGGAGATGAAGGCTTGTAGGTTTGAGCAGGCCTGAAACCCTAGCTCTATAGTGGGATTTCTGTGTTCCAGAGTGTTTCCTATGGCACCATTCTGGAAAAGGTAATTATAGCAAGGGATGGTAGTGAGGCGTTGACCCAATACCATAAAGAGGGAAGAATGAGAACAAGGGAGGACAAGAACCAAAGCAGAGAACGCCAATGGCAGTATGCCAAGAAGAAAGAATTTTAACTCCGGGAATACTGGAGTGGGACAAGGGGATTCTAAGCGTAGGATCAAAGTGTGTAAAGAATGTAGAAAGACTCATCTAGGCGTCTGTCTGAAATGGATTATAAGTACCTTTAAACATTAAGGTATAGGAGGAGGAAATAACTTTCGTTAAAATTATCCGTGAAAAATTTATTTCTTGTATAATAAAGGTAAGTAAGTGTGGATAGATAAGTGCTATTAACATTGAAAGAATTTGAAATAATTTTTGATATAAATGGGTTGATTAATCATAAAACTTTAATAAATTGTTATAATAAGAGTAGCAATCGTCAGTTTTCTAAGAGAACTCAAGGTAGTAATTTACGGTAATTAAACACTGAGACGCCTTGTCGTCTAACCTGGACAGAAGTTAGGAGGATGTTAAGGAAGAGGATGAGTTGTTACAGTTGTGTATCAACTATCATAATAGGAGTAAGTTAGTAGTTAAGAATAAATACCCATGGCCCAAGATCGATGATTTATTTGATTCAGTTGAGAAGGGCAAAGAATTTTTCTAAGATAGATTTGTGTACGGGGTATAATCGGTTGAAAGTAAAGAAGAAGGAGGAGGGACCTAAGATGACGTTCAGAATTCGTTATAGTTATGACGAGTTTCTGGTTATGTCATTTGGGTTGACTAATGTACTGAAGCTAAATTTTCTTAAGGGGCACCGAACAAGTCGGTGGCAAATTGATAGGTACCCTTGTGCGATGCTATGGTTGAAGGTATCATTAGCGTCACAGTTAGAGAAAGGTTAAGCGAAGCACCTATATTATCTTTATCAGATGATACGGGGAATTTGTAGTGTATCTCGATGTTTTGCATGGATGACATAATTGCGTGCTCTTATAGCATGTCAATGTCATTGTATATGCATCATGCCAGTTAAGGATTATGAGAAGGTCTATCCTACTTATGATCTAGAATTGGCAGTTGTAGTTTTGAATTAAAAATCGGAAGATAGTATTTATACGGATAAGTGTGAGATATGCACGGACTCTAAGAATCTGAAATATATCTCCACCTAGAAGGAGTTGAATATGCGATAGAGAGAGGACTGTGATATCTTATAGCATTCAGGGACTGTAATAGTATAGGTTTGTAATGATAATATTTGATATTATGATAAGAACAAATGTAATGGTTATAAAGAACCAGGGGAATGGTAGTATTGTTTTGGAATATATATAAGACATATTCGTTATTTTGAGACATTTCAATTGAATGGTTGTGTGAACTGTAACACCGTGGAGCACCAACTGTCGGGTTGGAAGAGACCCGGATTTGGGGGTGTCACAGTCATTCACCATGCATGTGATAGACCACACAGACAGGTTATTCCAACAGAATAATAAAGAATGGAACCAGGTCATGCGTAATCCACACAGACAGGATATTCCAACAGAATAATAAAGAATGGAACTAGGTCATGCGTAATCCGCACAGACAGGATATTCCAAAAGAATAATAAAGAATGGAATAACAATAGAATTCACCAGGCATGCGATAGACCGCACACACAGTTTATTCCAATAGAATAATAAAGAATGGAATAACAGAAGAATTTCACCATGTATCTCAGATTACTTGGCATGATTGTGTTATTCCAACATAATAATAAAGAATAGAATAACAACCCTTACGAGTATTGAAAGAAAATAACTCTCTTCATGAATACGAAAGAATAATACCCCTTACCTTAGAAGAAACTGGATATTGGAATAGTGAGGTAGCAGACTTCTCTTCTTCTTTCTCTCTATAATAATTGCTCTTATGAGACTTAGTGAATTGGTGAAAAATGAAGGAAGAATGAGCTTCTATTTATAGGAAAATATAGTTTCGATAATTGCACATTTTGGGGCTCGAAATATTACAGTATAATACCTTCCTCTTTTCCTTCATTTTTAATTTAGTCCTGCAAGTATTATCAAACTTGCACCACCTCCCCTAATAGTAAATCATGTGAATCAATAGTTAATCATGTGACTCAATAGTTCTAAACATGTGAAAAAAATAATTACAGTATAGTACCTTAATCTATACGTCCATTTTTAATTCAGTCATGCAAGTATTATCAATCTTTCACCAATTCCCCTAATAGTAAATCATGTGAATCAATAGTACACAAATGTAAACACATAGTTATAAGCATGTGAATTAATAGCAATTAATTTCTCATTTATCTGGTGAATTTCCCGATTTGTCCATATAACCTCCAGAAATTAATTATTATCTAAATAAATGTCAATTTCCACTAACACTAATAATTCCCACACAATGGAACACTCAATTTCATCTTTAATCAACACGAACTTATTCTTCATTAATATTATAACTCACAATATTTAACAACAGATCGTTCCTAGGAAAGAGGGGGCTTTCAGATAAGGATTTCTCCCTATTGGCGCGCAATTAGGTAACCAAACTTCTTCTTGACAAAACTTTCTAGACATTGTCAATATTGCAAATAATAATATGAATAACTTTGTCGTCTCAATTATTGATTTAATAATATAAGATATGCAGATGATACTGTAACAATAACTGAATCAATAATATGAGAGATATAATGCAACAATTACTTTAGCAATAATTGAGTATAACTGAGTGACTTCTTACGTTAGCATCAATAATCAATACTGCAGTATTATGCAACCACCATGCCATTCATCGTACTTTTTACTACCGGGTAGTTCAACAGTTTTAACGGTAATACTTTCGCCATTATTTTTATAAAAAGATCATTCTGTTGTTTTCTAACTACGATAATACTTACGTTGTGAGGTCCACCAATGATTGTGCCATCGTACGGATATTCCCTGATTAAAAGAATATTCTCCGACCAAACGAATATTTTATAAGAACTTGCATACTTTGCAAAAATTTATAAATATTACCCACAACTATAACATTATATCAAATCCACACCATAATATTAAAAAAATATTTCGAGAAATTTAAATCTTTATTCATAAAATTTGGGGTCTCACAGTTTACATGTTGAGCATGAATAGGAAATGGTTAACAAATAACTAAAAGATGTTCATGTAACATTATAAAGACATAATTAAGCCTTAAGTATGAACACTTAGGGTTAAGTTAAGTCAATTGTATATGAAAGTAAGAATGACGTAATGGAAAGACGGAACCAATAATAACAAATCTAATACGTGAGTAGATTGAGAAGAAGGGTAAGATTCTTTAGGAACCATGTATGTTTATTCATGACCTAATGTGCTATGTGATGTTATCATCTACTGTAGATACTTAAAGACTTAAAGTGCACGTGTTATAAACTATAGTAGACGCTAAAGGCAAGTACTCTAACCCTTGTTCCAGTTTGATCTGGAAAAGCTTTGTGATTCATGTATTCCTTGCAGGAGGTAATGTCTGATGAAGTCAACGCCAATTTCTTCGGCTAGACTTGCGATATGTTGGATTTCTTTTAATATTTCAAGTATGGGCAATGATTTACCAAACTAATATTGATGTGGTTTTCAAAAGGAGACTGAGTATGCTAAATTATTTTGTCGTCAAACGGTAGGCACGTGAGGTTGCCACAACTTAAACGTATACTCGTTTAATGAATGTAGTGTTGATCAACATAGAGTCCTATAGGCTGATCACCTAGACGTGCTCGTTAGTTATACTGGACTTAAGGACTTCGTGCCGGGATGTCCTTTTCAAAGTACTTATGAAATGCTCACGGTCTTGAACCAAAATTGATGATTCACTGAATATTATTGTTGTAAAATGTTTTGAAGAAAAAGAAGTGCTATTTTGAATTATCAATAGTACTTCGTAACTATTGTTCAATTATTGAAGATATATGATTCCTATGTCTCAAGCATGCTATTTTCCTAGAATTGTTGTACTTGCTGAGCTAGTTAGGCTCACTCTTTCTTGAACCATATGAATGCAGCTAAGACCAAATGGACCGACGGATCCGGTAAGGATAAAGGGAAGGCTAAGGCGAACCCGTAAATTACCTATGTAATAGTATAGGTTTGTAATGATACTATTTTATATTATGATAAGAACAGATGTAATGGTTATAAAGAACCTGGGAGAATGTTAATATTTTTTTGAATATATATAAGACATATTCATTCTTTTTTAGGTATTTCAATTGAATGATTGTGTGAACTGTAGCACCGTGTAGCACCATCTGTCAGGTTGGAAGATACCTGGATTTTGGGGCGTCACACTAGCTGAATCAAATGGCATCGACTCTTTCACAATATTCAAGAACACTACCAAGTTCATCATGAATAGTAGTTTTCACAAGGGTTTAAGCATACTAGCTCATTTGAACGAGAAAGTAATATAACTTGTATTCAATAGATAAGCTTACGGTATTCGTTTAATAAAGAATGCAAAAATACTTGCACAATAAGAGTAGGGTTCGGATACTTGCTCAATAATAATTGGAGTAAGTTTAGGGAACTTGCACAATATAGATTCGAGTAGGGTTAGAGAAACTTGCCTTAAGTGTAGTTTATCCTCGTTTAAGAATTTAACACTTTCGAATCCTATTTATAATGTATTATATGTTCAAGATGTTCATTAGCTAATATAGTCTTTAATCAAGCTTGACATGATACAAGTAAGCATATGTAACATTCCAGAATTTTAATTGTAATATTAAATATTTATTGAATTATATAAATATTTAATGGATGTGTTTATCATTGAATAAATATTTGTTTAATTGATTTGATTTTATTTGGTTAATTATTTGTTAAATAAATAATTAATGAATTAAGGAAATTATTATTATATTGATATTTCAATTTAATGGTTAATTATTTGTATTGAGTTATGTGATTAAATGATTTAATTAATTAATTGTTATTTAGATTAATTAAATTAAATATGAAAGCTTGATTAAATAAAGTGTGACAAATAACTATATTATAAGGGGTTATTAAAATAAATTAAAGTAGTTTAATTTAGTTTTATCTAAACAAAGTTCAAGGAGATAAAGTGTTTAATTTTAAATGGTTTTTGCCAAACAAGGCCCCATGGCTTTTGGAATTCTTTTAATTTTAAATAAATAATATAAATAAAACAAATAAAATAATAAATATAATATATTTATATTATATACGTTTATGTTGTAACTGTTAATATAATTAGTATGCGTATTAAGGTGTCCGCTTTTCTTTCGCATTATGTGTACATATTGGCTAAGTCTGAGAGAGAGAAGAGAGTTCATAGTTCGTAGAATTGAGAATTGAGAGAGTTTGAGAGTGAAAACCGAGGAAATTATCTGTAATAGCAAGGTTGTGCAAGCTAACTTGAAGGTATGTTCACAATTTTGATAATATATATATATATATATATATATATATATGTATTGGACGACAAGAATTTTCTTATGTTCTGTAAAAAAAATCAATTGGTGAATTGTGGATATATACTTGGTGAATTCTGATGATACATGCTTATGATGCTAGAGTTATATTTAAAACAAGAAATTTGTATGCTAATTTCGTTTTGATAGTAGAAAATTTTGATAGTATATGTATTCCTTTTTATGGCTTAGGTAAGTACAAATTTTGATGGTCAATTCTTGTGTTAAACTGTAAATTGAGTCTGGTATATGTTAGTTCATTAAGAAACGAGCATAACGTAATTTGAATGAAGTGATTTGGCCAAGTATTGAAGTCACGTTGTTGATTCTTAGGATGAATATCAAAATTTGAGTTTTATATGAAAACTTGGAATTTGAGAAATTAAAATAGTTAGAAGTGTTGTTAAATTATTTTAATTGATGGAAAATGTTAACAATCATGTTTATGAAATTGTTATATTTATTTTACATGTTATTATTACTACTTGTAAAGCCCCCAAATCCGGGTACTTAAAACCCAAACTCGGTGCTTCACGATACCATTTCTATGAGCGGAATAATACTAATAATAATAACAATAATATAAAGATCAACTTAATTTAAATATCATCAGAGTCTAATCCGCAGGTACGAGACCTTTAAACATTCATTACAATACATGATAGATAATATATATCATACTTGTCTTAATAATATCGAATTAATACATAAACTACCACGAATCTTATTTGGTTAGCTTTCCTTTTCCATTGTTTCTGCATGAGCTTTTTGGTTCTTCACACTTAGCTGAAAACATTTAAATTAAGCAAGGATAAGCATTTGAGTGCCCAGCAAGTAATAGAAATTATAATTATATTTAGCTGAAAGGATTAAATATTTTCTTTATACATTACTTCTACAACGATTCAATAGTTGTGAAGTAAACTGATCCGATAATAATAACATAACAATTCTATCTCAAATTTTTGAAACTACGTATTAACTATAAAGGGGTTTTAAGTGACATACTATGAACATTGATTTAAATTTTCGATAAGGTTTAGCAGAACTTCATCTGTAAACCGTTATAACTTACGGGCTCGAGGGTGATCATCCCAATGAGCCTTGTATTGATCAATACTACATTGGAAGAACGATATAATCGTTCACTCTGTCCGCCTTAGGCGCATAAAAGTTTTCCCTAGATCGGGATGTTCATACTTAGTTTAGAATCCGAACCAAAACAATTTGATTGGATTCAAAAAGGTTTTAACTTATTCAACGATATTTCTGAATCGATTATTCAGTCGGGTCAAATATCTTTGACGACTTATATATATATATATATATATATATATATATATATATATTTATCAACATTTGATTAAATAAATGATTATCCAAGTGAGGACACTTGTATAAGCATATTTCAAATTAACTAATGAATGTAATGTATATATATATATATATATATATATATATATATATATATATATATATATATATATAGTTATATAATATAATATCATGTTGATAAACAATGATCTGATATAATATATCTGACAATAAAGTTAATAATCTAGTACAATAATAATATAATTCTGAAACTTTTTACTCATATCCATTGCATAAAGGAAATGCAAAGGTAAGATACTTGCCTGATGCGCTGCTAACAGTTCGTAACTTAGTTCTATCTTTATATAACACCTATCAGTAATAAGATCATTTTACTGATTAGAATAACATATCTCAACATATAATACTGCTTATTACAGTCAGCACATAACCTAATCACATTGTCACATATGTTTAACAACCATTGAATCACAAATAAACACATATCTAATCAAATTATCTAATTCCAGATCAATTTATGAAACATGTCGGTGTACCGACGACTTTATCGAGTAATTATCGAGTTTAAGACTCTATTTTGTAACTTAGTATCAGTCATATTATTTTTAAATGACTTAATATAATTTTAAAATATTTATTATAATTTATCATGAATTTTTAAATATCGGAATCATTATTAAATGATTTAAATATTAAATAATTCAATTATCATTAATATTTAATTAATATTAAACTATTAATGAAACCTTTGTCAAAATATTAAAATTATTTATAATAACTCAAAATACTTTTAAAGTATTAATATTACCCTTAAATGATTCTTTAAATATTTAAAATCATTTTTAAATAATTACCATTAATATTAAAGTATTAATGTATTATTTATCAAAATATTAAAAGTCATTATTTATAACTTAAAATATTTTAATTCATTAATATCCTTTTCAAATGATTTTAAATTAATTAAATCATTTTAAACTATTTATTTAATATAATTATTAAATAAATTTAATATCATTAATAACAAATTAATAATCATTAATATTAAATTATTAATGAAATTATCCTTTAAATATTAAAAGTTATATTTTATAACTTAGAATATCTTTAAACATTTTATTTTCATTAAAAATGATTTTTATAATAATAAAATCATTTTTAAACTAATTTATTTAATATAATTATTAAATAACCTTAATATCATTAATAATAATTAATTAATGAAATTTACCTTTAAATATTGAAAGTTATATTTTATAACTTAAAATACTTTTAAATACCTTATTTATTATTTAAAATGATTTTTAATATAATAAAATTATTTTAATTAATTTATTTAATTCATTTAGTAAATAACTTAATTATCATTAATATTAATTTATTAATGAAATTTATCACAAAATATTAAAAGTCATTAAAAATAACTTTAAATATTTTCTTATATTATAATATAATTTTAAATGATTTTTCAAGTATTAAAATCATTTTTAACTAATTTATTTAATATTATAATTAAATAACTTTAATATTCCAAAAATATTAAATATTTATGAAATATATTCAAAATAAATAAAAACTAATTTTCGTAATTTAAAATAATTTTAATAATTTATTTGGTATTTTTAATAATTAAAAACTATTTTTTTCTATTTATTTAATTATAATAATTAATTTTCAGAAATTAAATTAATTAAAATACACTGTTTGTCGCTAAAGACCACTTATAGTGATAGAACTGTCGCTATAGGTGCTCTTCATGTAAACCCAGAAAATCAATTCAGATACTGAGTGACCCAGTTTGACCAAGAATCTTTCTTCACACAAAGTGTTTCTAGACATGTTGTTGATTAGATCATGTAGTACTCATACAAGACTACACGATCCAGCAACACGCATGATCATAACATGCATCAAATGAAAGATCAGGAGGTCCAAAGTGGCTGTCGGGCCCTTCCTGGGTTTTCTGGGTTACCCAGAAACCCAGGCAGTGCTTGATAGCTACTTTGTGCCTTGGTGTAATCGATTTCTAGTTGATGTTATGCTGATTTAACGGTTCCAGCTTGTAGTACAAATGTAAATGAAGAGATATAACACATAAAACACATAAATCAACAACAAAATATCTAGATACACACCGGTCAAATCTTGTCAGAACCCGTGTTCATAGATTTTCTGGGTTTTCCAGAAAACCGTAAACATGAACTACTTAGCTACTTTGACCGGTTACTACTTTCATCCTGCTTGATGTATAGGTGATATAAAGGCATAAAAATGGAATTCATATACCAGACTACAATGTAGATGCAACCAGAACAACAAACCAACAACAAACAGAAAGATCAAAGGTCATGAACTTCTTATCAAACCTATCTGGGCATGTTCTAGGATGCCCAGATTTCTTCCGGTCAATGCCGGTCAACGTGGTTTAACCACGAATAGCGTTCAATCTAGACCGGATCTGAGCCTGATTCTTGATCCAGATCAAAGAGCACATATTAGACTACAACTACTAACTTTCAAAACACAAAACACATTAAAGATCACAGAGATATAAGGCCTGACATTCGGTTGTCAGACATCCAAAACAAAATTTCCAGATTTTGCAAATCTTCAAATCCGAGCCTCTAGATGTTATGGATCTAACATCTAGCAACCCAGATTGTGAGACCCCGAATTTTATGAATAAGATTTATTTTTCTCAATATATATATATATATATATTTAATATTATGGTGTGGATTTGATATAATGTTATAGTTGTGGGTAATATTTATAAATTTTGAAAAATATGCAAGTTGTTATAAAATATTCGTTTGGTCGGAGAATATTCTTTTTGTCGGGAATATCTGTACGACGGTACAATCATTGGTGAATCCCACAACAGAATTATTGTCGGATAGAGAAAACGACAAAAATACTTTATGAAAATAGCGGCGGAAGTTTTACCGTTAACTGTTGAAACACCCGGTGTTAAAAGTACAGTAATACACGTGGTTGCATAGTAGTACACGGTATTGATTATTGATGCTTATGTGAGAAGTCACTCAGCTATACTCAATTATTGCTACAGTAACTGTTGCATCATATTTCTCATATTATTGATTCAATTATTGTTACAGTATCATCTGCATTATATGATATATTATTAAATCAATAATTGAGACGGAAAAGTTATTCATATTATTATTTGCAATATTGATAATGTCTAGAAGTTCTGTCAAGGAGAGGTTTGCTCACCTAATTGCGGGCCAATAAGGAGAAATCCTTATCGGAAAGCCCCCTCTTTCCTGGGAACGACCTGGTTGTTAAATATTGTGAATTATAATATTAATGATGAATAAGTTAGTGTTGATTAAAGATGAATTTTATAGTTCCATTGTGTTGGACTGATTTATGTTAGTATAATTGATGTCTGGAGGATAGATTGTTCAATTGGGTATTCGGGACACTTTTCGTGTCGGAGTTACTATTCATGAGTTATTATTCACGAGTTACTATTCATGAGTTACTAATTATAAGTTACTATTCACGAGTTACTATTCATGAGTTACTATTCATGAGTTACTATTCACGAGTTACTATTCACCCGGTTACTATTCACTCTAGTATTGTGCATTCGGGTATTTGGGTACAATATTATTCCATGAGGAGATGTGCTAATTTTTCAGACCGTTGGTTGAAGATATAATAGTAAGTCAATATGGACCGTTGGTGGAGTTATAATAGTAAATGAATATGGATCGCTGGTTTAAAGTTTTAATAGTAAATCAGTATGGATCGTTGTTTTAAGTTTTAATAGTAAACCAATCTGGATCGTCCGTTTAAAGTAAATCAATCTGGATCGTTCATGAATTAGTTACTATTCATTCCATATTCCTATAAATAGAAGCTCATTCCTTCATTATTTCTTACGAATTCACTGAAACTCTAGAGAGATAATTATAAGAGAACCTATAGAAAAGTATTCTGCTACTTCCCTACTCTTATATTCTGTTTCTTTTATGGTAAGGGGTTTTATTTCTTTATTTCGTCTTAATGAAGAGAACTTATGTTATTCCATTATTTATTATTACATTGGAATAACTCAGTATATATCTGGCTACCCTATACATGGTGACATTCTTCTAATATTCTCATTCTTTATTATTCGTTTAATATCTTGTCGGTCAAGGCGCTTACAATTTTGACGTGGTTCCATTATTTATTATTCTGTCAAAGTATCTTGTATGCGTGCGTTTACGGGGACTGATTCCATTATTTATTATTCGTCGAAATATCACATGCGTGCGTTTTACGCCGGATCCGGGTTCCATTATTTATTATTCGCCGGAAAATCATATACGTGTGTTTTACGCCTTTACTTCGCTTCCATTATTTATTATTACGTCGAATATCCCGTACGTGCGCGTTCTGTGGGACCGGTTCCATCCTTTATTATTACATTGGAATAACTCTTTTGTGCTGATCTATCGCATGCATGGTGATTTCTTTTGTTATTCCATTCTTTATTATACTCAGTTGGTTATAACTTTGACTTCTATACTCTATGAAATTAGAGGAATATCCTTGATATTTGCACTTCATCTAGTATCTTTTCATGGAAATATTCTTCTATGCATTCTTGAATTTTACTCTACATAGAAGTATCATGTTGACAATTTGGACGTTATCATTTCCTAGATAAATTAATTCTTGAACTTGTTTTATTGAATTCTTATATCATTGTCATCATCCTCATGTTTTTATTTTATTGAAAGTCATATGTGGCACCATAGTGCATAGATGGACTTGGTATGATTATGACCGAGTGATTATTCTTGTAATCATGGTAGTAATGTTACAAATGATGTGGAAAAAGCCCTCATCGGCCGTAGTAGTGCATTGATGGACGCTTTTGATATGATTATGGCTATGGATTATCTTTGGCCATAGTGCAAAGATGAATTGTTTTATGGCATGATCGGGGACCGTTGATGAAAAAAACATGATTATCTTTAGCCATAGTGCATGGATAATTGTGGTCGTGATACTAAAGAATATCCTCGTCAGTAGTGCGTGGGTGATTCGATGATGTGGATTATTTATTAAAATTTGAGTCCCAATGATAAAAGTGATGAAAACCTTTTAAATCATAAAAGATAGTAGATTTCATTCTCTACTTGACTCTTTTAATGGATTGCTTGTTCCGCTGCAGTTAAACTTGATATTTATTATATTTTATCAGTTTAACATTGTTGAAGGCTAGCGATAAATTATTCTGCATGATCTTAGTCATAATATTTCTTACTGGGCTAGTTGAGCTCACCCTTTCTTTTTACTGTTCTCTTCAGGAAATGAGAGCGTAGCTGGGACTAGTCGGGGAACAGAGTGATGGTCCTAGATGGTGCAATAGTAGTCCTCACTATTCTGTGAAATAATGTGATAATAATTGTAATGAGGACTCTTTTTGAGTTTGTATAATCTCTAGTAGACAATATTTGTATTCAAACTCACAGTTTAAGTTTTGTCGTATTGTACACGACAGTTGTATTATTAAGTTGAATTTGAATTCTGTACCATGTATCTGGCGACTCAAGATGGGTGATGTATACCTCATTTTGGGGGCGTCACAGTTGGTATCAAAGCTTAGGGATATGATCCCTGGCTAAGATGTGAGAATAGAACTAGGAGGGCAGAGATGGGGAATTCCTTCGTTAGTATGACCTACGTAAGTTTTTTTTGGTATTTAATTGGTCGGTCAGAATATAGGGATAATATGTTACATGTCAATTAACCTTTTGTTTTGTGGCAGTATCTGAAAATGACATCTGAGAATGTTGAGAATAGCAATGGAGCACAGGTGACCGTTGATTCACCACATATCAATAATCAGGACAATGTGCAACAGGATGGCGATAATCCTCCTGTAAACAAAAACACTGATTAATTGACAAATGACGGTACGTTTAGGAGTTTTTAGAATTCATGCAACATCAGGCGAAGGCGACTCCTGTTCATAATGCAGGAGGAAACAATGGCAACCCACGGTTGGTCACCGCTAAGCAATTCAAGGAGTTGGGACCACCGTAGTTTTTAGGAAAGCCAGAACCACTTAAGGCGGAGACGTGGTTAAAGCAGATCACCAAGATATTTGATGTCTTGGGATGCTCCGAGGAGCAAAAGGTTCCCTTTGCCACCTTTATGTTGCGTGAAGAGGCAGATCACTGGTGGGAATCTATAAAATGTACCCAGCCTGACGCACTCAAGATGTCTTGGGAGAAGTTCCAAGAGTTGTTCAATGACAAGTAATTTCCCGAAAGCATTCGTCACATGAAGGAGGTGGAATTTATCAAGTTGGAGAAAAACAACATGATCGTGTCGCAGTACGAAGCCAAGTTTGCCGAGGTGTCCCAATTTGCGTCCCACTTGGTTGATAATGAAGAGAGAATGAGATGGATGTTTTTAAGAGGTTTGAAGCCGGAGATACGTCAATATCTTATTTCTCATAAACTGTGTTTGTATTCAGATGTTGTAAATAGGGCTCAGTTAGTGGAGCGCGATAACGAGTCAACACAACCAAAAGAGAGCAGCCAGAAAAATGATAATACACTACAACAAAAAGGCTTATCGGCATCAAGATATCGGCGATCGCATACGGCCGCAGATGGCTATCTCGCAAATCGTGATGCGATCACGATCTGAAGTCGCAGATAAGTTTGTCATTTGGAAGGACATCAGCGACCACCAATAGCGACCGAATTATTAGCGACTGCAATTAGCGACCGATACTGTCGCTATTATGACTTATGCTGAGTCATTCGTCATGCGTGACGTGTCACACGTGTCGTGACGATCGATAATAGCGACCGCAATGATTACGCTAGATTCAAGCGATCGATATATTTTTTAGCGACCGCATGCGTCGATGCCGATGCTTTATTTTTTTTAAAATTTTTGCCTATTTTATTGATTTCCCAAAAATAACCTGCTTTGTACCTGCTTTCAATCCCAACACAGTTATATATATATATATATACAAGCATCCATATTAACATCCATCCAATACAATACAAAACATTCAAATATCCATGAATAAACATTCATCCAATACAATACAAAACATTCCTCCAACACAATATAATCGATATCGTAAACATCCATATAAACTAATACAATTGTCCAAAGAATGAATCTAAAAGAGTACAAGGCTTTAAAATTCTAAAAAAAAATAAGTCTAGGCGCTCTTCATGGATCATCCAAATTAGGATCCTGTAATTATCAAAGTAATAAAACATATATGTTACATATAAGTAAGACATTGACTCAGAGACTATAAATATATAAGACAATGTAGCTAAACAATAAACGATATTTATATACCGCCCATTTGTTGTGTTGTTTGCTCCTCTTTGCCGCCGCCGCCGCCATCGCCTCCGCCAACTCATCAGGACTCGAGATCGCAGATGCCCGCCCAAGATATCTGAAGAAGATCACGATCTGACAGATCGCTCTCACACAACATCGGCGGGAGTATGATAGGGCTGGAATACCACGATGATATGTAGATCGGGTGGCGAGTACTGTGCCCTGATGGTCAAGCGTCGTCTTTGTCCTTGGCCTTTGACATAATTTTTCTTCACGATGGACGCCTCTCCCATAATTCTTGATCAATCGACGGACGCGGGTGCCTTCGTGATAGCGCTGCGTTCATTAAGCCCTTATAAGTGTCTCCGTCGGAAGATGAACAATTAAATAGTTAAAATAAATAAAAAATACTAAAGAAGGTCGTTACAATTTATAAACAACATATTAGGATAAAGTGAACTTATTACTGCTTATCCGAATGACCTGGTGTAGACCATCGCATGGTGGCCACATACACATCCAACCAATTGATAGGTTGACCTTGAGACCGAGACTCCTATAGTTCATTTCCTCATATTATTATGTAAACATATGATATTTTAGCTACAAAAGATGATCAGTAAACATAACATACGTATTCTGGCGAAGAATGTGTTGCGGTACTGTGATATACCTTCGCCGATCACGCCTTTTTGCCTTCTCGCCCGATACACACGAGAGATCTATTCGAGGCGGCGATCTTACTTTCTCTTGACCCAACTCTCGACTTTCCACTGGTCACACATCTCGCACCCATATATAATCATGCGCACCACCGTGGGCTATGCTTTCATGCATATACCGCTCACCCCGTCCTGGATGGTCAATCTCAAAGATTGCGGGGCTTTTTGTCGTTCCTTGTTCAAATTATCTTTAGTTCGTGATGCACGCGACTTCGCGAATAGTGCTCTCAATAATCGATGCTTGTGTCGTCCCATCTATATCGTTTACGCAAATAAAATAACAATAATAATATTAAAACTGTATATTACTAAGCAATATTATTTGATTAACTATGTATTATCTATCGAGTGATAAAAAATATACCAAATTCATTAAATCATGCATCCTTATGGGCGAAAGGTGTGCTCATTTATGTAATCACCGGCGTAGGCCGCTTACAGAAGCATAATTGTGAAATGCACTTCACAATTTTACTATCTTGAAAATCACTACAATATACAATAATTTATATTAAAACCCTTATATATATATATATATATATATATATATATATACACGATGTTTAACTTACGTGCTATCTGGAGGAGGACGGATCTGTATAAGAATGCGATCATCCGGATTAGCCGGGGCCTTCGGCACATGATTAGGGCCCCGACCCAACCCGCTTTTTTCGTCTTTGCAGTTCGTCGAAGACATCTATAAATAAAAAATTTAGGATGTTAGTATAAGTTATAAATGAAAGGTACATAAACATGTCAGGGATATAGAGAACACCAGGATATGTAATTGTATGTAAACAAAAGGACAATATGATAGGATAGTCTAGGCCACTAGGATAGTCTAGGCGTGTATATTTAAGTTACTTAAGGTTACTATTTTAGTGTTCATTGTTCTATAAAGCTTATTTTCAATGATTTTTAAGCAAGAATTTGCACAACACACCATGTAGACCTTAACTAACTTAGGGAACCATTTTTACATGTTATCTATAGGCAATGTATGGCCTATAGATAACAAGTTATATGGCCTATAGACCTTAACTTAACTAACTCATGTTCAAGTTATATGGCCATTTGACTTATATATGAAAAAAATTCGGCAGAGTCTCCCCTATAATATGGACTATCCACATGCACGAGGGCATGCATACTTGACCAATTTCAGCAAAATATAATCCCAACACACAAAAACAGAATGTGCACAACTATAATTCAAGGCACAATTTAGGAGAATCCAATATTCACAATGTATGAGCATAAATGTATGAGCATTATAGTACAATATTCCATAAGAATGAGAATGAGTCATTTTATTCCCACATTCATTAATCCAATCCAATCCAATCCAAACTTAGGCCGATATTTAAAGAACTTGATGGGATAAGGAATTACTTGTTTACTTCACCGTTAGACACTCAAAAAATATTATATATGAGTGTTTAATGTTAATTTAAAAGGTACATGTAATTTTATTCTCTCTCCCCCCTGCTGCATAGAGCTCAAATATTTTTAGACTACGGAATATTTGACTTTACCTTCTGAAGTCGGAAGTGTGCTATCGATTTGTGTCTAGAGTTCTCTCAGATTCATTAGTTAGCGATAAGATTTGATTTTTTAAAGCTTTAAAATTTTTAAAGATATATTTTTAATGAGAAAAAAAATTGAATAAGAATGACCTATAAAATTAGTGTTGTACATCATTTAATAATAATATGGTATCAAAATAATTTAGAAGAAAAACAGAGGATTCCTAAGTTATGATACGTTGCTATTTGATGGTGTACAACATTAGTTTTTATATGTATTTCTAAAAATAAATTTATATTCTCAAATGCATTCTTAATATTATTTTAAAAATAATAATTTTGGTGTTATAAAACATGCGAAATATGAAATTACATCAAATTTTGTTTGATTTAAAGTATTAGAATATTATTTTTATAATAGTGAAAATAATATAAATATAAGTATATATATTTTTGATTTGGTTTAAATTTTTGTAACTTTTATTCTTATGAAGTTGTTGATGCATAAGTTGAAATTAAACAAAAATTTATATAATCTAATATTTTCACGTAACCTTAAGTAACATAAGTATTTAAAAGCCAAACCTCAGCCTTCCTTCCGCGTCTGTTTTTTAAAAAACCCAAATCTTCTTCACGATTCTCTCTTACTCTCTCTTGCAATCTACAAGCCCTAGTTTCTCACTTCTCTCCAAATGGGTCGCGATTCTCAGTGATTCTCTCCAAATGGGTCACGAGTCTCTCCTCTCTCGCAATCTGCAAGCCCTAGTTTATCTATGATTCGCGATTTAGGAAAATCACTGAGAATCACTGATCGATCAGTCAATTAATTGAAGCAGAGAGTAGAGAGATTAGTGGAAAGGATGGCTTCTACGCAAATGCGCGGTTATGGCTAGCATGGGAATTGGAATTCTTCTTGAATGCACCGCTTCATTGAGAATACTTGTTTACAAAGTCTTGACTATTGGGGTTTTCATTTAGATAATCTTTACGGGATTTTCATTTCATGGAAATATAAACACTCAAATATATATACCGATATTAACCAATTACATTTCTTTAAGTAGTTGCGATTGCATTTTATTCTTGTTATGAAAGTGTTTCTAAAATAAATTCTTTCACAATTTACACTTCAAAAATTGTAACTATATCATTAAAGTGAATAAAGTTTCATATTTCATTTCCTCATATTTTCTCTCTTATCCCCAAGTTCCAAACATAAAATTATTGATAATTATGCTTTAAAAAAGTATACTACTTATATTTTACTAGTATTACAGTATTCAATAAGAATTCTTTTCTATTTTTGTTTTTGTTTCCCTAGCTCTTTCCTAGTTCCAAATTTCAAGTTCTAACCTATAGATTTGATAAAGAAACAAATCAAACAATCAACGCCATTTATCCAAAACCAAAACCCATTAACTAAAATATAAAATCACATCCAACCCGACTGAGAAATAACAACGACCAAAACCCACAAAGTGAAACAACTAATCCATCAAATTCCAGCTGAAAACAAGATAAATATTAGGAAATTTTACCAAATTGGTTTGAGTATAGCATAGTTATTGATGTAATTTAAATGTACAAAAATAGAATTACATAAAGCACAATTAGTCTAATTTAGAGATTTAGGGATTAAGGGATAACTAAAAGTTTACTTTAGAGATTAATTGGGGGTTACCAGTGTGGAGCAGCGGTGGTGCGGTGGTGCGGTGGTGCGGTGGTGCGGTGGTGCGGCAGTGCGGCAGTGGTTTCTTCTCTTCCCCCCTACTCCCTCTTCTCCCTCGTCTGTATCTCCCTCTTTTGTTTTCTTCTCTGTACTGATGTCGCGAACCAGAGTCTGATTAAGTTTATAAGAATCGGATCGCCATCAATGACACGCGTCTGATCGCTAGTTTTTATGATGTGGACATATCAGCGACCGCATGCGATCGATACTAATCGTCATAAGCGCGCCAAAGTTTCGCACCAAATTTTGGGGGAAATTCTTCTCAATGACCGATCGTGACCGCTTATCTGATGCGGCGGATATATACTAGCGACGAGAATCCTTATCGGTCGCAGATATCGGTCGCTATTACTATTATCAGCGACCGGATAGTGTGGTCGCTGATATCATTGGTCGCAGATGGCCATTTTTCTTGTAGTGATACCGGTGATAATAGTCATCAAAGAGGTGACAATAAGCATGGAGGGAATCAACATGCCAGAAATGGTAACCACTTCGGTGGTAATCATGGTCAAAATAATAAGAATGGACATTTCAAGAAGAGGAGATTCATCAATGATGGAAAGACGTCAGCACCAGCACCCGTTGTTAAGGAAGGAGAACGACCACCTATCATATGATTCAAATACGGAGGGGAGGGACACATCAGTGCAAACTGCGCGATGGTCCAAAGCATGCTATAATTGTGGAAGAGAAGGTCACTTAGCCCGATTATGTCGTTCACCGAAGACAAGTTCAACTAGGATGGAGGCACCAAAGGATGTCCTAGATAAGCCAAAGCCAGTAGTTTAAGAGAGAGCGTTTTTTTTCTTGACGAGGAACCTGAATAAAATTATCACGGGTATGTTAGTCATAAACTCTTGCGAAGTCTATACCGTGTTAGATATTGGTTCTACTCACTCTTTTATTGCACCTAGTTGTGTTCAATGTTTGAAGTTAACTCCGGAGAAGTTAGACTTTGATATATCTGTTTAAACTCAGTTGGAAGAAACCTTCGTTACCTCCACTATTTATAAATCTTGTTCAAATCAACACTTTCACGTTACATGTCGATCTTATCTCTTTGAAAATACTTGCCTTTGATGTGATTTTTGGAAACGATTGGTTAACTACTCATCATGCTTTTCGTAAGGTTGTTAGGTTTCATATTCATAACCAACCTGTTATGTGAATTCAAGTAACCAAACCACTAAAGTCAATCAGTGTTATATTAAGCCATAAGTAAAGAGCCCTGAGCCTTTCGCTGGTGTCTTCCTTGTGTAGAATACACCGAAGCCGAACTTTCCGTAGGGGACGTTGTGAATGACGATGACAAGTTGATAGGTATCAATGTGAAGTGTTATCCAAGTCTTGGATGAGAGTCACAATTTTGAATGATATTTCTATTATTAATAAATTTCCTGATGTTTTTTGAAGACTTCTTAGCTTACCCCTAGAGCGTGAAATCGAATTTTGTATTGACCCCAGTACAAAACCCATTTCTAAAACCCTCAAATATTTTCTTTACCTAAAACGAACGTGTAATGTGGCAAAGACGTTGGCTCGAGCTATTGAAGATTACGATCGTACCATTCAATATCATCGTGGGAAAAATAAAAGTGGTAGTTGACGTGTTGAGTAGAAGATTGTATGCGGTTACAAGTGCGAATATACGAACCCACGTGAAGATAACGAATATACGATTATAATCAACTTTAATCGATAAAGTTAAAGCCGCTCAAGCTACATACTCAGAGCTGAAGAAAGTGAAGAAGAAGGTTCAAGAGGGCGTTATTCTACAAGTAAGAATCGACGAAGAGAGGAAATCTCAACCCTCGATTTAATTGGCCCTTTTAAAATCCTCAATCGAGTAGGAACTGTAGCCTATAGACTCGTTTTACCGCCAAGTATGTTGCGTGTTCAGAACATTTTTTTTTACGTATAGATGTTACGTAAATATGTGGATGACACAAACCACGTTATTAAATTAGAACTAGACGAGATAGTAGAAGATTTAACGTATGAAAAGCTACGTGTTAAAATCTTGGATAAGAAGGATCGTATTCAACACTCAAAGGTTATACCTCAAGAGTTAGAATTTGAAGTGAAGTCAAGGTATCCTCACCTATTCGGCATACCAAGTAAGTACGTAAATTTCGAGGGCGAAATTTCATAAGGAGGGGAGATTGTGAGACCCCGAATTTTATGAATAAGATTTATTTTTCTCAATTTTTTTTAATATTATGGTGTGGATTTGATATAATGTTATAGTTGTGGGTAATATTTATAAATTTTACAAAGTATGCAAGTTGTCATAAAATATTCGTTTGGTCGGGGAATATTCTTTTTGTCGGGAATATCTGTATGACGGTACAATCATTGGTGTACCCCACAACAGAATTATTGTCGGATAGAGAAAACGACAAAAATACTTTATAAAAATAGCGGTGGAAGTTTTACCGTTAACTGTTGAAACACCCGGTGTTAAAAGTACAATGAATCTGCTGTGGTTGCATAGTAGTACACTCAGATTGATTATTGATGCTTACGTGAGAAGTCACTCAGCTATACTCAATTATTGCTACAGTAATTGCTGCATCATATTTCTCATATTATTGATTTAATTATTGTTACAGTATCATCTGCATTATATGATATATTATTAAATCAATAATTGAGATGGAAAAGTTATTCATATTATTATTTGCAATATTGACAATGTCTAGAAGTTGTGTCAAGGAGAGGTATGCTCACCTAATTGCGCGCCAATAAGGAGAAATCCTTATCGGAAAGCCCCCTCTTTCCTGGGACCGACCTGGTTGTTAAATATTGTGAATTATAATATTAATGATGAATAAGTTCGTGTTGATTAAAGATGAATTTTATAGTTCCATTGTGTTGGACTTATTTGTGTTAGTATAATTGATGTCTGGAGGATAGATTGTTCAATTGGGTATTCGGGACACTTTTTGTGTCGGAGTTACTATTCATGAGTTACTATTCACGAGTTACTATTCATGAGTTACTATTCACAAGTTACTATTCACGAGTTACTATTCACCCGTTACTATTCATGAGTTACTATTCACGAGTTACTATTCACCCGATTACTATTCACTCTAGTATTGTGCATTCGGGTATTTGGGTACAATATTATTCCATGTGGAGATGTGCTAATTTTTCAGACCGTTGGTTGAAGATATAATAGTAAGTCAATATGGACTGCTGGTGGAGTTATAATAGTAATCAATATGGATCGCTGGTTTAAAGTTTTAATAGTAAATCAGTATGGACCGTTGTTTTAAGTTTAATAGTAAACCAATCTGGATCGTCCGTTTAAAGTAAATCAATCTGGACCGTTCATGAATTAGTTACTATTCATTCCATTTTCCTATAAATAGAAGCTCATTCCTTCATTATTTCTTACGAATTCACTAAAACTCTAGAGAGAGAATTATAAGAGGACCTATAGAAAATATTCGCTACTTTCCTACTACTTTATATTCGGTTTCTTTTACTATGAGGGTGTTATTTCTTTCTTTCGTCTTAATGAAGAGAACTTATGTTATTCCATTATTTATTATTCTGTTGGAATAACCTGTATACGGGGCTACCCTATATATGGTGACATTCTTCTAATATTCCGTTCTTTATTATTCTCGCCGGAATAATGCATACATCTTACATTTAACCGGTTCCATTATTTATTATTCTCGCCGAATATCCTCATGCAAGCGCGTTCTGTGGGACCTAGTTCCATTATTTATTATTCGCCGTAATATCCTCGTCTCATGCATTTTTACGGGACCGACTCCATTATTTATTATTCGCCGGAATATCACATGCGTGCGTTTACGCCGACCTAGTTCCAACCTTATTATTCTGTTAGAATAACCTGCCTTTGCGGTCTATCGCATGCACGGTGATTTCTTTTGTTATTCCATTCTTTATTATACTCAGTTGGTTAAAACTTTAACTTCTATACTCCATGAAATTAGAGGAATATCCTTGATATTTGTGCTTCATCCAGTATCTTTTCGTGAAAATATTCTTCTGTGCATTCTTGAATTTTACTCTACAAAGCAGTATCATGTTGACAATTTGGACGTTATCATTTCCTAGATAAATTAATTCTTGAACTTGTTTTATTGAATTCTTATATCATTGTCATCATCCTCATGTTTTTATTTTATTGAAAGTCATCTGTGGCCTGTAGTGCATAGATGGACTTGGTATGATTATGACCAGAGATTATTCGGTGTAATCATGACCGTAATATTATAAATGATGTGGAAAAAGTCCTCATTGGCCCGTAGTGCATTGATGGACAGTTTTTGGTATGATTATGGCTATGGATTATCTTTGGCCGTAGTGCAAAGATGAATTATTTTATGGCATGATCAAGACCGTTGATGAAAACATGATTATCTTTAGCCGTAGTGCATGGATAATTGTGGTTGTGATACTAAAGAATATCCTTGGCCGTAGTGCAGGGGTGATTCGATGATGTGGATTATTTATTAAGCTGAGTCCCAGCGATAAAAGTGATGAAAACCTTTTAAATCATAAAAGATAGTAGATTTCATTCTCTACTTGACTCTTTTAATGGATTGCTTGTTCCGCTGCAGTTAAACTTGATATTTATTATATTTTATCAGTTTAACATTGTTGAAGGCTAGCGATAAAATTTTCTGCATTATCTTAGTCATAATATTTCTTACTGGGCTAGTTGAGCTCACCCTTTCTTTTTACTGTTCTCTTCAGGAAATGAGAGCGTAGCTGGGACAAGTCGGGGAACAGAGTGATGGTCCTAGATGGTACAATAGTAGTCCTCACTATTCTGTGAAATAGTGTGATAATAATTGTAATGAGGACTCCTTTTGAGTTTGTATAATCTCTAGTAGACAATATTTGTATTCAAACTCACAGTTTATGTTTTGTCGTATTGTACACGACAGTTGTATTATTAAGTTGTATTTGAATTCTGTACCATGTATCTGGCAACTCAAGATGGGTGATGTATACCTAATTTTGGGGGCGTCACACAGATCATCATCATACATCATATATAACATGTTTAACAAAAAAATCTAACATCCAATATGTGATCCATGGACAGATTTTTCAAGCTAGGGTTTTATACCTTCTTTGATTAATTTCTGATTCTGGCTTCTGATTTGTTATGGATGCTAGTGGGGCTCGGTTTTGTGACTGAAATGTCTTAGAATTTCTTAGGTTAGAGAGAGAGGGACTTGGATGTGTAATGTGATCAAATGAGCAACAAAATGACATTTTCTCTCTCTTGGATCTATATATACATGTGTTAGATGTATGAATGGCTGATATAGAGCTCATGTGCTAGCAATTTTAAGTCAATGGAGTTGCTAGAGTTATTGAGCAACTAAAGTTTTAGCTAATCCTACAAGCAAGCTATTAAAGAATGCACAAAAGGGTATTTTGGTCCATAGATTTGCAAATTTAATGGCATTCTTGTAATCTTGAAAACCCTTAGGGTTTAACCCTAAGGTTTAGCACATATCATTTGTAGGATTTCTAATTTAGGGTTTGCACAAATAAATAAATAAATAAATTTTAGTTTCTAAAATAGAAATTAAGGTTTCCTTAATTAAATTAGTTTTCTAATTACTTTATACAGGAACATTAGGGTTAAAATATAATAATTATAGTTAACCTTGCTAATTTAGCAATTAGGGTTTACAATTTAGTAATTAAATTTTATAATTACTAATTAGGGTTACCTAATATAGAAATTAGGGTTTCTTAATAATAATATACCAAAATGTTAATTAGGGTTTTAAAATACTAATTAGATTTTTCATAATTAGAAATAAAACCTACTATACCTTATATTAATCACATTAACACAATTTCTAACTAATCATAAACTCCAGTTTATGATTTCAAATTAGGGTTTTCTAAAGATTAATTAGGGTTTCTAGATTTTAATTAGGGTTTACCTAATTAATCACTTAATACACAACATAAATCATATAACACAATTATATAACAGGTCTTGAATTTTCCATTTAAATTTAAAAATAGGCTTAAATAAATTAATGCTAGGGTTTTGATATTATACACCATAATTGACCAACCATTATCAATACGTACATATTTTTACATATTTATAGCAATCAAAAATCAAAATATAATTAATATTATATTATTATTATCATTCCTTGATCGAAATCCAAAATTAGGGTTTGGATTCCATATCCGATTTATTCTTCCATAATTAACATTAATAAATAAGGTAAAACAATTAACTTAATAATCTATACTAAAATTCATATAGTAAAATAATTATTATAATTATTCTAAAAATCACTTCAGTATATTATTTAAACAATATATGATTATATTTTTATGGAAAATAATTAATAAAAATATTTCGCTATAAAATTAATTATTATAAGAATATACTTTATAATAATCAATAATTCTAAAATAAAATTATTTGTAAACATTCATTAATAAATATATTTTTATTTATTACATAATTACATATGCTTTATCTTATAAAAATCCTCATCTTTAAAAAAAAAATTATACGCAAAATTTCTTATTTATTTATATAGAAAATATCGGGTTGTTACAGTTTGGTGGGTGAAATTCGTGTTAGTTGGCTTAAGAAAATTGTCGTAGCCATGTTCTGCAAAAACAGGAATTTGTGCGTGTCGCGTAGCCCATTAAGCGCATAGCCAAGATAAACCGAAGATAAAAGCTGGCGGCAATAGCGCCGGTTTCTATCTCGATAAAGTGAAGTCTCGCTAATTACAGAGACTTTGATCGATCAATGTAACTTAGCTTAATGCTAGGTTAATATAAGAACCATGTAATAACAAGGTTAAACAAAGTTGTGTTATGTGGATTGTAAATTCAAAGTTGTAAAAAAATGATTTATGAGTCATGAACGTGTTATGTTATAACTTAGCTTATACAATGAAGGTTAGTTAAGTATTGTGATGTTAACACTCAGAAATTCTGAAATGTAAATGGTAGCATAAGACTTGTGCTAAAATGATAAGTTTAGCTAGAAATGTACATGTTGTGGTATGTTAGCATATCTAATAGATAATGTGGTTTTAAACCAATGTGTAGGTGAACGTGAGTTTAATATTATAGCTTATGCTCGAGGCAAGTTTCTAAACTTCTCTTTTACCTTGAGCAAGTTTTCTAACTCTACACTTTCGTTGAGTTAGTTCTATTATTACATTGTGTAACTTCATTCTTTTTATTGAGCAAGTTTCTTGTATCTAGTTATTTATGATGATGCAAGTTCCAAAATCTCACATATTACATTGAGCATGTTTTAATTCTAAATTATTGAAATTCTAATCATTGTTGACTCACTCTAACTTGTTTATAGTTAAACAAGTTTCTTTAGTTTATTCTTTTATAATAAATGTTTCTTGAACCTTAATTCCTTGTGTTGAATGATTCAATCACTTTGTATATTTTATTACCATATGGAGTAAGCATTGTTTCCAGCTTGGTATCAACTAATGCATGTTCAGTAACTAAAATTCTATTTTGACAAGATTATAGACCTAGCTTATTATTGTTCAAGCCAAGGTTTACCATTTCTTTATTTTGATCAATACTTATGCTCTCTAGTTATTTCAAGCATGAGTCTAGAATATAGTCAGTGCAACTATGATTCTCAAATGTTCTAAGTTATGTTGTTATTAAACAACTATTGTGTTATCAAGCATTGTTGATTTAACTAGTTCCCTAATTGATGATCGTTAAACTTCAAATTACCCTTGAAAGCTTATCCAAACCAAACTTTATTTGGTGCGGACTTGTACTCTAAATACTGAGATGAACAACCCTATTTTTAGGGGTTTACGCTTAGCGTTGAAATGTTTGTGCACAATACATTGTACGAAGGATTGATCCCCCTAAGTACGTGGAGTTCTTAGAGTCATATGACTGTTAAAAGATTACTTATAACTGTGGACATGGTTCGTGTTCATTAGACCCTCAGTAGTATGTTTCAGAAAGTTAATAGAGCATATCATTCAGTTCTATTGAGCCTATTATTTGGCAAGTGTTGTAATGTTAATAGAACATACCATTCAGTTCTATTGAGTCTATTATTTGGCAAATGTTGTAGAGTTATTTATTCTTATTTCAAGTGAGCTTTGTTTACTCACTCTTGCATATTTATACACTTATTGCAGCTACGGTTGAGAAGGTAAACGAACCTACAACTAGCAAAGGAAAGAGAAAAATATACAAGTGATGAAGACTTGTAATTTTATTTTATCGTTATGATGATAGACTTTTAATAATGATGTGATGTAATAATTTAATTTCCGCATTTGAATGATTGTAATTAAAGGTTAGATAACCTGGGAGATAATTTTATTAACGTAATCTCAGTATGGGGGTGTTTTATTATTCAATTATAATATGATTGGGTAGTTAGATATGAATGTTTTGATTAAGTGAACACCAAATCTTGAGGTAATGAAATCTACCGGATTTGGGGTGTCATGTTGGTATCAAAGCTTTAGGTTATGAACCTTAGGTGGGGAAAAGCCTTAAGAAGTAACCTTTGAAAAGATAGTGGTAATTAACTCTTATCGAGTTTTAAGGAAGAAGTAATAAAACACTTATGTGCTTATGTGTTTATAACTTATGTGCTCGTGAGTGTCGAGTGGTAATGATTAATATTTAAAACATAAAATTTTGTTGTCAGGATGACTAATGTCGGAGAATCCAGTCAGGCTAGGGAGGAGGGACCTCAAATGCCTATAGAGGAGGAGCGTCGCGACATTCAGGTTACTTCGGAACGATTACTACCACGAAAGTCAGCCCCATTGGTCACAGTTGTTGAAGATGAGGATGATGACGTGGAGACGGATGAGGAGGATCCCATTGAGTTACCACAGGAGGATGAGGATGACGAGGACGAGGAGGAAGAGAATCCACTAACCTCAACAGCTGCTCGTATGTACGATGAAGTCTACGATCGTAACGTGGAACTTAAGGATACAGTCGAGGAATTGAAAGAGATAGTAGCTGAACAACAGACAACAATAACACAGAAAGACGATGAGATCTAGGATCGTGAGGAACGACTGACTAATGTCGAGGAGAAGCTAGTACACACAGAATGAGAGAAAGAACAACTAATCGAGGTGATCGCTGAACTGAAGAACAAACTAAAGGATGAAGCTACTAAGAGTGCAAGAGCTGAAGATGCCTACGAGGAAGCTTTTTAACGAGTCGGGATAGCAGTGAAAGACGCACAAACAAAGAGAATGAAGATGGAAGAGATGAATAGGGTATTCAACACCGTGGTTAATCGAGCTCAGGATCGGGTCATGGGATATCCTATTCAGTTCTAGACGCTGCCATCATACGTATTAGATCGCAGAACAATGTTCCGAATTATGGAGAAAGAATGTAGTAAGGCTAAGAAGTATCTTAGTAGAACATCGTAGTTGTTGTGCGATGAATAAAATGTTAAATAAATTGTAAATCCCAAGTGTTATGAAACCTATGGGATATGATGATGATGTTATTCTGAAACTTTTGAAGTTCAGGAAAGTAATGTAAATAGCAGTGATGCTATTGTTTTATATTTTCAATGAGATTATGAATAAATAAAAGTTGTTATTTTATTCAAAGTGTTTCGTGATTATGTGCTTATTTCATTTGTGGAGGCAAGTTAAGTAGAAATTACTTTTAAAAAAAGAGTTGAATAAGAATCTAATGAGTGTATTTTTTTACAGAAAATGCCTCCCAGACGTCAACCACCACGACAGAGAACCACTGAAGGAACCAATAACGACAATGTTGATGGTAACCCCGTTCAACAACTAGTGACACTACTACAAGAGCGATGCAGAATCAACCACAGAACTAAGGTACAACATTTAAGGATTTCAAGGCACTTGGACCACCTGAATTCCTTGGGTCCATGAATCCAGTCGAAGCACAAAACTGGATTTTGGAGATAGAAAAGGTGTTCGATGTCGCTAGGGTAGGAGAAGATCAGAAGACTGATTTCGCAACATTCATGTTGAAAGCAGAAGCTAGTTATTGGTGGCAGGCCAATAAAACTCGTGAAGGGCTAGGGGTGATGACCTAGGATAGGTTTAAGGAATTATTCTTCGAGACCTATTTCCCAGAGAGTTCGAAGAGTCAGCTAGAAGTGCAGTTTTTGGAACTAAAGCAGGGAACGATGAAGGTATCTGAGTATGCCACTAAATTCAACGAGTTGGCAAGGTTTACATACCAGTATCAAGTCAAGATGGACGAGCCTTAAGGCGAAGAGAGATTTTAATAGGGACTGAAGCCCTGGTTGTATAGTAGGGTTTCCCTGTTCTAGTTGAAGAAGCAGTGATGGAGAAAGCAATACTCGTTGAAGGTGGAGGCGAGGCCGTGACAAAGTTCAATCAGGAATAGAAGAAAAAGAAGAATGAGGTGGAGATTAAGAATGGAGGTCGTAGTGGTGGAAACAACAACAACAATTTGAAGAGGAAGTGGAATGGAAGTGTGGGTACTGGAAACCAGTAGGGTAACTAGCAAAACAAGAATTTTGAAGCATGTGTTACATGCGGGAAGTTTTATAAGGGTGTGTGCTTGATGAGGAAACGAGTATGCTTCAATTGTGGCCAGGAGAGTCACATCGCCCCAAATTGCACTCAACCTAAGAAGAATGTGTGCTTCACGTGCAGATCCAAGGATCACTTTGCTCATGAATGCCTTAAGAAGAAGGCTAGAGAAACACCAAGAAGTAATTGAGGTAACAATGGAGGTACATGGGCCATTACTGGACCTACAACATCAAACAAACCCACAGCTAGAACCTTCAATATGACTGTGCAAGATGATGTGCAATCAAAAGATGTGGTGTCAGGTATTATCCCAATCAATTATATTAATGCTTATGTATTATTTGATTCGGGTGCTACTTGCTCGTTTATATCTGATGAATTTGCTAAGAGGTTAGGATTGCCTAGTGAAGAACTGAATTTCCCTTTGAACATAGAAATTGCGAATAAGAAAGTAATCCCTGTTAGATTCGTATATAAGAACTGTAGGGTGAACATTAAGGAAAACATCTTAATGGTAGATTTGATTCCGATTAGACTTGGGGAGTTTGATGTTATTTTGGGAATGGATTGGCTATTCAAATATGGAGCGGTAATTGATTGCCAAAAGAAGTGTGTAAACCTTATGACCCTGTCAAAGGTGGTATTCTATGGTACAAGTCGCCTAGACAAATGAAATGTCTGATGATTATGCAGGCCAAGAAATTGTTGAGTCAAGGCTGTGTGGGATATTTAGCTTACATAGTCGACACTCAGAAGAAGAATGTGAAACTGGAAGAGATACCAGTGGTGAGGGAATTTGAGGATGTGTTTCTAGAGGATTTGCCAGTACAGAATTGCTCCGGTAGAAATGAAGGAACTGATGGTGCAATTGCAAAAGTTTCTAGACAAGAAATATATTCAACCATGCATATCACCGTGGGGAGCGCCGGTGTTATTCGTGAAGAAGAAGGATGGGTCAATGCGTCTTTGCATTGATTATAGAGAATTAAACAAAGTCACTATTAAAAAAAATATCTATTACCAAGAAAATATGACTTGTTTGATCAGTCGAAGGGTGCTAAATACTTCTCGGAAATAGATTTGAGAAGTGGGTATCACCAATTGAAGGTGAGGAAGGAGGATATACCTAGAACGGTATTCAAAACTCGGTATGGACATTATGAGTTTCTAGTGATGTCTTTTGGTTTAACCAATGCACCTGTTGCATTCATGGATTTGATGAATAAGGTGTTTAAACCATTCTTAGATAAGTTTGTAGTGGTATTCATCGACGACATTCTGGTGTATTCCAAAACGCAAGACCAACACGTGGAACACTTACGTTTGACGTTGGAAACACTAAGAAAGGAAAAGTTGTACGCGAAATTTTCTAAGTGCGAATTTTGGCTAGATCGTGTGGAATTTCTTGGGCACGTGATTGACAAAGATGGGATTTCAATGGATCCATCAAAAGTGGAAGCTGTAATCAATTGGGAATAACCAAGAACACCGTCGGAAGTGAGGAGTTTCATGGGACTAGCCGGTTATTATAGAAGATTTATTCAAGATTTTTCTAAGATAGCCACTCCGCTAACAAATTTGACAAGGAAAGCAGTAAAATTTGTTTGGAATGAGAAATGTGAAGAGAGTTTTCAAGATTTGAAGAAGAAGCTAAGTTTGGCACCTGTGTTGTCGTTACCAGATAGTACAGGAAACTTTGTCGTGTTTTATGATGCCTCACATAAAGGGTTGGGTTATGTCCTTATGCAAAACGACAAAGTTATAGCGTATGCATCAAGACAACTGGAGGATTATGAGAAGGGTTATCCAACTCATGATTTGGAATTGGCCAAAATAGTATTTGCTCTGAAGATATGAGGACATTATCTCTATAGAGAAAAATGTGAGATTTGTGACACCCCCAAATCCCGGTACTTCATTACCTCAAGATTTGGTGTTCACTTAATCAAAACATTCATATCTAACTGCCCAATCATAATATAATTGAATAATAAAACCTGCCCATACAGGATTACGTTAATAAAATTATCTCCCAGGTTATCTAACCTTTAATTACAATCATTCAAATGTGGAAATTAAAATATTACATCACATCATTCTTAAAAGTCTATTATCATAATGTTAAAACAAAATTACAAGTCTTCATCACATGTATATTTTTCCATTTTCTTTGCTCGTTGTAGGTTTATTTACCTTCTCAGCCATAACTGCAATAAGTATATAAATATGCAAGAATGACCAAACAAAGCTCACTTAAAATAAGAATAAATAACTTTACAACATTTGCCAAATAATAGGCTCAATAAAACTGGATGATATGTTCTATTAACTTTAAAAAATTTGCCCAATAATAGGCTCAATAGAACTGGATCATATGTTCTATTAACTTTACAACATTTGCCCAATAATAGGCTCAATAGAACTGAATGATATGTTTTATTAACATTCTTAAATATACTACTGAGGGTCTAATGACCACGAACCATGTCCACAGTTATAAGTAATCTTTCAACTTTAACTTTAACAGTCATATGACTATAAGGACTCCACGTACTTAGGGGGATCAATCATTCGTACAATGTATTGTGCACAAACATTTCAACGCTAAGCGTAAACCCCTAAAAGTAGGGTTGTTCATCTCAGTATTTAGAGTACAAGTCCGCACCCAAGAAAGTTTGGTTTGGATAAGCTTTCAAATGTAATTTAAAGTTTAACGATCATCAACTAGGGAACTAGTTGAATTAAAAATTATCGATAACACAATAGTTGTTTAATAACAACATAACTTAGAACATTTGAGAATCATAGCTGAGCTGACTATATTCTAGACTCATGCTTGAAATAACTAGAGAGCATAAATATTGATCAAAATAAAGAAATGGTAAACCTTGGCTTGAACGATAATAAACTAGCTCTATAATCTTGTCACATTCGAATTTTAGTTACCGAACATGCATTAGTTAATAGCAAGCTGGAAACAATGCTTACTCCACATGGTAATAAGATATACAAAGTGATTGAACCATTCAACACAAGGAATTAAGGTTCAAGAAACATTTATTATAAAAGAATAAACTAAAGAAACTTGTTTAACTATAAACAAGTAAGAGTAAGTCAACAATGATTAGAATTCCAATAATTTAGAATTAAAACATGCTCAATGTAATAGATAAGATTTTGGAACTTGCATCATCATAAATAACTAGATACAAGAAACTTGCTCAATAAAAAGAATGAAGTTACACAATGTAATAATAGAACTAACTCAACGAAAGTGTAGAGTTAGAAAACTTGCTCAATGTAAAAGAGAAGTTTAGAAACTTGCCTCAAGCGTAACCTATAATATTAAACTCACGTTCACCTACACATTGGTTTAAAACCACATTATCTATTAGATATGCTAACATACCACAACATGTACATTTCTAGCTAAACTTATCATTTTAGCACAAGTCTTATGCTACCATTTACATTTCAGAATTTCCAAGTGTTAACATCACAACACTTAACTAACCTTCATTGTATAAGTTAAGTTATAACACAACACGTTCATGACTTATAAATCATTTTTACAACTTTGAATTTACAATCCACATAATACAACTTTGTTTAACCTTGTTATTACATGGTTCTCACATTACCCTAACATTAAGCTAAGTTACATTGAAAGACCAAAGTCTGCAGATTTAGCAAACTTTCTTTGTCTCGAAAATGGGCCTTTGGCGTGGCCAAGCCGCCAGCTTTTACACTGGGATGTGAGGCGTACATGTGCAACAAGGCTATGTCCAGCTTTAAGGGTTAGCAAGAACTGCTGACGTATGTAACTTAGTTTTTGCGAAACCGAGCTTCGACACTTTTCTTAAGCCAACTAACACGAATTTCACCCACCAAACAGTGATAATAACACTTAAAATAAATATACAACTATCATAGACTTGATTGCTAACATTTACAACCACTTAGCATAATTTATCAACAACTAAAACTATTTTAATTTCTCAATTTTCATGTTTTTCATAAAAACTCAATTTTCTTGACATTCATCCTAAAAATCATCACTGTGAATCATCTCATTCAAATTACGTTATGCTCGTTTCTTACTAAAATAACATATACAAGACTCAATTTACAGTTTAACATATGAATTGACCATCAAAATTGGTACTTACATAAGCCACATGAAAAATACATACAAACATACACTGTCAAAAATTTTCTTCTACTGTAAACCGAAATTAGTATGCAATAGTTGTTTAAACATAATCTCTAAGCATCGTAAACATATACAATTTCTATTACTAACTATATAACTCCACAATTCAACAATTGATTTTTACAGAACATGAGAAAATTCTTACCGTGATACTCATAAACACATATAATATAAAAGTTGTAGAACATACCTTCAATTACTAATACAATCGCTGCTAATCACTAGAATTGCTGTGAAAATTCACAAGTTTTCCTCTCAATTCTCTCAAGCTCTCTATCACTTCTATCTGAATTCAGACTAAGCCAATAACCAACTGACCAACTAGTATGTGTAATAATACAATACAAAACTGATATAGTCTTAATACTCATAATAGCAATCACCAGTTATCAAAATAACGTATATATTATATTTATTATTTTATTTATTTTATTTAAATTCAAAAAATAGAAATCCCAAAAGCCACAAGGCTTTGTTTGACAAAAACCCTTTAATTTTAAAGAATTAATATCCTTGAACCTTGTTTGGATAAAACTAAATTAAGACTACTTTAATTTATTTTAATAACTCCTTATAATATAGTTATTTGTCACATTATATTTAATTAAAATTTCATATTTAATTTAATTAATTAAAATAGCAATTAATAAATAAATCATTTAATCACATAACTCAATACAAATAATTAACCATTAAATTGAAATATTAATAAAATAATAATTTCCTTAATTCATTAATTATTTATTTAACAAATAAATAACCAAATAACCAAATAAAAATCAAATCAATTAAACAAATGTTTATTAAATGATAAACACATCCATTAAATATTTATATAATTCAATAAATATTTAATATTACAATTAAAATTCTGGAATGTTACATCATTCCCTCCTTAAAATGATTCTGTCCTCAGAATCATAATTCAAATAACCAAATCATCACATTCTTCCCTACTTAGAAAGATTCTGTCCCCAGAATCGAAGACATAGATTAAATAAATAACTCAGGGTAATTCTTCATCATTTCAGCTTCTAGTTCCCACGTTGCCTCTTCGACATTGTGGTTTCTTCATATCACCTTCACAGAAGGTATCACTTTATTTCTGAGCACTTGTTCTTTCATATCGACTAAATGGATTGGAATGTCTTCATAAGACAAATCTTTCTCAAATTGTAAAGGTTCGTACTCGATCACGTGCTTGTAATCAGGTTTATACAGTCAAAACACCAAAATGTGAAAAACATTATGAATGTTTTCCAACTCTAGAGGTAGAGCTACCTCATAAGTCACTTCCCCCATTCTTCGTAGTTTCTCGAACGGTCCAATAAATCTTGGGCTGAGCTTTCCTTTCTTGCCAAAACGAATTTTCCCCTTCCAAGGAGAAACTTTTAGAAAAATGAAAGTTCCTACTTCAAATTCGTGATTCTGCCTGTGTTGATCGGCATACTTTTTCTGTCTATTTTGGGCTGCTACCAATCATGTTCTGATGAGTTTGACAACCTCAACAGTTTGTTGTACCAATTCTGGTCCTAACAGTTGGCGTTCATCACCTTCATCCCAGCACAGTGGAGTTCTGCATTTTCTGCCGTATAATGCCTCGTAAGGCGGCATGCCGATGCTCGCGTGGTAACTGTTGTTGTAGGCAAATTCCACCAACGGTAAATGTTCTTCCCAGCTTCCTTTGAAATCCATGATGCATGCTCTCAGCATATCTTCCAACGTTTGGATTGTTCGTTCACTTTGCCCATCTGTTTGCGGATGGTATGCTGTACTCATTCGCAATTGTGTTCCCATACATTCTTGTAGTTTCTTCTAGAAGTTTGACGTAAACCGCGGATCTCTATCTGACACAATTGGCACTGACACCCCATGTCTCGAAATGATCTCTTTAACGTATAACATTGCCAACTGATCAAGATTGAACCTAATCTTTATTGGTAAAAAGTGCGCTGATTTTGTCAGTCTGTCCACTATTACCCAAATCGCATCGCATCCTCTCTGAGTAGTTGGAAGACCCACCATAAAATCCATTGTGATGTCTTCCCACTTCCATTACGGTATTTCTAACGGTTGAAGTAATTCGCTTGGTCTTTAATGTTCGGCCTTGACTCTTTGACATGTCAAGCATTTCGTGACACATTCTGCAACATCTCTTTTCATGTTCGGCCACCAAAAATGGCACCGTAAGTCTTGATACATCTTCGTACTTCCTGGATGAATCGAATATCTTGTGTTGTGTGCTTTGGTCAAGATTTCATCTTTAAGCTCTGGTACTGCTGGAACCTAAATTCTTTCCTCGAACCGTAGTAATCCTTCGGTATCGATCTTGTATTTTACATCGCTACCCTCAACAACATTCTCTTTGATCGTTTCACATTCTTTATCTTGTAGTTGAGCATTCTTCACCTTGTCCACCAAAGTTGGACTAGCTTCTATCTAGTATAATTTTTCGTTGGTTTTTTTGAAAATTTGATCTCCAACTCTAGCTGTGACGCCCCCAAAATAGTTCCAATCCACCCAACCCATTCTGAGTCGCCAAATACATGGTACAGAAATCAACTACAACTTTATTACAAAAATTGTCGTGCAAAATACAACAACTCATGTGTTGTGAGTTTTGATACAAATATATATATCAACTGTGACTCCTAACACCAACATGGGTAGCACGTCACCATGACATCTTACATAAACGTATAGTCAAAAACTATTTTAGAAATTAAAATCTTTGGGAAGTGCTCAAGGAAACCTTCGTACATGGGAGGCCATGCGTCTAGGTTATGATAGATATCATATGGCCACAGAATTATCCTTGGTTGACCCAATAGACCCCAAAGAAAAACGAGAAGATTACTATCATATTCTTTTCAATGGTGAGTCTTCTCTTGACATATCATTATCTCTACTGTCTCTAATTGATAGTTATACTTCAACCAAACACCAAGATTATATAGGTAGTGCTCGTAGATATACTCAACAAATGGATGAGCACAACCTTGTCTTATGATGACACGAGGTTGTATGTCATTAGACATCTTGTATGATAGTGGCAAAACACCCTTCCAACGTTGGGTTCGCCTCTCCCTATTTGATTCACCAAATATAACTACTAAATAATGTATATAACACCTTTCTATACTGCTTAGGAAGAACCTCCACAGCTAGAGACCACCGTTCTATTTCCCTGTTACCCTCGCTCGACCCAGCTACACTCTTATTACCTGAAAAGGAATTATGAAGCAAAAGGGTGAGCACAACTAGCCCAGTAAAGAATATCATGACTAAATATAATTAAATTATTAATATCCTTCATCAATAATAAATCAGAGATTTAGAACATATGGTAGATGATAAAACTTTTTAACCATAGTTGCAGCGGAATGAGCAATCCATTAGAAGAGTCAAATAGACCATAAAGTCTACTATCTTCTCCACATTAAAAGTCCACCAACTGTGTTTTATCCTTGTAACATCACTCAACAGTTCCTTTCCACAATTATATGAATAACTTATAATCATAATTGTGATTCTAAATTCCTCTTCGCACCTAGGACGAAGATAATTTTCATCACATGTCTTTACCTGAAATATCAAAGATCATGGTTATACCAAATCACAGTTCTTATTTATAATCATACTAACAATTTCATCTTTGCACTACGGGCCAATGATATTCATCAACAGACCATCTTTGCACTACAGGCCAAAGATATACAACAACAGGTCATCTTTGCACTACGGGCCAAAGATATTCATCAACAATTCATCTTTACACTACAGGCCATAAAATCCTATTTTCCAATTTTCTTACTTCACATAACATATTTAATTCATTTACTCATAACTAGTCTATTTTCATGAAAAATACCAAATCAGTCCCAAAAATATTTCTTTTTTGGGATTTTGCAGAATATAGTCCCATATTGAACATATATTTTTCTCAGAATTTTTAAATATCATTTAATATTTTTCATATGGCCAAAACCGTCGAATATTTAGACATTTATCATAAATTGTACTCTTGTCCAAACATTCCGAAATTCACAGAGTACACTGATATTATATAGATTTACTCCCAATAAAAATTTCATCAATTTTAGAGTTAACCACAAGGAGTTATAAGGGTTTACTTTTAAAATAGTCTGTTCTCATAAAATTCATAACTCATAATCTATACATCAAAAATTGCCATTTTTGCACACAATCTAGAAAAATCATCAATTTATCATTTCAAATTTTTCCAGAATTTTTGAAGGTCAGAAAAATTACGAAACTGAAAAACATAACAACCCTTAAAATCCCTTACTACCCCTTACCTCAAAAGAGCAGTACTTCTAACTGGATATCGAATATGACGCTGAAGGAAATTTGCACTGATGAATAGCAACTCACCAAGTATCTAAATACTCACAAAATACACTCGATAATCTAGAAAGAAAAAGAGAGAAAACTTATGAATTCTGGTGTGATTTTTAATTCTAACTTAGCCCTCTATTTATAGGAAAATGTTAGCACGCCAAAGCAGACTTGACCTGTAACCTGATGGCTTTACCTGTTACTATTCTACCCACCAAAAATCAGCCATCTTCCCCAACAACCAAAAGTGGGGCCCACCCATTTCTTGAATTTTCCACCAAAATCATTTATAAACCTAATTTCCGAATCAGTCACCTCTTAAAATTCATAACAAATTATACGTTCATTTTTAACGGTTCATTATTTGTGGACATATACTCAACTTATATATGTATAACATATCCAAAAATCACAACGATCCAACGGTCGGATTAAAATTATAACTCATGCAATAGGGTTTTAAGAACACCGATTTGATCTTTTAATACCTTCACTCCGACAAAATACTGATAAAACACCTCAACATTAATTCCTTCATTTATAACCACATAAATAAATCCATCATTTATATCCACATCAAATAAATATTTCCTTATCATATAAATCAATAATTAATTATTCACAAATAATATTACAGAATCACAATAATGACAACCAGGCAGTTCCCAAGAAAGAGAGGGCTTTCCGATAAGGATTTCTCCTTATTGGCGCGCAATTAGGTGACCAAACCTCTCCTTGACAGAACTTTCTAGACATTGCCAATAATGCTATCTAATAATATTATTCAAATAATATGAATTATTGATCTGATAATGGAGATACTGTGCAGTGACAATTATTGAAACAACAATAATATAAAAATATCAACGCAGCAATTATTGAATCAATAGAATAAAATATTGAACAGTAATTACTGTAACAATTATTGGGGAGTGTCTTCTCACGTAAGAATCAATAATTGAAAAAAAATCTGTGCAATAGTAAGGCCCCAACTTTTTATAAATGAATATTTAATTTTCTCTATTTATTATTTTGAAATAGTAAGGGTTGATTTGATTAATGTTGTTAGTTATGGGTAAAATGCTCAAATATTTCAAATAAGCAAGTGGTTATAAAATACTAATTGTTGTCGGAGAATATTCGTTTGGTCGTGGAATATTCTTGTTGTCGGGGAATATTCGTACGACAGCGCAGCCTTGTGTGGGCCCCATAACGGAAAGTGATTGGATGAAGAAAACGACAAGTATAAGTTGTTTATAAATAACAGCACGGTTATTCCGAATTATCTTGTTGGAATACCCGGTGGTTAAAAACAGATGTCTGGCGTTGTTGCACAATAGCACACGGTATTGCACCAATTATTGATTCTTACGTGAAGGCACTACTCGATAATTATTACGATTAATTACTTGCTCAATATTTTATTTTATTGATTCAATAATTCTTGCGTTGATTTTTATATTACCGTTGTTTCAACAATTGTCACTACACAATTTTTTCATTATCGAAACAATAATTCATATTATCTCTAATAATATTATTAGAAAATATTATTGGCAATGTCTAGAAAGTTCTGTCTAAGGAGAGGTTTGGTCACCTAATTGCGGCGCAAGATGAGAGGAGAAATTCTTATTGAAAGCCCCTCTTTCTTGTGAATCTACGGCACAGTTTGCCGATCTTGTGATTTTGTAATATTATTTGTGAATAATTAATTATTGATTTATATGATGAGGAAAATATTGATTTTATGTGGATATAGATAGAGAAAATTTTTAATGTGATAATTGTTAAAAATTAATATTTTATCTTTTTCTGATAAAATAATTTATTTAAATATATTATTTTAATAATATATTAATGATGATATTTTTACAATGAATGTGGGATATATGAGTATATGAGGAGGAAGAGTATTTTTGTTGCATTAAATGATTAACACATGTTTTGTGTGTCGATGGACCCCATTTCTTGACTGAAATTTGATTATAGCATGTAAAATCGCCCGTATATGGATTTCGGTCAATTTCTGTTTGGAATTTGGAAAAACTTTCTTATGCAAAGTTGTAGAGAATTGAATTTCCTAAAAAAATCGGCGAGATTCGAATTTTTTGATAAAAAGTCTATTTATTATGAATTATTGAAGTTCCAAAATAATTGATTTTTGGAAGTTTTAATTATTTTTATTAAGAAAAACGTTTTTATTATTTTTGGCACATGTGTGGCTGAAGTTTGGACCAGATTTGTGTGCGTAAAATTTTTTGATATATATATTAATATTATATTAAATTTTTTGCTTTGTTGTTCTAAGCATTTTTCTATAAATAGGGTGCTTAGGTTAGAATCGAAAATCACACCAAAAACTAAAGATTTCTCTCTCTTTCTCTCTCTATATTATCGGGCGTACTTTTGTGAATATTTTAGTACTTTAAGTATTGCTATACGGTGCATGTTCTTTTAGCACTATATCTAGTATTTCAGTCAGAAGTACTATTCTTTCTAAGGTAAGGGATATTATTATTTTTTTTAAATGATATTATTTCTTCAAAATCATTATGCCGAAATATTAGTTGGAACTTTTTATCAAATTTGAAACTTTTTCATGTCGGGGTTACTATTCATGAGTTACTATTCACGAGTTACTATTTATGAGTACTATTCACGAAGCATGATGATTTTTTTTGTGAAATTTCTATCTTATAGTGTCGGAGTTACTATTCACGTATACGGCACTATTCAAGAATACGACACTATTCCAGAAAAATTAAATTTTCTTTTCTGTGTCCAAGATCGTCTGTTATGATTCCAATCTTGGATTGGATCTATGTTTTGGTCTTCATTCTTGAATTTTACTCCACTCTGATTATTTATGAAGTATTTTTGATCTTGGATTGTGTAAAGTAAGAATCCTTAATATTTGTTCTTTTGTTTCACTGGATTCGTTTTCTTTAAAATATTTTTCATCATCCTCAGTCCTAAATGATGATATAACTGAATATCTTTGGCCTGTAGTGCAAAGTTGAATGATTTTATAATGAATATCTTTGGCCCATAGTGCAAAGATAAACAGGTGTTTAGATGAACATGACCAACTGATGAATATCTTTGGCCCGTAGTGCAAAGATGAACAGGTGTTGAGATGAACATGACCAACTGATGAATATCTTTGGCCTGTAGTGCAAAGATGACTATTTGATTCAAGATGTATATTGATTGATGTTACAGGGATAAAATATCGACGATGGACTTTTAAATTCATAGATGATAGTAGATTTTATTCTCTACTTAACTCTTCTAATGAATTGTTGTTTCCGCTGCAGTTGTTGATCTAAAACTTGTTGTCTATTGTATTCTATCAGATTTTTCCCTGTTGAAGACTAAGGTTAATTTGTTGTACATTATCTTAGTCATAATATTCTTTACTGGGCTAGTTGAGCTCACCCTTTTCCTTTTTGTTCCATTTTTCTTCTCAGGAGACGAGAATATAGCGAGAACTAGTCGGGGTGTGGAGTGATGGTTCAAGACAGTTGTTTTAGTAGTTCTCACTATTTTGTAAAATAGTGTATCTATAATTGTAATGAGGACTTATTTGAGTGTGGATATTGTCTAGAAGACAATATTTGTATTTAAACTCAGAGTTTATGTGTTGTCGTATTTTGCACGACAATTGTATTAATGAAGTTGTAGTTGTTTCTGTACCATGTATTTGGCGACTCAGAATGGGTGTTGTATACCTATTTTAGGGGTGTCACAGTTGGTATCAGAGCTTAGGGATATGATCTCTAGCGGAGATCGGGGAATAGAACTAGGAGGGGAGAGACGAGTAAATCGTTCGCTAGTGTGTCCTACCTAAGCTTATTTGTTGGTCGGTCAGAATATATGGGTATTATATGATTTGTTAATTTGTTTAATTAACCCTTGTTTTATGGCAGTATTTAAGAATGTCGGCTGAGAATGTTAACAATGGAGTAAATGAGACCATGGAGACACCTTTGCTCACTAGCGAGGAGAACGTGCAACAGGCTCGCAATGTTCCTCCTGTGAACAACACCACTGAGCAGATGACGAACGATGGTATGTTTAGGAACTTTCTAGAATTCATGCAAAACCAAACGAGAAAGACTACTGTTCAAAATGCAGGTGGAAACACTGACAACTCACGGATGGTCACCGCTAAGCAGTTCAAGGAGTTAGGACCGCCAGAGTTTTTGGGAAAGCCAGAACCACTTACGGCAGAGACGTGGATAAAGTAGATCACTAAGATATTTGATGTCTTGGGATGCTCAGAGGAGCAAAAGGTTCCTTTCGCCACTTTCATGTTACGAGGAGAGGCAGATTATTGGTGGGAATCCGTAAAGCGTATTCAGCCTACCACATTGAAGATGTCTTGGGAGAAGTTCCAAGAATTGTTTAACGACAAGTACTTTCCCGAAAGTATTCATCACATGAAGGAGGTAGAGTTCATCAAGCTGGAGCAAAACAATATGAATGTGTCACAGTACGAAGTTAAGTTTGCCGAGTTGTCCTGATTTGCATCCCATTTGGTTGATAACGAGGAGAGAATGACACGAATGTTTTTGCGAGGTTTGAAACCCAAAATACGTCAATACCTCATTTCTCACAAACTTTGTTTATATTCAGATGTTGTGAATATGGCTCAGTTATTGGAGTGCGATAATGAGTCGGCTCAACTGAAGAATAATGACCAACAACTCGATGATAATCGTCATCTATGATTTACTGCGGTCATCGAACAATGATAACCATCGTGGATGAAATTATCATGCCAGAAATGGTAACCACTTCAGTGGTAATCATGGCCAAGGTAATAGAAGAAATAACTCAAGTGGAAATTTCAAGAAGAGAAGATTTAACGATGACGGGAAGATGTCGGCAGCAGCACCAGCACCAACAACGAATTTTAGAGGAGGAGAAAGACCGCCAGTTAGATGCTACAGATGCGGAGAAGAGGGACACATAAGTCTAAACTGATCACAACCTTCCAAGGTATGTTTTAGTTGTGGAAAAAATGGTCACATAGCTTGATTTTGTCCTGTAGCGAAATCAATTCCAGCTGGAACGGTGGCACCAAAGGCGGATACGGAAAAGACAAAGTCAACGGTTCCTAGAAGAGCGTTTGTCGTGACCGGTCAGAATGTGAGGAACCCAAACAAAGTTAGCACGGGTTAGTTAATTATAAATTCTTGCGAAGTCTATACCTTATTAGATACCAGTTCTACCCATTCTTTTATCTCTCTTGCTTATACTCAACGTTTAAACTTGACTCTGGAGAAAATTAGACTTTGACCTATCTGTGGAAACTCTGTTAGGAGAAAATTTCATCACATCCACTGTTTAAAAATCTTGCTTGATTCAAGTTGGCACTATCACATTACCTGTTGACCTTATTTCTTTAAAAATTCTTGCATTTGATGTGACCTTAGGGATTGATTGGTCAACCACTCATCATGCTAAAATTGATTGCTTTCGTAAGGTTGTTAGCTTTCATATTCCTAAGCAACCTGTTATTCGAATTCAAGTAACCAAACCATTGAAGTCAAACACTTTCATATCAAGCCATAAAGTCATTCGTTTATTAAAAAACGGATGTCATGTTTTCTTAGCCCATGTTATGGACTTGAACAAAAATATGTCAAATTTGAATGATATTTCTATTGTTAGTAAATTTTCTGATGTATTTTCTGAAGAATTTCTTGGCTTACTCCCAAAGTGTGATATTAAATTTTGTATCGACTTTGAACCCGGTACAAAACCCATTTCTAAAATCTCATGGCCCCTATTGAACTTCAGGAGTTAAAAAATTCAACTATAGAAGTTTGTACCCGAGCCTTTATCTGGTGACTTCCTTTGTGGAATGCACCGAAGCCAGACTCTCCGTAGGGGACACCATATTCGTGCGATACTAAAGCGATAGGTGTCATTGTGACGTCTTATCCAAGGTTGGGATATGAGTCACGATTGAGAACAACCTAAGTCGGTGTCGAAATCGTAGCTTTCTAGGCTTAGTTAGTTATTATCGGAGATTCGTTGAAGGATATTCTCGAATCGCTATTCCATTAAAGCAGCTGACTCGTAGAGATACAAAATTCGAATGGAGCAAGGAATGTGGGAAGAGCTTCGAAGAACTCAATATGAGACTCATTTTGGCACATGTTCTGACCATACCATCCTGGAAAAGCGAACATGGTAGCTGACGTGTTGAGTAAAAGATCGTATACGAGAACGAATGCGATATTGTCAAAGACCCATTTCATATAACTTACAAATGATAGATATAGAGTTAAAGACTCTAGGGACTCACGTGATGATATACAAGTAGAACCGACTTTAATCGATAAAGTTAAAAACGTTTAAGCTACACACCGGAGCTGATGAATATGAAGAAGGAGGTACAAGATGTTGTTATTCCAAAAGCGAGAATTGGCGATGTGAGGAAAGCTCAAACCTTCGATTTATTAGTCCATTTTAAATCCTCGATCGAATAGGAACTGTGGCCTAATAGACTCGTTTTACCGCCAAGTATGACGCATTTTCATAACATTTTTCACGTATCGATGTTACGTAAATATGTGGACGACCCGAACCACATTATTGAATTAGAACTAGACGAGATAGTAGAATATTTAACGTACGAGGAGGTACCAGTCAAAATCTTTGATAGGAAGGAGCATGTCCTACGCACGTCAATTTCGAGGACGAAATTTTATAAAGAGGGGAGGTTGTAAGGCCCCAACTTTTTATAAATGAAGATTTAATTTTCTCTATTTATTATTTTGAAATAGTAAGGGTTGAATTGATTAATGTGGTTAGTTATGGGTAAAATCTTGTTGTTGGAATATTTCAAATAAGCAAATGGTTATAAAATACTCATTCCATTGTTGGAGGAAATATTAGTTTTGGTGGAATAATATTCTTGTTGTGGAATATTAAATGCGATAATGACCTTGTGTGGGCCCCATAATTACTTTCGAATACTTTCTTCTTTTCTGCGAAGCGATTGGATGAACAAATGACAAGTATAAGTTATTTATAAATAGCGGCTAGCTTGTTATTCTAATTATCTTGTAATAATACCCGGTGGTAAAACCAAGATGTCTGGCGTTGTTACTTGCGATACAGCGGTATTGCACCAATTATTGATTCTTACGTGAAGGCACTACTACAATAATTGTTACAATAATTCATGCTCGATTATTTTATTTTATTGATTTAATAATTCTTTGCGTTGATTTTTGACATTCTTGTTGTTTGATAATTGTCACTCTACATTATTTTCCATTATCGAAGCTAATAATTCATATTATCTGAATAATATTATTAGAAAATATTATTGGCAATGTCTAGAAAGTTACGTCAAGAAGGAGAGGTTTGGTCACCTAATTGCGGCCAAGAAGGAGAAATTCTTATTGGAAAGCCCCTCTTCCTCAGGAGCGGCACCGTTGCCGATCTTGTGATTTTGTAATATTATTTGTGAATAATTAATTATTAATTTATATGATGAGGAAAATATTGATTTTATGTGGATATAGATGGAGAAAATTTTTAATGTGATAATTGTTAAAAATTAATATTTTATCTTTTTCTGATAAAATAATTTATTTAAATATATTATTTTAATAATATATTAATGATGATATTTTTGCAATGAATGTGGGATATATAAGTATATGAGGACAAAGAGTATTTTTGTTGCATTAAATGATTAACACATGTTTTGTATGTCGGTGGACCCCATTTCTTGACTGAAATTTGATTATAGCATGTAAAATTGTCCGTATGTGGATTTTGGTCAATTTTTGTTTGGAATTTGGAAAAACTTTCTTCTGCAAAGTTGTAGAGAATTGAATTTCCTAAACAAAGCCGCAAGATTCGAATTTTCTGATAAAAGGGCTATTTATTATGAATTATTGAAGTTCCGAAATAATTTATTTTTGGAAGTTTTAATTATTTTTATTAAGAAAAACGTTTTTATTATTTTTGGCACATGTGTGGCTGAAGTTTGGACCAGATTTGTGTGCGTAGGAAATTTTGATATATATATTAATATTATATTAAATTTTTTGCTTTGGTGTTCTAAGCATTTTTCTATAAATAGGGTGCTTAGGTTAGAATTGAAAATCACACCAGAAACTAAAGATTTCTCTCTCTTTCTCTCTCTATATTATCGGGCGTACTTTTGTGAGTATTATAGTACTTTAAGTATTGTTATACGGTGCAAGTTCTTTCAGCACTATATCTAGTATTCCAGTCAGAAGTACTATTCTTTCTGAGGCAAGGGATATTATTTTTTTTAAAAATGATATTATTTCTTCAATATGATTATGCCGAAATATTACTATTTATGAGTTACTATTCATGAGTACTATTCACGAAGCATGATAATTTTTTTGTTAAATTTCTATCTTTTAGTGTCGGAGTTACTATTCACGTATACGACACTATTCACGTATACGACACTATTCAAGAATAAGACACTATTCACAGAAAAATTAAATTTTTTTCTGTGTCCAAGATCGTCTGTTATGATTCCTATCTTGGATTGGATCTATGTTTTGGTGTTCATTCTTGAATATTACTTCACTCTGATTATTTATGAAGTATTTTTGAACTTGGATTGTGTAAAGTAAGAATCCTTAATATTTGTTCTTTTGTTTCATTGGATTCGTTTTCTTTAAAATATTTTTCATCATCCTCAGTCCTAAATGGTAATATAACTGAATATCTTTGGCCTGTAGTGCAAAGATGAATGATTTTATAATGAATATGTTTGGCCCTTAGTGCAAAGATAAACATGTGTTTAGATGAACATGACCAACTGATGAATATCTTTGGCCCGTAGTGCAAAGATGAACAGGTGTTGAGATGAACATGACCAACTGATGAATATCTTTGGCCTGCAGTGCAAAGATGACTATTTGATTCAAGATGTATATTGATTGATGTTACAGGGATAAAATATCGATGATGGACTTTTAAATTCATAGATGATAGTAGATTTTATTCTCTACTTAACTCTTCTAATGAATTGTTGTTTCCGCTGCAGTTGTTGATCTAAAACTTGTTGTCTATTGTATTCTATACTATTTTTTCCTGTTGAAGACTAAGGATAATTTGTTGTACATTATCTTAGTCATAATATTCTTTACTGGGCTAGTTGAGCTCACCCTTTTCCTTTTTGTTCTTTTTTCTTCTTAGGAGACGAGAATATAACGGGAACTAGTCGGGGTGTGGAGTGATGGTTCAAGACAGTTGTTTTAGTAGTCCTCACTATTTTGTAAAATAGTGTATCAATAATTGTAATGAAGACTTATTTGAGTGTGGATATTGTCTAGAAGACAATATTTGTATTTAAACTCAGAGTTTATGTGTTGTCGTATTTTGCACGACAATTGTATTAATGAAGTTGTAGTTGTTTCTGTACCATGTATTTGGCGACTCAGAATGGGTGTTGTATACATGTTTTGGGGGTGTCACAAATACCGTGCGCTACTGTGCAACAACGCGTATTACTTTACTTTACCAACCGGGTATTCCAACAGTGTTAACGGTAACGATTAACCCGTTATTTATAAAAACTCAATTTTGTCGTTTTCTTCATCCGACAGTTATTCTGTTATGGGGCCCATAAATGGTTGCGCCGTCGTACAAATATTCCCCGACAGAAAGAATATTCCACGACCAAATGAATATTCCTCGACAAAAATGAATATTTTATAACCACTTGCGTATTTTGAAAAATTTGCACATTTCACCCATAAGCAAAGCATTATATCAAATTAACACCTTATTATTCACAATAATAAATAGAGAAAATTTAATTTTATTCATTAAAAAGTTGGGGTCTTACAACCTCCCCTCCTTATGAAATTTCGTCCCCAAATTTTACGTACCTGGTATTTCGAAAAGTTGAGAATACCTTGCTTCCATTTCAGATTCTATCTCCCCGGTCATCATGATTTCTCCGTTGCTCATCTCCCGTGATAACTTCATTTGCGTTCCTCACTTGTTGGGAAGTCATGACAACCGCTATCCCTTGAACTACTCGGTTTTGACTTGTCTAGCGCAACATTTGGCGTCATCACTACCGTTGGAATATACTTTTCTATAGGGCATATTCCTCCCTCAACTACCTCGTCGTAATCCTGATTCATGATCTGAATCATCAATCTTCGATCCATATCGAATTCAGGTTGACCGCTATGTACAGGGTAATTCAAAACTCGATGTTGGGTTCTCCCAATTGCTGTCCAAAAAGAGAAATACATGTCATCTATTTTAGCCTTCTTAGATCGGACATCTCTTTCCACAATATCAACGCGTCGTGTGGCTTTTACCTATGCATCACTCATTCTTACTCGTTCATTTTTTTCTTCTTTCAGCTCAGATTCCATCTTTATCATCTTATACGCTGCCAAAGAATGCTTTTGTTCAAGCATCACATATCGGGTAACACAAGCTTGAATTGTTGCATCCTTTTGCTCCACGACCGCCTGTCGTTCTTCAGCCTGCTCTTCTAACTCATGAATACAATTTTGCAATTCTACATTTTGATCATATAATACCTCTAATAAATTCTCCTCTTCTTCCTCACTCTCAGCTGTTACCTCTGCGACTATCTCGGGTGCAACTATCAATTCTTCACTCACCACAAGAATATCTCTAATTCCTTCTTCGTCTGACATCACATTATCATGGTTAGTGATTAGAGGTATCCCTACAGTCTCATTCACTCCATTGTTAGCATTCTCAGCTACCATTCTCAAATACTGCCATAAAACATGGGTTAATTAAGCAAATTAACGTATCACATAATATCCATATATTATGACCAACCAATAATTAAGCTTAGGTAGGACACACTAGCGAATAATTTACTCATCTCTCCCCTCCTAGTTATATTTCCCGATCTCCGCCAGAAACCATATCCCTAAGCTCTGATACCAACTGTGACGCCCACAAAATAGGTCTAATCCACTCAACCCATTCTGAGTCGCCAAATATATGGTACAGAAAATAACTACAACTTTATTACAATAATTGTCGTGCAAAATACAAAAACTCATGTGTTGTGAGTTCTGATACAAAATATATATATATATATATATATATATATATATATATATCAACTGTGACTCTTGACACCAACTTGGGTAGCACGTCACCATGATATCTTACATAAAGGTATAGTCAAAAACTGTTTTAGAAATTAAAATCTTTGGGAAGTGCTCAAGGAAACCTTCGTACATGGGAGGCCATGCGTCTAGGTTATGATAGATATCATATGGCCATAGAATTATCCTTGGTTGACCCAATAGACCCCAAAGAAAAATGAGAAGATTACTATCATATTCTTTCCAATGGTGAGTCTTCTCTTGACATATCATTATCTCCACTGTCTCTAATTGAGAGTTATACTTCAACCAAACACCAAGATTATATAGGTAGTGCTCGTAGATATACTCAACAAGTGGATGAGCACAACCACATCTTCGATGACACGAGGTCATGTGTCATTAGACATCTTGTATGATAGTGGCAAAACACCCTTCCAACGTTGGGTTCGCCTCTCCCTATTTAATTCACCAAATATAACTACTAAATGATGTATACAACACCTTTTTATACTACTTAGGGAGAACCTCCACAGCTAGAGACCACTGCTTTATTTCACTGTTACCCTAAAACGGCGAATCCAAATACACTCTTATTACGAAAAGGAATTGTGAAGCAAAAGGGTGAGCACAACAACTAACCCAAAGAAAGAATATCATGACTAAAGATAATTAAATTATCAATATCCTTCATCAGTAATAAATCAGAGATTTAGAACATATGTGTAAGACCCCGAATTTTATGAAATAAAAGTATTCAATTTTTCTTATAATTACTATTCAGTAAATGGTTAAATTGATAAAAGTTAAAGTTAAGGGTGATATATGAATTTTTTTTTCAAAATATGCAAGTGGTTATAAAATACTCATTTCTATCGGGAATATTCGTTTGGTCGTGGAATATTCTTTCCGTCGGAGAATATTAGTGCGATGAATGCGACCTTTTATGGGCCCATAATGTAATAAGCAGAGGATGAAGAAAACGACAAAAGGAACTTTTATAAATAACGAGCGTAGTTATTACTGTTAACAATTGTTTGAATACCCTTGGTTAAAATACAAGAATACTGGCGTTGTTACACAAGATGCACACCAGTATTGCACCAATTATTGATTCTTACGTGAAAGGCACTACTTAATAATTGTTACGGTAATTCTTTATTCGAGATTTTATTGATTCAATAATTGCTACGTTGATATTTATATTACTTGTTGTTTTAATAATTGTCACTACTACGATATTTTCCATTATCGAAGCAATAATTCATATTATCTCGAATAATATTATTAGAAAACATAATTGGCAATGTCTAGAAAGTTACGCTACAAGGAGAGGTTTGGTCACCTAATTGCGCGCCAGTAAGGAGAAATTCTTATTGGAAAGCCCCCCTCTTTCCTGGGAACTGTCTTGTTGTCAATATTGTGATTCTGTAATATTATTTGTGAATAATTAATTATTGATTTATATAATGAGGAAAATATTGATTTTATGTGGTTATAGATGGAGAAAATTTTTAAAGTGACAATTGTAAAAAATTGATATTTTATCTTTTCTGATAAAACAATATTTAATTATATTATATAATAATGATGATATTTTTTACAATGAATGTGGGATATATGAGTATATGAGGAGGAAGAGTATTTTTGTTGCATTAAATAATTAACACATGTCTTGTGTGTCGGTGGATCCCATTTCTTGACTGAAATTTGATTATAGCACAGTAAAAATCGCTGCAGATGTTGATTTCGATCAATTTTGTTTTGAATTTGGAAAACTTTCTTACGCAAAGTTGTAGAGAATTGAATTTCCTATAAAAATTTGCGAGATTCGAATTTTCTGATAAAAGGGCTATTTATTATGAATTATTGAAGTTCTGAAGTTCCGAAATAATTGATTTTGGAAGTTTTAATTGTTTTAATTAACAAAAACGTTTTTGACATTTTGTGGGCACCATTTGCACATGTTGATGGCTGAAATCAGATGACTTAGGTGTGCGAAGGAATTTATAAAATATATATTAATATTATATTAAATTTTCTGTTTTGGTGTTCTAAGCATTTTCCTATAAATAGGGTGCTTAGGTTAGAATTGAAAATCACACCAGAAACTAAAGATTTTTCTCTCTTTCTCTCTCTATATATCGAGCGTATTTTTATGAGTATTTTAGTACTTTGAGTATTGCTATACAGTGCAAGTTCTTTTAGTACTATATTCAGTATTCCAGTCGGAAGTACTATTCTTTCTGAGGTAAGGGAGATTATTTTTTTCATAAATGATATTATTTCTTCAATATCATTATGCCGAAATATTGGTTGGAACTTTTTATCAAATTTGGAACTTTTTCATGTCGGGGTTACTATTCATGAGTTACTATTCACGAGTTACTATTCACGAAGCATGATGAATTTTTTTTTTGTGAAATTTCTATCTTTTAGTGTCAGAGTTACTATTCACGTATACGGCACTATTCACGAATACGACACTATTCACAGAAAAATTAAATTTTCTTTTATTTGTCCAAGATTGTCTTTTATGATTCCTATCTTTGATTGGATCTATGTTTTGGTCTTCATTCTTGAATTTTACTCCACTCTGGTTATTTATGAAGTATTTTTGAACTTGGGTTGTTTAAAGTATGAATCCTTAATATTTGTTCTTTTGTTTCACTGGATTCGTTTTCTTTAAAATATTTTGCATCATCCTCAGTCCTAAATGATGATATAACTGAATATCTTTGGCCTGTAGTGCAAAGATGAATGATTTCTGATGAATATCTTTGGCTCGTAATGCAAAGATGACTTATTGATGAATATCTTTGGCTTGTAGTGCAAGGATGACTTGTTGATGAATATCTTTGGCCTATAGTGCAAAGATGACTTGTTGATGAATATCTTTGGCCTGTAGTGCAAAGATGACTTGTTGATGAATATCTTTGGCACATGTGCAATGCAAAGATGACTTGTTGATGAATATCTTTGGCCGTAGTCAAAGATGAATTTATTAGTATGATTATGAATAGGAACTGTGATTTGGTATAACCATGATCTTTGATGTTTCGGTAAAGACAGTGATGAAAATTATCTTAAATCACGAATGCGAAAAGAAATTTAGAACAACAATTATGATTATGAGTTATTCACATGATTGTGGACATGAACTGTTGATTGATGTTACAGGATTAAAACATTGTTAGTGGACTTTTAACATAGAGAAGATAATGGACTTTATGGTCTATTTGACTCTTCTAATGGATTGCTCATTCTGCTGCAACTATGGTTGAAAAGTTTTTTCATCTACCATATGTTCTAAATCTCCGATTTATTCTTGTTTGAAGGCTATTGATAATTTATTTATCTTTAGTCATGATATTCTTTACTGAGCTAGTTGTGCTCACCCTTTTGCTTCACAATTCCTTTCAGGTAATACAAGTGTAGCTGGGTCGAGCGGGGGATAACAGGGGAATAGAACGGTGGTCATCATTTAGTAGTTATATTTGGTGAATCAACTAGGGTGAGGCGAACCCAACGTTGGAAGGGTGTTTCGCCACTATCATACAAGATGTCTAATGACATACCACTTCGTGTCATCATAAGACAGGGTTGTGCTCATCCACTTGCTGAGTAGATATACGAGCACTACCTATATAATCTTGGAGTTTGGTTGAAGTATAATTCTCAATTAGAGACAGTAGAGATAATGATATGTCAAGAGAAGACACACCATTGGGAAGAATATGATAGTAATCTTCTCGTTTTTCTTTGGGGTCTATTGGGTCAACCAAGGATAATTTTGTGGGCATATGATATCTATCATAACCTAGACGTATTGCCTCCCATGTACGAAGGTTTCCTTGATCACTTCCCAAAGATTTTATTTTCTAAAACAGTTCTAGATTGTACCTTTATGTAAGGTATCACTGTGAGGTGTTGTCCATAGTTGGGACATAAGTCATAGTTGGTATTAAAACTCACAACATATGTGTTGTTGTATTTTGCACGACAATTGTTGTAATAAAGTTATAGTTGTTTTCTATACCATGTATTTGGCGACTCAGAATGGGACGGATGGAATGGACCTATTTTGGGGACGTCACAATATGGTAGATGATAAAACTTTTCAACCATAGTTGCAGCGGAACGAGCAATCCATTAGAAGAGTCAAATAGACCATAAAGTCTACTATCTTCTCGACATTAAAAGTCCACCAACAGTGTTTTATCCTTGTAACATCACTCAACAGTTCATTTCCACAATTATATGAATAACTCATAATCATAATTGTGATTCTAAATTCCTCTTCGCACCCAGGACGAAGATAATTTTCATCACATGTCTTTACCTGAAACATCAAAGATCATGGTTATACCAAATCACAGTTCCTGTTTATAATCATACTAACAATTTCATCTTTGCACTATGGGCCAAAGATATTCATCAACAGACCATCTTTGCACTACAGGCCAAAGATATTCAACAACAGGTCATCTTTGCACTACGGGCCAAAGATATTCAGCAACAATTCATCTTTGCACTACATGCCAAAGATATTCCTCAACAGTTCATATTTGCACTACATGCCAAATATATTCATCAACAGTTCATATTTGCACTATAGGCCAAATATATTAATATCTCAAAGAAATATATAATCATTTTAGAATTTATATAAACAATAATTATAACCATGTTGATCATTTCACCTTTGCACTTAAGCTAAAGATATTCAATTATAAATTCAATGGTCATGATCATACCAGTCAATAATTAAACTTTGCACTACTGGCCAAAGAGAACCCATAGTCATGATCTTACCAATAATCTACCCATCTTTACACTCAAGTCAAAGAGAAATTAATATCATCATTACGGTTATAAAAATGTTATATATGATAATAAAAATAATATAATCAACATATAGATTTAATCTCAAGAGTAATATTCATAACTCAACTATAATTTGGTTAGAAAAAGAAACCAATTTTATCATGAATAGTAACCCATGAATAGTAACTTCGTGAATAGTAACTCATGAATAGTAAACCCGACACAAAAAGGTAGAAATTCCACAATAAAATATATACCAATATTTCAGTTTAATGATATTGAAATAACATTTCTTAAACTTATAAACAATTTCTTTTAATTGTTTACACTTTACTAAATAATACATTTAATCATCCTAAAATTTCAAACTCATAAGATTTCATCACCAATAACCAAAAACCCTCATCAAAAATCTGTATATACCTCATATAGGATTCTCAAGCCATAAAATCCTATTTTCCAATTTTCTTACTTCACATAACATATTTAATTCATTTACTCATAACTAGTCTATTTTCATGAAAAATACCAAATCAGTCCCAAAAATATTTCTTTTCTGGGATTTAGCAGAATATAGTCCCATATTGAACATATATTTTTCTCAGAATTTTTAAATATCATTTAATATTTTTCATATGGCCAAAACCGTCGAATATTTAGACATTTATCATAAATTGTACTCTTGTCCAAACATTCCGAAATTCACAGAGTACACTGATATTATATAGATTTACTCCCAATAAAAATTTCATCAATTTTGGAGTTAACCACAAGGAGTTATAAGGGTTTACTTTTAAAATAGTCTTTTCTCATAAAATTCATAACTCATAATCTATACATCAAAAATCGCCATTTTTGGACACAATCTAGAAAACCCATCAAATTATCATTTCAAATTTTTCCGAAATTTTGAAGGTCGAAAAAATTACTGGCCGAAAAATATAACAACCATTAAAATCCCTTACTATCCCTTACCTCAAAAGCGAGCAAGCTGGATATGGATATCGGATATGACGCTGAAGGAAATTTTCACTGATGAATAGCAACTCACCAAGTATCTAAATACTCACAAAATACACTCGATAATCTAGAGAGAAAAAGAGAGAAAACTTATGAATTCTGGTGGAATTTTCAATTCTAACTTAGCCCTCTATTTATAGGAAAATGTTAGCACGCCAAAGCAAACTTGACCTGTAACCTGATGGCTTTACCTGTTACTATTCTACCCACAAAAAATTAGCCATCTTCCCCAACAACCAAAAGTGGGGCCCACCCATTTCTAGAATTTTCCACCAAAATCATTTATAAACCTAATTTTCGTATCAGTCACCTCTTAAAATTCATAACAAATTATACGTTCATTTTTAACGGTTCAAAATTTATGGACATATACTCAACTTATATATGTATAACATATCCAAAAATCACAACGATCCAACGGTCGGATTAAAATTATAACTCACGCAATAGGGTTTTAAGAACACCGATTTGATCTTTTAATACCTCCACTCCAACATAATATTGATAAAACACCTCAACATTAATTCCTTCATTTATAACCACATAAATAAATCCATCATTTATATCCACATCAAATAAATATTTCCTTATCATATAAATCAATAATTAATTATTCACAAATAATATTACAGAATCACAATAATGACAACCAGAGGCGGTTCCGGAAAGAGGGCTTTCAGATAAGGATTTCTAATTACTGGCGCGCAATTAGGTGACCAAACCTCTCCTTGACAGAACTTTCTAGACATTGCCAATAATGCTATCTAATAATATTATTCAAATAATATGAATTATTGATCCGATAATGGAGATATTGTCAGGTGACAATTATTGAAACAACAATAATATAAAATATCAACGCAGCAATTATTGAATCAATAAAATAAAATATTGAACAGTAATTACTGTAACAATTATTGGGTAGTGCCTTCTCACGTAAGAATCAATAATTAAAAAACATTATGTGCAATACTGTGTGATACTGTGCAACAACGCGTATTACTTTACTTTACCAACCGGGTATTCCAACAGTGTTAACGGTAACAATTACGCCATTATTTATAAAAACTCAATTTTTTCATTTTCTTCATCTCGCGATTATTACATTATGGGGCCCGAAATGGTTGCTGTGCAGTCGTCTAATATTCCCAAGCGGAAAGAATATTCCACGACCAAACGAATATTCCCAAGCAAAATGAATATTTTATAACCACTTGCGTATTTAGAAAAATTTGCACATTTCACCCATAACCAAAGCATTATATCAAATTAACACCTTATTATTTATAATAATAAATAGAGGAAATTCAATTTTATTCATTAAAAAGTTGGGGTCTTACACTAGCCTTGCCATTTCTGAGATCTACTCTTCCTGGTTGGTTAACAACATCAATTTTTCCCGACCTTTTCTGCTTAAAGCATCTGCAACCACATTCGCTTTGCCCGGATGATAAAATATCTCACAATCGTAATCTTTTATTAATTTCATCCATCTTCTTGGACGCATATTCAGGTCCTTCTTTGTGAAAATATACTTCAGACTTTTATGGTCTGTGTAGATCTCACATTTTTCTCCATAGAGATAATGTCTCCATATCTTCAGAGCAAATACTACTGCGGCCAATTCCAAATCATGAGTCGGATAACCCTTCTCATAATCCTTCAGTTGTCTTGATGCATACACAATAACTTTGTCGTTCTGCATAAAGACACAACCCAACCCTTTATGTGAGGCATCACTAAACACCACAAAGTTTCCTATACTATCTGATAATGACAACACATGTGCCACACTTAGCTTCTTCTTTAAATCTTGAAAACTCTCTTTACATTTCTCCGTCCAAATAAATTTTACCGCTTTCCTTGTCAAATTTGTTAGCGGAGTGGCTATCTTAGAAAAATCTTGAATAAATCTTCTATAATAGTCGGCTAGTCCCAAGAAACTCCTCACTTCCGACGGTGTTCTTGGTTGTTCCCAATTGATTACAGCTTCCACTTTTGATGGATCCACTGAAATCCCATCTTTGTAAATCACATGCCCAAGAAATTGCACACGATCTAGCCAAAATTCGCACTTAGAGAATTTCGCGTACAACTTTTCCTTTCTTAATGTTTCCAACGTCAAACGTAAGTGTTCCACGTGTTGGTCTTGTGTTTTGGAATATACCAGAATGTCGTCGATGAATACCACTACAAACTTATCTATGAATGGTTTAAACACCCTATTCATCAAATCCATGAATGCAACATGTGCATTGGTTAAACCAAAAGACATCACCAGGAACTCGTAATGTCCATACCGAGTTCTGAATGCTATTCTAGATATATTTTTTTATTTCCTCACCTTCAATCGGTGATACCCACTTCTCAAATCTATTTTCGAGAAGTATTTAGCACCTTTCAACTGATCAAAATGTCATCTATTCTTGGTAATGGATATTTGTTTTTAAATGTGACTTTGTTTAATTCTCTATAATCAATGCAAAGACGCATTGACCCATCCTTCTTCTTTACGAATAACATCGGCACTGCCCACGGTGATAGACTTGGTTGAATATACTTCTTGTCTAGTAACTCTTGCAATTGCACCATCAGTTCCTTCATTTCTACCGGAGCCATTCTTTACAGGGCCTTCGATATCGGTGTTGTTTCCGGCGCTAAGTCGATTGTGACACCCCCAAATTCGGGCACTTTATTTTCGCCGAATTTGGTGCTCACTATCAAAATAATTACATCTAACTACCCATAATAAAGGATAAAACATTAAATAACTTTAAACAATAATCTTTCTCATTAAAGGGTTACATCATCTCATAACAATCCCAGGTAATCTAACCTTAAATTATTACATCAGTTTGCAGAATATATTATCAAATAAAACAAGTCTTATAACTTCATGCATTTAAATAAACTTTAATTATTTCTTCAACACTTGGACATCTTGCCCTTTCCCTTGCTAGTAGATGGCTCATCACCTCTTTCGACTTTAGCTGCATTGTTTAATTGCAAGAGTGAGAAAACAATTGCTCAGTGACATAAAGATAGTATAATAACAACATGAGAGTGAACAACGAATACTGAACAATAAAGAACTTGTTCTACGAATCAAAATAGAAAACAAGTTCGAACTTAAATTATCTGAGGGTCTTAAGACCATGAACTATGTCCACGGTGTTTAGGTATTACTACCTTAACCTTAATAGTCATTAGACTATACAGACTCTTCTTAACGTACTCAGGGGGATCAGCCCTTTGTACCATGTATTGTGCACAAACATCTAAACGTTACACGTACAAAATCCCCTATGTTAGGGTTGTTCGTCTCAGTTTGAATTTAGAATTTTTGCACTAAAGAAAGTTAAGTTTGGAACTAGCTTATCAGTGTTTCTAGAATTTTAGAACACTTATTCAATTCCCATCAATAAAGGTTTAATACAAGAATGTATAACTGAACAAGGCTATCAAAGTCAAAGATTGGATATTAAGAATATATAACTGGATAAACATAATACACATGCAAAATACTATGCTCAAAAGAGTTAGAACAATCTCATTAAAATCGATGTATTAGAACAATATGTGCTTTGAATAATAACTTCAAGGTTTAGAAAAGTAAAACTCGCTCGAGGTAACGAATCAGGTTACAAGAGCTTATACAAATATATTCAAGATAGATTAGGCTTGCACAATTTTAAAAACTTGTACAATAATAATATAGGAATGGAAACTTGCACTCTATTATGAAAAGAATGAAGTCAGAAAGCTTGCTCAATTGTAAGGAGTTAAGGTTTAGGAACTTACCTTGATTGTAAGCTACACAAACGTAAAATAATCTCCAATTACCCTACACATATCATTGAAATCGCAACAACAATTAATTGTATGAATATTAGCTTTATGGGTTTAACCCATCATTTAGGTTATAACCTTAACTTAGCATCTAACCATGTTGGTTAACATACTTAACGAATCTGAAATCTCATTACGAGCCAACATAGCCTAACCGTTCATCTCTAACCATTGAAAACATCACTTTTAGTTTCATTATAAAATTCAATTAACAATCACCTAAAACTCTTTTACACTTTGCATTACAACACATTACAATATGTTATTGTAGTCAACTTTATGTTTTAATATCCTTTATATGCATGCAAAACTATCCCAAGTCCGTTACGCATGACCTGCAATTAAGCAGACTTCATTGTCTGTGACTGGCTAATCGAGCGCCCACACGAGTAATACACGCCGCGTGCCCGTGCCCAAATGGTGCGTGCGCACATGAATAACAAAGGCCAGCGCCCAGCGGTGCAATATACACCAACTTCGGTTTTGCGAGAACCTCGAAAACAGACTATGTTTAAAAATCCCAATCTTATAGAATTTCACCACACTTCAACATCTAAAACTTTGACATACTATAGTTATACATGCTAAACACCATTCTATATACAAAACATTATATACACACCATTTTGAGGAATCAAAACCATAGTTTTTCCAAATTTTCTTCATTTTTACACTTTTAACGAATTTGATTGCCACAAACTCGTTTCTTAATCAATTGACATGATTTAAACTTCGTTGTTTTCGTTTCTTAACATATTAACATAATCCAATAACAAACTACTGATTATTACACATATAGAACATCAATTTTCGTACTTTCTAAGCCATATAATAAGAACATAAACACTGTTATTTCATTTTCTTCCTACACTCAATTTTACACGAATTTGATAACAAATAACAAGCATACATGATGATTAACAGAGTTTTGCAAACCTATGTGAACATATATCCATCACAATTCACGTGATTTCCAATCACATAATATATATATATATATATATATATATATATATATATCAAAACTAAGAGTTAGAATGGATATAGTTTATACCTTGATTAGCAAACCAATTAGCAAACCCTTCTCTTACACTTGATATCACTGTGATTTTCTCTTCCAAGCTTTCTCTCAACACTCTCTATTATTTCTCCTTCTCACTGAACTTAGCCTTAGAACAATAGACGCGTAAGAATTATAATAAACTGACTCCCACTAACGTCAGGTAAAAACACAAAAAGGCTCGCGTCAGTTAGAATAAGCCAAGGGCCACAAGGCCTTGTTTAGCTACCACATATTTCCCTAAACTAATTTATTTTTATATTATTTATACTTTATAGTTTTCATGTCACACATTTAGTTGATTTATTTAAATAACTTAGTTTAGTTAATTTAAATAACTTATATAATAATAATAAAATTCTTATTATCATTATACTTATAATTAATAAATATTTATATATCCAATTTAATTAATAAATTAGACACATCACTTTATTTAATTTATTTATTTCCTTTAAATTAAACGATTCATTTAATTTAATTATTTTTCTTAAATATTAAGAAATTGATTTAATTTAATTATTTTCTTAAATTAAATCCTTGAAATAACATTATCATTATTCAATTCAATTAACATTAATTAATTTAGTCACTAAATTAATTCACCACAATTCATCAATTATTTATTTTCCTTAATAAATAAATTATTTAAAATATTTATTTAATTCAATAAATATTTAAATTAAATTACAAATTTCTCGATCATTACATCATTCCCTCCTTAAAAGGATTGTGTCCCCAGAATCATAACTCAAAAAATTTATTCATTACATTCTTTCCTCCTTAACAAGATTTTATCCCCAGAATCGCTATACAAAATCAAGTAAACAACTGAGGATAATTCTTCATCATAACGCTTTCAAGTTCTCACGTAGCTTCCTCAACATTGTGGTTCCTCCAGATTACCTTAACAGAAGGTATCACTTTATTCCTCAATACTTGCTCTTTTCTGTCAACAATTTGAACAGGGACTTCTTCATACGTTAAGTCTTTCTAAAACTGTAAGAGCTCATATTCTATAACATGCTTATAATCATGTTTATATGGCCATAATACCGATATATGGAAAATACAGTGAATATGTTCCAAATTCGGAGGTAAAGCTACCTTATATGCTACTTCACCAACCCGTCGAAGCACTTCGAAAGGTCCTATAAATCTAGGGCTCAATTTTCCCTTCTTACCAAACTGAATTTTCCCCTTCCAGGGAGATACTTTTAAGAAAACATAACTACCAACATCGAATTCTCGATTTTGTCGGTGTTGATTGACATATTTCTTTTGTCTATCTTGTGCAGCTATTAATCTCGCTCGAATCACTTTGATGATCTCGACAGTCTGTTGTACCAATTCTGGACCCAATAGCTGACGTTCTCCTACCTCATCCCAGCATAATGGAGTTCTGCATTTTCTGTCGTATAACGCTTCGTAAGGCGACATGCCAATACTCGCGTGATAACTATTATTATAAGAAAATTCCATCAGTGGCAGATGGTCATCCCAATTTCCTTTGAAATCCATTATACATGCTCTGAGCATATCTTCTAGTGTTTGGATAGTTCTCTCGCTTTGTCCGTCAGTTTGAGGATGGTACGCTGTGCTCATTCTTAGCTGTGTTCCCAAACATTCTTGTAATCGTTTCCAGAAATTAGATGTGAAACGTGGATCTCTGTCTGATACAATGAACTCAGGTACACTGTGTCTTGACACAATTTCCTTCATGTACAGTTTTGCTAATCGATCTAGGGTAAATCTAATCTTTATTGGCAAAAAGTGTGCCGACTTCGTCAATCGATCGACAATAACCCAGATGGCATCGTAACCTTGTTGGGTCGTTGGAAGACCTACCACAAAATCCATTGTGATATGCTCTCATTTCCATTCTAGTATCTCCAACGCTTGTAACAATCGGCTTGGCCTTTGATGTTCAGCTTTGACTTTCTAACACGTTAAACATTTTGCCACACATTCAGCCACATCCTTCTTCAGATTCGGCCACCAAAAATGATGTCTAAGATCCTGGTACATTTTCGTACTTCCGGGGTGAATCGAATATCTTGAGTTGTGAGCTTCACTCAAAACTTCCTCTTTAACTTCCGATACCAGCGGAACCCAAATTCTCCCTTCGAATCGAAGTAGTCCTTCCGAATCGATTTTGAATTTGTTTTCCTCCCTTTCAGATATCTTCTGTTTTTATCTTTTTGCAGTCTTCATCCTGAAGTTGTGCATTCTTCACTGTATCTACCAACGTTGAACTGTTTCCCATCTGGAACAACTTTTCATCGGATTCTGTCGGATATCTAATTTCCAACTCCATCTTAGCCATTTCTGACACTAGCTTCTCCTGAGCAGTCAACAACATTAACTTCTCTCGTTCCTCCCTGCTTAAAGCATCAGCAACAACATTCGCCTTTCTTGGATGGTAGAAAATCTTGCAATCGTAGTCTTTGATCAGTTCCAACCATCTTCTTTGTCGCATGTTCAAATCTTTTTATGTAAAGATATACTTCAGACTTTTATGGTCGGTATATGTCTCACACCTCTCTCCATAAAGATAATGTCTCCAAATCATCAGGGCAAACACCACCGTCATGAGTCGGATACCCCTTCTCATAATCTTTTAATTGACGTGATGCATACGCAATAACTCTGTCATTCTGCATAAGCACACATCTTAGTCCTTTATGCGATGTGTCACTGTACACTACAAAATTCCCTCTATCATCAGGCAATGACAACACAGGTGCTGAGCTCAACCTCTTCTTCAATTCGTGAAAACTTTCCTCACACTTCTCCGTCCAAACAAACTTAACCGCCTTCCTAGTTAAATTCGTCAACGTGGTCCCGATCTTAGAAAAGTCCTGAATAAAATGCCTATAGTAACCTACCAACCCTAAGAAACTCCTTATCTCTGACGGTGTTTTCGGCTGATCCCAGTTTACTACAGCTTTAACTTTTGATGGATCTACCGAAATTCCGTCTTTATCAATAACATGCCGGAGAAACTTTACACATTCCAACCAAAACTCACATTTTGAAAATTTTACGTACAACTTCTCTTTTCTCAATGTCTCCAACGATACTCTAAAGTGTTCAACATGTTTTTCCTTTGTTTTAGAATACACCAGGATATCATCAATAAACACCACCACAAATTTATCTAAGAATGGTTTAAACACCCTGTTCATCAAATCCATGAACGTTGCAGGTGCATTGGTTAAACCAAATGACATAACCGAAAACTTCGTAATGACCATACCGAGTTACGAATGCCTTCTTCTTGATGCGTCTTCGGCCTCACCTTCAATTGATGATAACCACTCCTCAAGTCTATCTTTGAAAAATATCTCACACCCTTCAGTTGATCAAACAGGTCGTCGATTCTTGGTAACGGATACTTATTTTTAATCGTAACCTTATTCAATTCTCGATAGTCAATGCAGAGCCACATCGATCCATCCTTTTTCTTATCAAATAACACTGGTGCTCCACACGGTGATACACTTGGCTGAATATACTTCTTGTCGAGTAATTCTTGCAGTTGCACTATCAACTCTTTCATCTCTACCGGAGCCATTCTGTATGGTGCCTTAGATATCGGACCTGTTCCTGGTACTAAATCAATCACGAACTCAATTTGTCGATCTGGCAGAAGACCCGACAAATCGTCTGGAAATATGTTTGCAAAATCTCTTATGATCGGTATCTCTTCTAGCTTCGCACTTTTCTTCTGTGTATCAACAACGTATGCTAAGTATCCTACACACCCTAGTCTTAACAACTTCTTGGCTTGCATTACTATTAGACAACTTTCTTGTCGAGGTGATTTGCTGCCATAGAACACAACCTTTGACGGAGTCATAAGGTTAACACACTTTCTTTGGCAATCAATTACTGCTCCGTGATTGAATAACCAATCCATTCCCAAGATAACATCAAATTCACCAAGTCTAATTGGTATCAAGTCTACCCTCATCTCTTGACCCTTTATAACCACTCTACAATTCTTATATATGAATCTAACATGAATCACTTCCTTATTTGCAATCTCTATGCTCAAAGGATAATCTAATTCTTCTTGAGGTAAATCAAAATTTTGAGCAAATTCATCGGATATAAATGAACAAGTAGCACCCGGATCAACCAGTACATAAGCATTAATACCATTAATCAGAATGATACCTGACACCACATCCTTAAACTGAACAGCATCCTACACTGTTATATTGAAAGTTCTTGCAGTAGGTCGGCTTGACTGTGTTGGTCCAGAGATAGTCAATGCACCACCACCGTTGTTGTTTCCCTTTCCTGCACATGCACTCCCCGCTGGCTTTTTAGGACAATCACGAGCCATGTTATCCTTCGAACCGCAAGTAAAACATGCTCCTTTCTTTGGACTAAAATAGTTCGGTGCAATGTGTCCCTCCTGACTACAGTTGAAACACACCCACTTCCTCTTCTGATTGTTACTTCCAACATTACTCTTACTAGCCTTATTCTCGTTATCATTCTTTCTCTTTTTCTGTTCTTGGTTGTACTTGGTCAAGGCATCGCTTCCACCTTCTGCGATGATTGCCTTTTCCAGTACAGCCGCAAATGTATTCAACTGGAACATTGAAACCTTGCTATACAGCCAGGGTTTCAATCCTTGTTCGAACCTTCTCGCTTTACGTTCATCTATGTTGACTTGATAAGTGGCAAACCTTGCAAACTCGTTAAACTTCGCAGCATATTCTGGCACCGTCATAGTTCCTTTCTTCAGCTCAAGGAATTGCACTTCCAACTGATTCCGAGAACTTGTTGGAAAGTACATTTCAAAGAACATCTCCTTAAATCTCTCCCACACTATCACTCCTTGTCCTCCACGAACCTTATTTACTTGCCACCAGTAGCTAGCTTCAGACTTTTGCATGAACGTCGAGAATGCAGTCTTCTGATCTTCATTAACTCTAGCAACGTCGAACACCTTCTCCATTTCCATGATCCAGGTTTGGGCTTCCACTGGATTCATAGAGCCTTGAAATTTTGGCGGTCCAACCGCTTTGAATTCCTTGAAAGTCGTAACTTGAGCTTGTGGTTGATTCGTAAGTGCTCCCATCAACAAAGTTACCAACTACTGAACTGGATTAGCGTTGGCCTCATTGTTATTGTTAGTAGACCCCTCAGGAGGTGCTTGTTGATGTGGTTGTCTTCTTCTAGGAGGCATTTTCTGATAAAATATACGCTTATTAGTTCATCACTCCACTTCTTGGGTATTTGAAGTTTAACTTAAACATTCCAAGATTAAAGCTATATCACATAATATTTCAAATAAACTCTAATATTTTATTCATTCATAATGTTTTAAAACATACTAAAGATAGCATATCTGCTATAAACATCCACTTTCCTGAACTAAACCAGTTTCACGATTACATATTCATACTATCCCTTTATTTATCTCAAAATAAGGGATTCACAATTTATTTATTCACATAATTAACCACATATTATTATCACTACTATTCTATCTAGGCATATTAAGACGTCATAAGGCTTCTCGACGTTCCTCCTCCATGATACGATAAGCCGTTCTGTGATCCATCACGAACCACAGCGAGTCTTCAAACTGAGGTGGGTAATAATGGACTCGATCCTGGTCCCTATCAATCGCAGAATTAAAAGCATAATCCATCTCCTTCATCTTGGCTTTCTTCACTTGAACTTTAGCCTCAGCACGGTCCGCACGTTGAGTCGCCTTCATCCAAGCGTCATCTACTCTTGTATGCTTAACTGATTCCTCTTTGAAGTCATCTTTCAACTTCTCCATGTCAGTCTCCATCTTCTCGTTCACTGCCAACAGGTCTTCATGCTGACCCTTGGTATGAACTAGATCCCATTCTGTGTTTCCAAGTTTTGAATCAAGTTCTAGAATCTCCACATCCTGTTGTTCCAATGCAACGTGATGCATCTCAACCATCTCCTTCAGCTCCTCAACATTATCCTGTAACTCTATGTTACGGTCATACAGAGCATCATACATCTCAGCTGATACGGAGTTTGGTGGAAACTCCTCAGGATCCTCCTCATCATCCTCCTCCTCTATCTCCTCAGGACTGTCCTTTTCTGGATAGGTCACAAGCTCATTCTCCTGGATCAACTGTTCCCGCACTACGTTAATATCCCGGGGTTCGTCATCTATAGGTACCTGAGGTATCACCTCCCTAGCTGGACTGGATCCTCCTTCGTCAGACATCCTGACAACAAAATATTTTAAATTTTACTTACATTATCGATACTCATGAGCACATAAGTTATTAACACATATGTGACGCCCCCAAAATAGGTATACATCACACATCCTGGGTCGCCAGATACATGGTACAGAATACAAATACAAACTAATTATACAATAGTTGTGTACAAAACAAAAAAACATAAATTGTGAGTTTGAATACAAATATTGTCTACTAGAGAGTTTACAAACTCAAAAGGAGCCCTCATTACAATTATTATCACACTATTTCATAGAATAGTGAGGACTACTAATACAAACATCTAGGACCATCACTCTGTTCCCCGACTAGTCCCAGCTACGTTCTCATTTCCTGAAGAGAATAATGAAAGCAAAAGGGTGAGCTCAACTAGCCCAGTAAGAAATATTATGACTAAGATAATGCAGAATAATTTATCGTTAGCCTTCAACAGTGTTAAACTGATAAAATATAATAAATATCAAGTTTAACTGCAGCGGAACAAGTAATCCAGTAGAAGAGTCAAGTAGATAATAAAATCTACTATCTTCTATGATTTAAAAGGGTTTTCATCACTTTTATCGTTGGGACTCAGCTTAATAAATAATCCACATCATCGAATCACCCCTGCACTACGGCCAAGGATATTCTTTAGTATAACGACCAAAAATTATCCATGCACTACGGGCTAAGGACATTCGTGTATTCATCAACGGTCCTGATCATGCCATAAAACAATTCATCTTTGTACCCTTGGCCGAAGAGAATCCATAGCCATAATCATACCAAAAACTATCCATCAATGCACTACGGGCCAATTAGGACTTTTTATCACATCTTTTGTAACATTACGGTCATGATTATACAGAATAATCCCTGGTCATAATCATACCAAGTCCATCTATGCACTATAGGCCACATATGACTTTCAATAAAATATAAACATGTGGATGATGACAATGATATAAGAATTCAATAAAAACAAGTTCAAGAATTAATTTATCCAGGAACCAATAACGTCCTAATTGTCAACATGATACTGCTTTGTAGAGTAAAATTCAAGAATGCTCAGAAGAATATTTCCATGAAAAGATACTGGATGAAGCTCAAATATCAAGGATATTTCACTAATTTCATGGAGTATAGAAGTCAAAACTTTAACCAACTGAGTATAATAACGAATGGAATAACAAAAGAAATCACCATGCATGCGGTATTTTCCATAGACATATTATTCCAACAGATTAATAAGTAACGGAACCAGATCAGGCGAAATTCGCACCGACAGGATGTTCTAATAGAATAATAAAGAATAGAATAACAACAGAAATCACCATGCATGCGGTACTTTGCATAGACAGGTTATTCCAATAGAATACTAAATAACGGAACTAGGCGAGTAATGTACGCATGACATGATGTTCCAATGAGAATAGTAAAGATTTTAACTAGGTCCTGCATAAAATGCACAGATAGGATATTCCAACAGAATAATAAAAAATAGAATAACAGGAGAATTTCACCAAGTATAGGGAAGTCCGCGTATACAGGTTATTATAACAGAATAATAAAGAATGGAATAATAGAAGTTCTCTTCATGAATACAAAAGAAATAATACCCCCTACGAGTATAACAAATAATATCCCTTACCGTAAAAGAAGAGTATTCTGACTTGTAGGGCTAGGATACGAGGATATACTCGAAGAAAACTTATACTACGCTCAAAACTTTCTTAAACTCTAAAGAAATACGCTCAAGATTATAGAAGAAGAACTCTCTCTATAGTTTCTCTCTCTAGAGTTTCAGTGAATTCGTAAGAAATAATGAATGAATGAGCTTATTTATAGAAAAATGGACTGCATAGTAACTAACTCATGAACGGTCCAGATTGATTTACTTTAATCTGACGGTCCTTATTTAAAGCAAAATCTTTTAAATAAAATATAATATATTCTATTTATAATCTAATAAAACGAATAACTTTATAAAAGATTTTACTATTCAAACACACACCAGAAATCACCATGCATGGGGTACTTCGCATAGACAGGTTATTCCAACAGAATACTAAATAACGGAACCAGGTCAAGCGTAATACGCACCGATAGGATGTTCCAACAGAATAGTAAAGACAGAACCAGGTCCGGCATAAAATGCACATATGGGATATTCAATGTAATAATAAAAATAGAATAACAGAGAATTTCACCAAGTATAGGGAAATCGCGTGTCTGAGTTATTCCAACAGAATAATAAAGAATGGAATAATAGAAGTTCTCTTCATGAATACAAAAGAAATAATACCCCCTACGAGTACAACAAATAATATCCCTTACCGTAAAAGAAGAGTATTCTGACTTGTAGGGCGAGGATATACTCGAAGAAAACTTATACTACGCTCAAAGCTTTCTTAAACTCTAAAGAAATACGCTCAAGATTATAGAAGAAAAACTCTCTCTATAGTTTCTCTCTCTGGAGTTTCAGTGAATTCGTAAGAAATAATGAATGAATGAGCTTCTATTTATAGAAAAATGGATCGCATAATAACTAACTCATGAGCAATTGATTGATTTACTTTAACGGACGGTCCATATTTAAAAGCAAAATCTTTTAAATAAGATATAATATATTCTATTTATAATCTAATAAAACGAATAACTTTATAAAAGATTTTACTATGCAAATACTTATCAGAGCCTTTATCTAACACTATGCATAATAAAATATAATATATTCTAATTATTGTCTAATAAAACAAATAACTTTATAAAAGTATTCTATTTTATATAAAAAGATTTTACTATTAGCCTAATAAAACGAATAACTTTATAAAAGTATTCTGTTTTATATAAAAAGCTTTTCTGTTTTTATTACATTAATAATACCAATAAAATAAAAATGACTGACTTATCACGTAAGCATCAATAATCAATACCGTGTACTACTATGCAACCAAGCGTATTACTGTACTTTTACTACCGAGTAGTTCAACAGTATTAACGGTAAAACTTCCGCCGTTATTTTTATAAAATATTTTTGTCGTTTTCTCAATCCGACAATAATTCCGTTGTGGGGTCCACCAATGATTGTGCCAGAATATTTCCCAACAAAAATAATATTCCTCGACTAATCGAATATTTTATATCAACTTGCTTACTTTTCAAAATTTATAAATATTACCCACAACTATAGCATTATATCAAATCCACACCATAATATAAAAAAAATATTTTGAGAAAATTAAATCTTTATTCATAAAATCTGGGGTCTCACAATCTCCCCTCCTTATGAAATTTCACCCTCAAAATTTACGTACGTACCTGGTATGTCGAAGAGGTGAGGATACCTTGACTTCATTTCATATTCTAATTCTTCAGGTATAACCTTTAAGCGTCAAATATGATCTTTCTTATCCAAGATGTTAATACATATCTCCTCATACGTTAAATCTTCTGCTATCTCGTCCGGTTCTAAATTAATAACGTGGTTCGGGTCATCCAAATATTTACATAACATTGATACGTAAAAAAAACGTTCTAAACACGCAACATACTTAGCGGTAAAACGAGTCTATAGGCCACAGTTCTTACTTCATCGAGGATTTCAAATGTGCCAATTAAATCGAGGGTTGAGATTTCCGCTCTTTGTCGATTCTTTCTTCTACCCTCTTGAACCTTCTTCTTCACATTCATCAGCTCTGAATATGTAGCTTGAGCGGCTTTAACTTTATCGATTAAAGTCGATTCTAATCGTATATTAGTTATCTTCACGTGGGTTTATATATTTGCACTTGTAACCGCATACGATCTTCTACTCAACGTGTCAGCTACCACGTTCGCACTTCTACAATGATATTGCATGGTACGATCGTAATCTTCAACAGCTCGAGCCAACGTCTTTGGCGCATGTTACGTTCGTTTTAAGTAAAGAAATATTTGAGGGTTTTGGAAATGGGTTTTGTACTGGGGTCAATACAAAATTCGATTTCACGCTCTAGGGGTAGGCTAAGAAGTCTTCAAGAATACGTCAAGAAATTTATTAACAATAAAAATATCATTCAAAACTGTGACCCTCATCCAAGACTTGGATAGTACGACACATTGATACCTATCAACTTGTCATCGTCATTCACGACGTCGCCTACAGAAAGTCTGGCTTCGGTGCATTCCACACAAGAAAGTCAACAACAAAAGGACTGGGGCTCTTTACTTATGGCTTGATATTACAATGATTGACTTTAGTGGTTTGGTTGCTTAAATTTGAATAACAGGTTGGTTAGGAATATGAAAGCTAACAACCTTAGGAAAAGCATGATGAGTATGACCATGAAATGTCCATTCTTATTGTTTTGACCATGATTACCACCGAAGTGGTTACAATTTCTGGCATGTTGATTCCTTCCATGCTTATTGTCACCGCTTTGATGACTGTTATCACCGGTATTATCATTTTGCCGGCTGCTCTCTTTTGGTTGTGTTGACTCGTTATCGCGCTCCACTAACTGAGCCCTATTTACAACATCTGAATACAAACACAGTTTATGAGAAATAAGATATTGACGTATCTCCGGTTTCAAACCTCTTAAAAACATCCGTGTTATTCTCTCTTCATTATCAACCATGTGGGACGCAAATCGGGACAACTCGGCAAACTTGGCTTCGTACTGCGACATGGTCATTTTGTTTTGCTCCAACTTGATAAATTCCACCGCCTTCATGTAACAAATGCTTTCGGGAAAGTACTTGTCATTGAATAGCTCTAGGAAATTCTCCCATGACATCTTGAGTGCGTCAGGCTGGGTACTTTTTACAGATTCCCACCAGTGATCTGCCTCTTCACGCAACATAAAGGTGGCAAAGGGAACCTTTTGCTCCTCGGAGCATCGCAAGACATCAAATATCTTGGCGATCTACTTTAACCACGTCTCTACCTTAAGTGGTTCTGGCTTTCCCAAAAACTCCGTTGGTCTCGGCTCCTTGAATTGCTTAGCGGTGACCAACCGTGGGTTGCCATTGTTTCCTCCTGCATTATGAATGGGCCGCTTTACTTTGATGTTGCATGAATTCTAAAAGTTCCTAAACGTCTCAAAATCGTTAAATCAATTGATCAGTGTTGTTGTTTACAAGAGAATTATCGCCATCCTGTTGCTCATTGTCCTGATTATTGATCTATCGAGAATCAACAGTCTCCCGTGTTCCATTGCTATTCTCAACATTCTCGGATGTCATTTTCAGATATTACCACAAAACAAAGGTTAATTTACATTTAACATATTATCCCTATATTCTGACCGACCAATTAAATACCAAATAAACTTAGGTAGGTCATACTAGCGAATAAATTCCCCGTCTCTCCCCTCCTAGTTCTATTCTCACATCTTAGCCAGGGATCATATCCCTAAGCTTTGATACCAACTATGACGCCCCCAAAATAGGTATACATCACCTATCCTGGGTCGCCAGATACATGGTACAAAATACAAATACAAACTAATTATACAACAGTCATGTACAATACGATAAAACATAAACTGTGAGTTTGAATACAAATATTGTCTACTAGAGAGTATACAAACTCAAAAGGAGCCCTCATTACAATTATTATCACACTATTTCATAGAATAGTGAGGACTACTAATGCAAACATCTAGGACCATCACTCTGTTCCTCGACTAGTCCTAGCTACGTTTTCATTTCCTGAAGAGAACAATGAAAGCAAAAGGGTGAGCTCAACTAGCCCAATAAGAAATATTATGACTAAGATAATGCAAAATAACTTATCGTTAGCCTTCAACAGTGTTAAACTGATAAAATATAATAAATATCAAGTTTAACTGCAGCGGAACAAGTAATCCTGTAGAAGAGTCAAGTAGAGAATAAAATCTACTATCTTCTATGATTTAAAAGGTTTTTCATCACTTTTATCGCTGAGACTCAGCTTAATAAATAATCCACATCATCGAATCACCCCTGCACTACTGCCAAGGATATTCTTTAGTATCACAACCACAAATTATCCATGCACTACGGGCCAAGGACATTCGTGTATTCATCAACGGTCCTGATCATGCCATAAAACAATTCATCTTTGCACCCTTGGCCGAAGAGAATCCATAGCCATAATCATACCAAAAACTGTCCATCAATGAACTACGGGCCAATGAGGACTTTTTATCACATCTTTTGTAACATTATAGTCATGATTATACCGAATAATCCCTGGTCATAATCATACCAAGTCCATCTATGCGCTATAGGCCATAGATGACTTTCAACAAAATATAAACATGAGGATGATGATAATGATATAAGAATTCAATAAAACAAGTTCAAGAATTAATTTATCCAGGAACCAATAACGTCCAAATTGTCAACATGATACTGCTTTGTAGAGTAAAATTCAAGAACGCTCAAAAGAATATTTTCATGAAAATATACTGGATGAAGCGCAAATATTAAGGATATTCCACTAATTTCATGGAGTATAGAAGTCAAAACATTAACTAACTTAGTATAATAACGAATGGAATAACAAAAAAAATCACCATGCATGCGGTACTTCGCATAGACAGGTTATTCCAATAGATTAATAAATAACGGAACCGTAGTAAGCGAAATTACATCAAAGCGGGATGTTCAAATGAATAATAAAGAATAGAATAACAATAGAAATCACCATGCATGCGGTATATCGCATGACGAGTTATTCCAATGAGAATACTAAATAACGAAACCGAATTCGAGCATAATACGCATGCGGTCACGGGATGTTCCAACAGTAATAGTAAAGATTTTAACCGGTCCCAGCATAAAATGCATGAATGTGGATATTCCAATGAAATAATAAAAATAGAATAACGGAGAATTTCACCAAGTATAGGGAAGTCCGCGTATACAGGTTATTATAACAGAATAATAAAGAATGGAATAACAGAAGTTCTCTTCATGAATACAAAAGAAATAATACCCCCTACGAGTACAACAAATAATATCCCTTACCGTAAAAGAAGAGTATTCTGACTTGTAGGGCGAGGATACGAGGATATACTCGAAGAAAACTTATACTACGCTCAAAGTTTTCTTAAACTCTAAAGAAATACGCTCAAGATTATAGAAGAAGAACTCTCTCTATAGTTTCTCTCTCTCTACGTTTTAAATTGAATTAAGTAAGAAATAATGAATGAATGAGCTTCTATTTATAGAAAAATGGACTTCATAGTAACTAACTCATGAACGGTCCAGATAGATTTACTTTAATCTGACGGTCCATATTTAAAGCAAAATCTTTTAAATAAAATATAATATATTCTATTTCTAATCTAATAAAATGAATAACTTTATAAAAGATTTTACTATGCAAACACTATCAGAACCTATGCAAAACACTATGCATAATAAAATATAATATATTCTAATTATTATCTAATAAAACAAATAAGCGTATAAAAGTATTCTAGTTTATATAAAAGATTTTACTATTAGCCTAATAAAACGAATAACTTTATAAAAGTATTTTGTTTTATATAAAAAGCTTTTCTGTTTTATTACATTAATAATACCAATAAAACAAAAAAAACTGGCTTATCACGTAAGCATCAATAATCAATACCGTGTACTACTATGCAACCACGCGTATTGCTGTACTTTTACTACCGAGTAGTTCAATAGTATTAACGACAAAACTTTCGCCGTTATTTTCATAAAATATTTTAGTCGTTTTCTCAATCCAACAATAATTCCGTTGTGGGGTCCACCAATGATTATGTCGGAATATTCCCCAACAAAAAGAATATTCCCTGACTAATCGAATATTTTATATCAACTTGCTTACTTTGCAAAATTTATAAATATTACCCACAACTATAACATTATATCAAATTCACACCATAATATAAAATTAAATCTTTATTCATAAAATCTGGGGTCTCACAATCTTCCCTCCTTATGAAATTTCGCCCTCAAAATTTACGTATGTACCTGGTATGTCAAAGAGGTAAGGATACCTTGACTTCATTTCAGATTCTAATTCTTGAGGTTTAACCTTTGAGCATCGAATATGATCTTTCTTATCCAAGATGTTAACACATATCTCCACATACGTTAAATCTTTTGCTATCTCGTCCGGCTATAAATTAATAATGTGGTTCGGGTCATCTAAATATTTACGTAACATCGATACGTAAAAAAAAATGTTCTGAACACGCAACATACTTTGCGGTAAAACGAGTCTATAAACCACAGTTCCTACTTCATCGAGGATTTCAAATGTGCCAATTAAATCGAGGGTTGAGATTTCCTCTCTTCGTCGATTCTTGCTTCTAGAATAACGCCCTCTTGAACCTTCTTCTTCATATTCATCAGCTCTGGATATGTAGCTTGAGCGGCTTTAACTTTATCGATTAAAGTCGATTCTAATCGTATATTTGTTATCTTCACGTGGGTTTATATATTTGCACTTGTAACCGAATACGATCTTCTACTCAACGCGTCAGCTACCATGTTCTCACTTCCACAATGATATTGCATGGTACGATCATAATCTTCAACAGCTCGAGCCAACGTCTTTGGCGCATGTTACGTTTGTTTTAAGTAAAGAAATATTTGAGGGTTTTAGAAATGGGTTTTCTACTGGGGTCAATACAAAATTTGATTTCACGCTCTAAGGGTAGGCTAAGAAGTCTTCAAGAATACGTCAGGAAATTTATTAACAATAAAAATATCATTCAAAACTGTGACCCTCATCCAAGACTTGGATAGTACGTCACATTGATACCTATCAACTTGCTATCGTCATTCACGACGTCGCTTATAGAAAGTCTGGCTTTGGTGCATTCCACACAAGAAAGTCAACAATGAAAGGACCAGGGCTCTTTACTTATGGCTTGATATGACAATGATTGACTTTAGTGGTTTGGTTGCTTGAATTCGCATAACAGGTTGGATAGGAATATGAAAGCTAACAACCTTACGAAAAGCATGATAAGTAGTTAACAAATCGATTCCTAAAATCGCATCAAAGGCAAGTATTTTCAAAGAGACAAGATCGACACGTAACGTGAAAATGTTGATTTGAACAAGATTTATAAAACAACCCGGGTCAAATCCCTAGTTCGAAACAAATCTTGGGTCAAATCCCAAGTCCGAATCGAATCAAATCCATCAAAATAAGGCCTCAAACTACTGGCCCAATTGTATCTTCTTGGGTCATCTTAGCCCACCACAAGCTCCCAAAAGGTCATGACTTGAAGGTACTATTGGTAGTTACTTAATTCCTTATATGCAGACAAATTTTCCCCTATCTTTCGATGTGGCACTAGGGTGTTACAAACTCCCCCACTTAAATTTCTGACGTCCTCGTCAGAACTGATCCACACACACGGGCCCAAAGATCTTTGTCTCTCTAGCCATTGTGGGATAATACCGGTTGGCTTCGTGTCCCAACCTCCGGACCTCCATCTCTCCATTGTGGGATAATACCACCAACCTTCGTGTCCCCACCTCTGGCAACCCGATCGGATGACTCGACCCGAGCTTTCGAGAGTCTGCTTTGATACCATATGAAATAACCCGGGTTAAATCTCGAGTCCGGAACAAATCTCGGGTCAAATCCCAAGTCCGGATCAGATCAAATCCATCAAAATAAGGCCTCAAACTACTTGCCCAATAGTATCTTCTTGGCTCATCTTAGCCCACCACAGGCTCCCAAAACGTCATGACCTTAAGGTACTATTGGTAGTTAATTAATTCCTTATATGCAGACAAATTTTCCCCTATCTTTCGATGTGGGACTGGGGTGTTACAATTTATAAATAGCGGAGGTAACGAAGGTTTCTCCCAACCGAGTTTAAACAGATATATCAAAGTCTAACTTCTCCAGAGTTAACTTCAAACATTAAACACAACTAGGTGAAATAAAAGAGTAAGTAGAACCGGTATCTAACACGGTATAGACTTCACAAGAGTTTATGACTAACATACCCGTGATAATTTTATTCAGGTTCCTTGTCACGCAAAAAAACGCTCTCTTAAACTACCGATTTTTAGCTTATGCAGGACATCCTTTGGCATCACTATCCCAAATACGCACTTGACTTCACCATACGACAAAATCGAGCTAGGTGACCTTCTCTTCCGCAATTAAAACATTTTGGATTCTTTGCGTCATGATTTGGACAGATGTGTCCCTCATGTCTGCATTTGAAACATACGACCATTGGTCGTTCTTCTTCCTTTGAAATGGGTGCTGGTGCCAACGTCTTCGCGTCATTGTTGAACCTTCTCTTCTTGAAATGTCCATTCTTATTGTTTTGACCATGATTACCACCGGTTGGTTACCATTTACGCATGTTGATTCCTTCCATGCTTATTTTCACCGCTTTGATGACTGTTATCACCGGTATTATCATTTTGTCGGCTGCTCTCTTTTGGTTGCGTTGACTCGTTATTGCGCTCCACTAACTGAGCCTTATTTATAATATCTGAATACAAACACAGTTTATGAGAAATAAGATATTGACGTATCTCCGATTTTAAACATCTTAAAAACATCCGCGTCATTCTCTCTTCATTATCAACTAAGTGGGACGTAAATCGGGACAACTCGACAAACTTGGCTTCGTACTGCGATACGGTCATTTTGTTTTGCTCCAACTTGATAAATTCCACCTCCTTCATGTGACGAATACTTTCAGGAAAGTATTTGTCATTAAACAGCTCTTGGAACTTCTCCCAAGACATCTTGAGTGCGTCAGGCTGGGTACGTTTTACAGATTCCCACTAGTGATCTGCCTCTTCACGCAACATAAAGGTGGCAAAGGGAACGTTTTTCTCCTCGGAGCATCCCAAGACATCAAATATCTTAGTGATCTACTTTAACCACGTCTCTGCCTTAAGTGGTTCTAGCTTTCCCAAAAACTCTGATGGTCCCGGCTCCTTGAATTGCTTAGCATTGACCAACCGTGGGTTGCCATTGTTTCCTCCTGCATTATGAACAGGAGCCGCTTTCGCCTGATGTTGCATGAATTCTAAAAAGCTCCTAAATGTACCGTCGTTCATCAATTGATCAGTGTTGTTGTTTAGAGGAGGATTATCGCCATCCTGTTGCACATTATCATGATTATTGATCTGTGGAGAATCAACGGTCTCCTGTTCTCCATTGCTATTCTCAACATTCTCGGATGTCATTTTCAGATACTGCCACAAAACAAAGGTTAATTGACATGTAACATATTATCCATATATTCTGATTGACCAATTAAATAACAAATAAACTTAGGTAGGTCATACTAGCGAAGGAATTTCCCGTCTCTCCCCTCCTAGTTCTATTCTCACATCTTAGCCAGGGATCATATCCCTAAGCTTTGATACCAACTGTAACGCCCCCAAGATAGGTATACATCACCCATCCTGGGTCGCCAGATACATGGTACAGAATAAAAATACAAACTAATTATACAACAGTCGTGTACAATACGACAAAACATAAACTGTGAGTTTGAATATAAATATTGTCTACTAGAGAGTATACAAACTCAAAAGGAGCCCTCATTACAATTATTATCACACTATTTCATAGAATTGTGAGGACTACTAATGCAAACATCTAGGACCATCACTGCTCTCCCCACTAGTCCCATTACGTTCTCATTTCCACAGAGAACAATGAAAGCAAAAGGGTGAGCTCAACTAGCCCAGTAAAAAATATTAAGACTAAGATAATGCAGAATAATTTATCGTTAGCCTTCAATAGTGTTAAACTGATAAAATATAATAAATATCAAGTTTAACTACAGCGGAACAAGTAATCCAATAGAAGAGTCAATTAGAGAATAAAATCTACTATCTTCTATGATTTAAAAGGTTTTTCATCACTTTTATCGCTGGGACTCAGCTTAATAAATAATCCACATCATCAAATCACCCTTGCACTGTGGCCAAGGATATTCTTTAATATCACGACCACAAATTATCCATGCACTACGGGCCAAGGACATTCGTGTATTCATCAACGGTCCTGATCATGCCATAAAATAATTCATCTTTGCACCCTTGGCCGAAGAGAATCAATAGCCATAATTATACCAAAAACTGTCCATCAATGCACTACGGGCCAATGAGGACTTTTTATCACATCTTTTGTAACATTACGGTCATAATTATACCGAATATCCCTGGTCAGAATCATACCCAGTCCATCTATGCACTATAGGCCACAGATGACTTTCAACAGAATATAAACATGAGGATGATGACAATGATATAAGAATTCAATAAAACAAGTTCAAGAATTAATTTATCCAGGAACCAATAACGTCCAAATTGTCGACATGATATTGCTTCGTAGAGTAAAATTCAAGAATGCTCAGAAGAATATTTCCATGAAAACATATTGGATGAAACACAAATATCAAGGATATTCCACTAATTTCATGAAGTATAGAAGTCAAAACTTTAACCAACTTAGTATAATAACGAATGGAATAACAAAAGAAATCACCATGCATGCGGTACTTGAATGAGCAGAGTTATTCCAACAGATTAATAAGTAATAATTGGAACCGGTCGAATTTAAATTACGACAAGCGGGGATGTTCCAATGTAATAATAAAGAATAGAATAACAATGTAAATCACCATGTATGGGGTAATTCACATAGGCAGTTATTCCAACATAATACTAAATAACGGAACCGGTCAAGCGTGTAATACGCACAAGCGTGATGTTCCAACGTAATAGTAAAGATGAACCAGTCCTAGCATAAAATGCACATACTGAGGATATTCAATGAATAATAAAAATAGAATAACGGAGAATTTCACCAAGTATAGGGAAGTCCATGATACAAAAGTTATTCCAATGTAATAATAAAGAATGGAATAATAGAAGTTCTCTTCATGAATACAAAAGAAATAATACCCCCTACGAGTACAACAAATAATATCCCTTACATTAAAAGAAGAGTATTCTGACTTGTAGGGCAAGGATATACTCGAAGAAAACTTATACTACGCTCAAAGATTTCTTAAACTCTAAAGAAATACGCTCAAGATTATAGAAGAAAAACTCTCTCTATAGTTTCTCTCTCTGGAGTTTCAGTGAATTCGTAAGAAATAATGAATGAATGAGCTTCTATTTATAGAAAAATGGATCAAGATAATAACTAACTCATGAGCAGTCATTGATTGATTTACTTTAATCGTGACGGTCCATATTTAAAGCAAAATCTTTTAAATAAGATATAATATATTCTATTTATAATCTAATAAAATGAATATCTTTATAAAAGATTTTACTATGCAAATACAATGCACGAGCCTTATGCAAACACTATGCATAATAAAATATAATATATTCTAATTATTGTCTAATAAAACAAATAACTTTATAAAAGTATTCTATTTTATATAAAAAGATTTTACTATTAGCCTAATAAAACGAATAACTTTATAAAAGTATTCTATTTTATATAAAAAGCTTTTCTGTTTTTATTACATTAATAATACCAATAAAATAAAAATAACGACTTATCACGTAAGCATCAATAATCAATACCGTACTACTATGCAACCAAGCGTATTCATCGTACTTTTACTACTGAAGTAGTTCAACAAAGATTAACAGTAAAACTTCCGCCGTTATTTTTATAAAATATTTTTGTCGTTTTCTCAATCCGACAATAATTCCGTTGTGGGGTCCACCAATGATTGTGCCAGAATATTTCCCAACAAAAAGAATATTCCTCGACTAATCGAATATTTTATATCAACTTGCTTACTTTTCAAAATTTATAAATATTACCCACAACTATAGCATTATATCAAATCCACACCATAATATAAAAAAAATATTTTGAGAAAAATAAATCTTTATTCATAAAATTTGGGGTCTCATAATCTCCCCTCCTTATGAAATTTCACCCTCAAAATTTACGTACGTACCTGGTATGTCGAAGAGGTGAGGATACCTTGACTTCATTTCATATTCTAATTCTTGAGGTATAACCTTTGAGCGTCGAATATGATCTTTCTTATCCAAGATGTTAACACATATCTCCTCATACGTTAAATCTTCTGCTATCTCGTCCGGTTCTAAATTAGTAATGTGGTTCGGGTCGTCCAAATATTTACGTAACATTGATACGTAAAAAAAAATGTTCTGAACACGCAACATATTTGGCGGTAAAACGAGTCTATAGGCCACAGTTCCTACTTCATCGAGAATTTCAAATGTGCCAATTAAATCCAGGGTTGAGATTTCCTCTCTTCGTCGATTCTTGCTTCTAGAATAACGCCTTCTTGAACCTTCTTCTTCACATTCATCAGCTCTGAATATGTAGCTTGAGCAGCTTTAACTTTATCGATTAAAGTCGATTCTAATCGTATATTAGTTATCTTCACGTGGATTTATATATTTGCACTTGTAACCGCATACGATCTTCTACTCAACGTGTCAGCTACCACGTTCGTTCTTCTACAATGATATTGCATGGTACGATCGTAATCTTCAACAGCTCGAGCCAACGTCTTCGGCGCATGTTACGTTTGTTTTAAGTAAAGAAATATTTGAGGGTTTAAGAAATGGGTTTTGTACTGGGGTCAATACAAAATTTGATTTCACGATCTAAGGGTAGGCTAAGAAGTCTTCAAGAATACGTCAGGAAATTTATTAACAATAAAAATATCATTCAAAACTGTGACCCTCATCCAAGACTTGGATAGTACGTCACATTGATACCTATCAACTTGCCATCGTCATTCACGACGTCGCCTATAGAAAGTCTGGCTTCGGTGCATTCCACACAAGAAAGTCAACAACAAAAGGATCGGGGCTCTTTACTTATGGCTTGATATGACAATGATTGACTTTAGTGGTTTGGTTGCTTGAATTCATATAACAGGTTGGTTAGGAATATGAAAGCTAACAACCTTAAGAAAAGCTTTTCTATTTTATTACATTAATAATATCAATAAAACAAAACTGAGTGACTTATCACGTAAGTATCAATAATCAATACCGTGTACTTCTATGCAACCACACGTATTACTGTACTTTTACTACTGAGTAGTTCAACAGTATTAACGGTAAAACTTCCGCCGTTATTTTCATAAAATATTTTTGTCATTTTCTCAATTCGACAATAATTCCGTTGTGGTGTCCACCAATGATTGTACCGTCGTATGAATATTCCCCGACAAAAAGAATATTCCCCGACTAATCGAATAATTTATATCAACTTGCTTACTTTTCAAAATTTATAAATATTACCCACAACAATAACATTATATTAAATCCACACCATAATATAAAAAAAAATATTTTGAGAAAATTAAATCTTTATTCATAAACTCTGGAGTCTCACAACATAGCACATCATGTCTTTTATTATTTAGCTTCAATGGATGCCTTAATCCACTTCTTAAAACCTGATAAGAGTTAAACACCTCTATATTTTCTGACTTCTTAAAGGCTACTTCCTAAGATTTTTTTTCCACCTAAGGTTCATAACCTAAAGCTTTGATACCAACCTGTGACACCCCCAAATCCGGGTACTTCATTTCCGCCGAATTTGGTGCTCACTATCAAAATAATTACATCTAACTACCCATAATAAAGGATAAAACATTAAATAACTTTAAACAATAATCTTTCTCATTTAAGGGTTACATCAACTCATAACAATCCTAGGTAATCTAACCTTAAATTATTACATCAGTTTGCAAAATATATTATCAAATAAAACATGTCCTATAACTTCATGCATTTAAATAAACTTTAATTAATTCTTCAACACTTGGACATCTTGCCATTTCCCTTGTTAGTAGATGGCTCATAACCTCTTTCGACTTTAGTTGCATTGTTTAATTGCAAGAATGAGCAAACAATTGCTCACTGACATAAAGATAGTATAGTAACAACATGAGAGTGAACAACGAATACTGAACAATAAAGAACTTGTTCTACGAATCAAAATAGAAAATAAGTTTGAACTTTAATTATCTGAGGGTCTTAAGACCATGAACTATGTCCACGGTGTTTAGGTATTACTACCTTAACCTTAACAGTCATTAGACTGTACAGACTTTTCTTAACATACTCAGGGGGATCAGCCCTTTGTACCATGTATTGTGTACAAACATCTAAACGTTACACGTACAAAATCCCCTATGTTAGGGTTGTTCGTCTCAGTTTGAATTTAGAATTTCCACACTAAATAAAGTTAAGTTTGGAACTAACTTATCAGTGTTTCTAGAATTTTATAACACTTATTCAATTTCCATCAATAAAGGTTTAATACAAGAATGTATAGCTGAACAAGGCTATCAAAGTCAAAGATCGGAAATTAACAATATATAATTGGATAAACATAATACACATGCAAAGTACTATGCTCAAAAGAGTTAGAACAATCTCATTAGAATCGATGTATTAGAACAATATGTGCTTTGAATAATAACTTCAAGGTTTAGAAAAGTAAAACTCGCTCGAGGTAACGAATCAGGTTACAAGAGCTTATACAAACATATTCAAGATAGATTAGGCTTGCTCAATTTTAAAAACTTGTACAATAATAATATAGGAATGGAAACTTGCATTCAATTATGAAAAGAATGAAGTTAGAAAGCTTGCTCAATTGTAAGGAGTAAAGGTTTAGGAACTTGCCTTGATTGTAAGCTACACAAGCGTAAAATAATCTCCAATTACCCTACACATATCATTGAAATCGCAACAACAATTAATTGTATGAATATTAGCTTTATGGGTTTAACCCATCATTTAGGTTATAACCTTTACTTAGCATCTAACCATGTTGGTTAACATACTTAACGAATCTGAAATCTCATTACGAGCCAACATAGCCTAACCGTTCATCTCTAACCATTGAAAACATCACTTTTAGTTTCATTAAATAATTCAATTAACAATCACCTAAAACTCTTTTACACTTTGCATTACAACACATTACAATCTGTTATTATAGTCCACTTTATGTTTTAATATCCTTTACATGCATGCAAAATTATCCCATGTCTGTTACGCATGACCTGCAATTAAGCAGACTTCACTGTACATGATTTGCTACTTACTCGGCAATTTGCATTGAAGTAATACACTAAACTATCAGCGTGCCACATGACGCCAAGTACCATATGTTAAAAATGATGCGTGCCCGCGTGACAACCGTGCACCAGGCAGCGCGCTCGCGTGATGCACCAGACTTAGTTTTGCAGAACCTCGAAAACAGACTCTGCTTTGGCCAGAAATCCCAATCTTATAGAATTTCACCACACTTCAACATCTAAAACTTTGACATACTATAGTTATACATGCTAAACACCATTCTATATACAAAACATTATATACACACCATTTTGAGGAATCAAAACCATAGTTTTTCCAAATTTTCTTCATTTTTTACACTTTTAACAAATTTGATTACCACAAACTCGTTTCTTAATCAATTGACATGATTTAAACTTCGTTGTTTTCGTTTCTTAACATATTAACATAATCCAATAACAAATTACCGATTGTTACATATATAGAGCATCAATTTTTGTACTTTTTAAGCCATATAATAAGAACATAAACACTGCTATTTCATTTTCACACGCGATGTACAGAACTTAGTTTTTGCAGAACCGAGCTTCGATACTTTTCTTAAGCCAACTAACACGAATTTCACCCACCAAACAGTGGTAATAACACGTAAAATAAATATACAACTATCATAGACTTGATTGCTAACATTTACAACCACTTAGCACAATTTATCAACAACTAAAACTATTTTAATTTCTCAATATTCATGTTTTTCATAAAAACTCAATTTTCTTGACATTCATCCTAAAAATCATCACTGTGAATTTAATACATGATCAAATCATCTCATTCAAATTACGTTATGCTCGTTTGTTACTAAACTAAATATACAAGACTCAATTTACAGTTTACCATACGAATTGACCATCAAAATTGGTACTTACATAAGCCACATGAAAAATACATACAAACATATACTGTTGAAAATTTTCTTCCAATGTAAACCGAAATTAGTATGCAATTATTGTTAGGTTTGTAATATTCAAGAACGCAATCAAATTGCAAAAATAAGCGGAAACGTGTAAAAATCAGAGTTTAAAAATTTTTACAAACCATATACCCGGATCACCCTTTATGCACAATTATTAATTAAACGAAAAGGACGAATAAGAATCATACCCTTGAAGATCGAGCTTCCTCAGGTACAAGTTCACCTCCAATCCTTTTCGCGTTCAACTTGAATCCACCGGGTTTGGTTCCTTCCTTTGATCAACGTTAGCCACCCTAGTGTTTGGCCTCTAGAGGTGATCCACCAAGGAAAAAGAAGAATTCAAGAAAATGGGTGGTTGGCTAAACCCTAGTTTTTCTATCTCTATAGAAAAAGAGCGTACTCTCCCAACTATTGGAATTACGTATGTTGTAAAAGTCAACAACCACATCACCCATAATAAGACTCCTCTTATTTATAGATGTGGGCAACCCACCTTAACAATTAAGGAATTGGGTTTTATTTAATTAATTAAATTCTTTTAATTAATTAAGCTCCCTAATCTTATTAGGGATAATTAATTAAACTCCTTTAACTAATTTTCCTTCCTAATCAAATTAGGAATAAATGAGAATACTTATATTAAATTAATTCCTAAACTCTTTTAGAAATTAAAATAATAATAATAATTGTAATAATATTAATAAGACTCCTCTTATTAATTTATATTTAATATTTCTAAATATTAAATAATAAATATTAAGCTATTTAATTTATTCTATCACCATAGATTAAATTAAATATACATAACATATTATTACGATTATGCCATTAACTTCTTAAATAATTATTCTTCCTTTTATGGTGTGACCCTTTACGTTCTCCATATTAAACCGGTTGTGAATAAATCAATTAGAACAATTCTAATCTTATTTAAATAAATAAATTAAACAAATAATTTATTTAAATAAATAATATTTATTCTACAATAGGGATAAGCCTCCCTAGCGATCAACGACTTTCCAGATAATATAGATTTTAACATTAATCATAAAAGAACCTTTGAGTAAATAGTTACCGTACAATTCAATCCTTCCACCATACAATGTCCCAATTAAATATAAGAAATGAAATTACTGTCTAGTCTTATTTTATTTAATTATATGTATTTCGATCCTTAAATGCACGACTCCAAATAATGCAAATTAGAAACTCCTTTCTAATTTCATTCGCCTTAACCCAAGGACTACCGAGTTGTCATTTATCGAATCACATAGGACATTTCTCTTCTTTAATAGAAGTGGTAGATTCTTTATTGATCATACATTATCTCCATGTACAACTTATTATACCCAAGCATACCCTTTGATATACCCTAAGGTCTTTAAGGAATAAGTCAAAGTATAACTCATCATACACAAGATACTATGATGATCTCAAGTCCAAGGATCACTTGTACTACTATCACTACAGGAATTCCTATTGACAAGTAAGTAAAACTCTATTAGGTATTCCTTAGCGAGCCACGTTCAGTGAACTTATTCTCTAATAAGCACCTACATACTTTCTTTAGTGTCTCCACACAAATGATCATGAGATCAATCATCCTCATCCAATGAGCAAGCAACGTATGTACCAATTTATCCGGATTCACTAATCCCCAATTTAGTAATCCAATGATTGGGAACTATTTTAGTTTTAAGCTTTCTAAGAATTTAGATCTCATTAGAATGATCATCATCATTATTCTAAAAGCATTGCTTAAAACTATGGGTTTATCACATATTATAAAACAGCATCATGTAGATAATTAAAAGCCTTTAATAAATTAATACTTTTTATTAATAAATGAATAAGATTATTACAAAGTATATGCTTTATCATCAAACATGATTGGCTTGTGTGCATACTACTTTCAATCTCCCACTTGCACTAAAGCCAATCGCCATTGTATCTTATACTCTTCTTCTCTAAGTGACGATTATCCTGCTGTTGGATAAGCTTTAGTTAATGGATATGTAATGTTGTTCATGAGAGTCCACTATCTCTATAGTGATTTCCCATCTTTCAATGATTCTAATAATCAAATGAAAGTGCCACAACACATGTTTAGATCCAAGATGAGACTTAGGAACTATTCCTAGTTCTGTAATGAACTTTTAATCCAAACAATCAACTTCCAGCTTCATTTATAGCTATATACATTGTCTTTATCACTAAACCAAAGAACTCTTTCTTTGTTTGGAACCTTTCGAATTCAACGCACCATCGTTCAAGATAACGCTTTACCTTAAAGTGGATTTTTACGTCATCTTGGTCTCATCTTCGAAAAACTTTGAGGTTTATTAAGCCCTCTAGTTTTAATTTAGACCCACCGTGAATATGATCACATCCTTAGTGTCGGTTAAGCACTTTAAGATATTTTTCACTGACTCATAGTGAACTTCTCCATAATATGACTGATCAACATCAGGTCTCGTATATTTCATTGCATACATGATTGTCACTCATGCGATCTCTCTTCTTTTAATTGATTGTGGGGACTATTAAGAGAGATACACTCCATGGCTCATCAACATGAAACATCTCTTGGAGCTTGCCATGCTAAACGACTTTAGCATCAAATGAATATACATTCCTTGGGTTAAGTCGAGCATTCTCTTGAATCTATCTATATAGATTTTATCCCCAATTAAGATACTCTTCCAAAATTATTCGTGGAGGAATTTTTAGAAAAATTTATCTTTACTGATTGTAGCATTGGTATGTAATTCCTCATCCGTAGTATATCAACATATAATACTAGAAATTTCACGACGCTCCCACTGACCCTTTTGTACACACTAGAACTCTTACCTCATTGTATGTAACTAGATCATCATCTTCTATGATGTGTACCTCATCATCATCATCTATGATGAATCCATACCTCCCAGGTATCTTCGGTACTATTCCAGATTTACGATTCAGTTGTGGTATAATAGGTCTATCTACAGGTTCCTCTTATTTGACTTATAGTATTTTGTGGTTCTTGAACTCTTCAAGATCTATTATCCTCCCACTAGCCCCTTCAATAATAAACACATTTATCTTAGAAGGCGTGTGTTTACATAACAAACACCTTTTGCTAAGTAGGATTATAGAACATATACCCTAAACTCACTTTAGGATGTCCCACAAATTGTACTTGTCAAATCTTCTCCCAAGCTTATCCTTTTGAAACCTTTTCACATAAGTTGGAACCCCTTATCTTAACAAACTTAAGATTAGGAATCCTCCATGTCCATAACTTTTATGGAGTCTTGGGGCTGGATTTTGAGGTTACCTTTTCCGTAGATATCTGACCATTTTCTGGGACATGACCTGAAGGATCTTTGGAATGTCGGTAAAATCGTTATGGACCGTACCATGTTCAATAAGGTATGATTTTTTTTTTCAGATACATTAATCAATTATTACGTATCATGAGGTGTCCATTATGAGAAAAACCATTTGAGATGATCTATAAACTTATTGCACAAGTATTTATTCCTTGATCTAATCAAAGAATCTTAATACTTTGCAAATTTGTTTCACTTCAATTCTCTTTGAACCTTTCAAATAATTCACACTTGTATTCAACAAATACATACATTCAACTCTTTGAATGATCATCTCCTTTTCTTATACTAATTTGTTCAATATGCAAAATTATTTTCATGTAAGTCAAGTATACAAAATTTATTAAGTAATAATCTAGTTCTATACAAAACATTATTATTATAAATAGAACAACAATTGTTCTTAATTATAATTCCAAAGATTTCATTGTCCAACAATAAAATGGAAATAATATTTTAACAAGAACTGGAATACAATAACAACTTATTGACTTAATAGATTTGCCCGTAGGCATGGCTAAACTATAAGTTTCTATGGCTAATATCACGTGAACCTTTGCTTCATTTCCCACACATAGGATTACTTACCTTGTTTAACTTTCTACTTACGCTTGGTCCTTCATAAATCTATATTTATGATAACCAAAGTCGGTATCCAATACCCAAGTAGAACCTTGACTTAAAGAAAAATTTATTTCAATCATGAACAAAATCGTATTATGAACCAAAACTTCACTAAGCTTCTTTGGTTAGCCTCTGCAAGATGCTTCTTGCGGTTTCTTTCCAGTGTCCAGGCTTATTGCAGTGGAAGCAAACTCTTTTGCTATTCGTATCAGTTTTGTTCTTATTATCCTTTGTTTATGCCTTTCTATTTACCTTCTTTGAATCGTTCATCTTTTCAAAAGATCCTTTGGCCCCTACCAGTAAGACTTGATCTTTCTTGGTTGGAAAGTGACTCTCAACATTTTTAATATGTTAAGCAAATCAACGAAGCTGATATCTAGCTTGTTTATATGAAAAATTCACAACAATTGTGAAAGGAGTCCGGGAATGAGTGCAAGATCAAATCTTGGCTCAACTCTCCATCCATGACAAAACCAGTTGTTCTAACTGTTCAATCAAATTGATCATCATTAGGACATATGTCTTTACTGTAGTGCCTTCGGTCATTCTAGATCGGAAGAGCTCCTTAGATATCTGATATCTATCAGTCCTACTTTCCTCACCATCAACTACTTGATGTGAAGGAATATAGTAGGAGCATCCATAGTTTCATGCTGACGCTTGAAGCTCGTTATTCATGAATCTTGAGCATGATGCATTGAGCCAATGTGCATCATCTTGCCACTTTCTAAAAGTAGCAATCTCTTCCTCGGAGGCATTATGCGCAACCATTACGAGGGATAGGCGTATTAAGGACATAAGATAGCTTTTCAAATATGAGAACTATTCTCAAATTCCTTAACCAATCCATTTAATTGATGCAGTTAATTTAGCATCTAATATAGCTTCATGATGATAGTAATTTTAGACATTATAAAATTCTATAAATGAATTTGTAATTAACAACATTTTAACATACATTCTTTTATTAATTACCAAAATAATTTAGGTCTTGTTTTAAATTGGTATCTCCCACTATTTTCTTCAAACTATATTACTCTCACTTATATAGTTCTAAAAATCTAATTAAAGATTTGCTAGTGAGAATAAGGATCCCATTTCAAATGTATATAGCCTTGTGGTGACACAACAAACTATATATAAATAAATAGGTAGAACAACTTTTGTCAATTACATCAACTATGCAACTCCTTTTCTTTTGCCTCTTAGATTATTTTGATCAGTGGTGGCACATCCAATCAAAATTATCCAAGTTAAGTCCGACCTAGCACTCCATATATTCAAAAAAGAAAAATATCATCCTTGTGGTGACACAACAAAACAATATTGTTCAATTTTCTTTATAAGCATCAAATGTGATAAATTAACATCTTAAATACTTAATACTTGCCTTGTGGTGACACAACAAACTCATATTAAATATTTAATACTCTATTAATTTTATCATGCTAGAAGGCGACGTTCGATATTCCAAATATCTTTGAACGCTTAGGACTTAATATAAAAAAATTGAGGGGTTTGTTATTAATTTGTCTCATCTTGTTTAGCTTGCGTGCACATATATATATAAAATACGCGTCATATTAATGAACATGTGAAGCATGTTTGCATAATATATAATATATATAGTATAAGCATGCACATATAGAATACTATATTCTACCCGAATTGATTATGGACTTTTATTCTAGTTTGGTTCACTAGAGCCACCAAGTGAACCAAAAGGTCAAACCCTAGGGGTACAAGAAATAATATTTAAATATAACTATTACATTTAAACCCGGGCTCCATTACAAACGGGTCTTCAAGCGCTCCTTGCTCCTTGATCTCCAATTTTTCAAAATTAATTCTAACTATTCCTATTACAAAACTATTTAAAATAAATAGAAACCTTGATCAGCAGTCAAGGGGAAGTACATAGGAGGGAGTTAGAATTTACATTAAGAAAAAAATTAGAGAAGACGAGGTACGCAGACCCCATTTAATAAAACCCATACATTCATGCATCCAACTAAAATAAAATCCAATCACATTGGTCAATAGTCCATAATCAATCCCATTTATTATCATACACATCACCATATGCATCAATAAATAACATTCATATCATGAATAATAAACATTCAATATATATATTGATATCATTTAATGGGCAAAATTTAGTTAGTATAAAATCTAATTTTGAATCAAAATAAACACCTTTATTTTAATACAAATTTAAATCAAAATAAAACTATTTTATTTTAATTTATCTAATTTTGAATAAAATAAACTATTTTATTTTAATCAAAATTTTTAATCAAAATAAACTCCTTTATTTTAATTAATTATGGAATCGAATTCCATGTAAAAAAAAATTTATTAAAGGAAACACGAATTCTTTTCATATTCACAAATAAACTCCTTTATTTTGAATAATATGAAATCTTATTTCATATTTAAATAAACTCTTTTATTTAAGGAAAATTATGATTCTCTTTCCTATTCACAAATAAACTCTTTTATTTTGAATAATATGAAATCTTATTTCATATCTAAACAAACTCCTTTATTTAAGGAAAGATGGATTTACTTCCCTATTCACAAATAAACTCCTTTATTTTAGAAAAAATAAAATCCAATTTCAACTCCAATTAGTTATCATGGAATCAAATTCCAACTCTAATTAGTTAGCATGAAATCTAATTTTAAAATTAAAATAAACCTTTTTATTTTAATTATAATAAAATAATGTTTTTATTTTAAAATTAAAATAAACATTTTATTTTAATTATAAAATAATTAAGAATATTATATATATATATATATAATAATAAGCGTTAATATATATAAATATATAATAACTGTTAATTATATATATATTATACCTAAAATATCACCCAAGTTTCCTGTTTCTCCGAACCATGCAAATACCACTTTATATCACGCAAATCAAAAAACTTATCCTGGATATATAATATATATAACCGTAACTATTATAATATATAATAATCTTGGACATCTCATGTTGCACGTGATTCAGCGAAACCATTATCCATTTTTTTTAATTAAATTTCATACAATAAAATTATGCCCAATTAAATTATTCTAAACACATATCAATATACATATCAAATTATAACAATTAATAATTCGCATAAAGGTTTGGCTCTGATACCACTGTTAGGTTTGTAATATTCATGAACGCAATCAAATTGCAAAAATAAGCGGAAACGTGTAAAAATCAGAGTTTAAATATTTTTACAAACCATATACCCGGATCACCCTTTATGCACAATTATTAATTAAACAAAAAGGAAGAATAAGAATCATACCCTTGAAGGTCGAGCTTCCTCAGGTACAAGTTCACCTCCAATCCTTTTCGCGTTCAACTTGAATCCACCGGGTTTGGTTCCTTCCTTTGATCAACGTTAGCCATCCAAGTGTTTGGCCTCTAGAGGTGATCCACCAAAGAAGAAGAAGAATTCAAGAAAATGGGTGGTTGACTATCTCTATAGAAAAAGAGCGTACTCTCCCAACTATTGGAATTACGTATGTTGTAAAAGTCAACAACCACATCACCCATAATAAGACTCCTCTTATTTATAGATGTGGGTAACCCACCTTAACAATTAAGGAATTGGGTTTTATTTAATTAATTAAATTCTTTTAATTAATTAAGCTCCCTAATCTTATTAGGGATAATTAATTAAACTCCTTTAACTAATTTTCCTTCCTAATCCAATTAGGAGTAAATGAGAGTACTTATATTAAATTAATTCCTAAACTCTTTTAGAAATTAAAATAATAATAATAATTATAATAATATTAATAAGACTCCTCTTATTAATTTATATTTAATATTTCAAAATATTAAATAATAAATATTAAGCTATTTAATTTATTCTATCACCATAGATTAAATTAAATATACATAACATATTATTACGATTATGCCATTAACTTCTTAAATAATTATTCTTCCTTTTATGGTGTGACCCTTTAGGTTCTCCATATTAAACCTAATGTGAATAAATCAATTAGAACAATTCTAATCTTATTTAAATAAATAATTTAAACAATTAATTTATTTAAATAAATAATATTTATTCTACAATGGGATAAGCCTCCTAGCGATCAATCGACTTTCCGGATAATATAGATTTCAACATTAATCATAAAAGAACCTTTGAGTAAATAGTTACCGTCATAATTCAATCCTTCCGCCATATAATGTCCCAATTAAATATAAGGCATGGAATTCTTTGTCAAGTCTTATTTTATTTAATTATATGTATTTTGATCCTTAAATGCACAACTCAAATAATGCAAATTAGAAACTCCTTTCTAATTTCATTCTACCTTAACCAAGGACTCTTGGGTTGTCATTTATTGAATCACATAGGACATTTCTCTTCTTTTAATAGAAGTGGTAGATTCTTTATTGATCATACATTATCTCCATGTACAACTTATTATACCCAAGCATACCCTTTGATATACCCTAAGGGTCTTAAGGAATAAGTCAAAGTATAACTCATCATACACAAGATACTATGATGATCTCAAGTCCAAGGATCACTTGTCTTACTATCACTACAGAATTCCTATTGACAGCAAGTAAAACTCCATTAGGTATTCCTTAGCGAGCCACGTTCAAAGAACTTATTCTCTAATAAGCACCTACATACTTGCTTTAGTGTCTCCACACAAATGATCATGAGATCAATCATCCTCATCCAATGAGCAAGAACGTATGTACCAATCTATCCGGATTCACTAATCCCCAATTTAGTAATCCAATGATTGGGAACTATTTTAGTTTTATGCTTTCTAAGAATTTAGATCTCATTAGAATGATCATCATCATTATTCTAAAAGCATTGCTTAAAACTATGGGTTTATCACATATTATAAAACAGCATCATGTAGATAATTAAAAGCCTTTAATAAATTAATACTTTTTATTAATAAATGAATAAGATTGTTACAAAGTATATGCTTTATCATCAAACATGATTGGCTTGTGTGCATACTACTTTCAATTATTGTTTAAACATAATCTCTAAGCATCGTAAACATATACAATTTCTTTTACTAACTATTTAACTCCACAATTCAACAATTGATTTTTACAGAACATGAGAAAATTCTTGCCGTGATACTCATAAACACATATAATATAAAAGTTGTAGAACATACCTTTTATTACTAATACAATCACTGCTAATCACTAGAATTGCTGGGAAAATTCACAAGTTTTCCTCTCAATTCTCTCAAGCTCTCTATCACTTCTCTCTAAATTCAGACTAAGCCAATAACTAACTGACCAACTGTATGCGTAATAATACAATACAAAACTGATATTGTCTTAATACTCATAATAGCTATCATCAGTTATCAAAATAACGTATATATTATATTTATTATTTTATTTATTTTATTTAAATTCAAAAACTAGAAATCCCAAAAGCCATAAGGCTTTGTTTAGCAAAAACCATTTAATTTTAAAGAATTAATATCCTTGAACCTTGTTTGGATAAAACTAAATTAAAACTACTTTAATTTATTTTAATAACTCCTTATAATATAGTTATTCGTCACACTATATTTAATTAAACTTTCATATTTAATTTAATTAATTCAAATAGCAATTAATTAAATAAATCATTTAATCACATAACTCAATAAAAATAATTAACCATTAAATTGAAATATCAATAAAATAATAATTTTCTTTATTCATTAATTATTTATTTAACAAATAAATAACCAAATAACCAAATAAAAATCAAATCAATTAAACAAATTTTATTCAACGATAAACACATCCATTAAATATTTATATAATCCAATAAATATTTAATATTACAATTAAAATTCTGGAATGTTACATTATTCCCTCCTTAAAAGGATTCTGTCCTCAGAATCACAATTCAAACAATCAAATCGTCACATTCTTCCCTACTTATAAAGATTCTTTCCCCAGAATCGAAAAAATAGATTAAACAAATAACTCAGGGTAATTCTTTATCATTTCAGCTTCGAGTTCCCACGTTGCCTCTTCGACATTGTAGTTTATCCATATCACCTTCACAGAAGGTATAACTTTATTTCTGAGCACTTGTTATTTCCTGTCGACTATCTGGATTGAAATCTCTTCATAAGACAAATCTTTCTCTAATTGTAATGGTTCGTAACGGTCGTAACACCGAAATGTGAAAAACATTATGAATGTTTTCCAACTCTGGAGGTAGAGCTACCTCATAAGCCACTTCCCCAACTCTTGGTAGTAACTCGAACGGTCCAATAAATCTCGGGTTAAGCTTTTTTTTCTTGCCAAAATGAATTTTCCCCTTCCTAGGAGAAACTTTTAGAAAAACAAAAGTTCCTACTTCAAATTCGTGATTCTGCCTGTGTTGATCGGCATACTTTTTTTGTCTATTTTGGGCTGCTACAAATCTTGTTCTGATGAGTTTGACAACCTCAGCAGTTTGTTGTACCAGTTCTGATCCTAACAGTTGTCGTTCATCGACTTCATCCCAGCACAGTGGGGTTCTACATTTTCTGCCGTATAATGCCTCGTAAGGCGGCATGCCGATGCTTACGTGGTAACTGTTGTTGTAGGCAAATTCCACCAACGGTAAATGTTCTTCCCAACTTCCTTTGAAATCCATGATGCATGCTCTCAGCATATCTTCCAACGTTTGGATTTTTCGTTCACTTTGCCCATCTGTTTGCGGATGGTATGTTGTACTCATTCGCAATTGTGTTCCTATACATTCTTATAGTTTCTTCTAGAAGTTTGACGTAAATCGCAGATCTCTATCTAACACAATTGACACTGACACCCCATATCTCGAAATGATCTCTTTAATGTATAACCTTACTAACTGATCAAGATTGAACCTAATCTTTACTGGTAAAAAGTGCGCTGATTTTGTCAGTCTGTCCACTATTACCCAAATCGCATTGCATCCTCTCTGAGTAGTTGGAAGACCCACTACAAAATCCATTGTGATGTGTTCCCACTTCCATTCCAATATTTCTAACGGTTGAAGTAATCCGCTTGGTCTTTGATGTTCGACCTTGACTCTTTGACATGTCAAGAATTTCACGACACATTCTGCAACATCTTTTTTCATGTTCGGCCACCAAAAATGGTGCCGTAAGTCTTGATACATCTTCGTACTTCCTAGATGAATCAAATATCTTGTGTTGTGTGCTTCGGTCAAGATTTCATCTTTAAGCTCTGGTACTGCTGGAACCCAAATTCTTTCCTCGAACCGTAGTAATCCTTTGGTATCGATCTTGTATTTTACATCGCTACCCTCAACCACATTCTCTTTGATCGTTTCATATTCTTTATCTTGTAGTTAAGCATTCTTCACCTTGTCCACCAAAGTTGGACTAGCTTCTATCTAGTATAATTTTTCGTTGGTTTCTTTTGAAAATTTGATCTCCAACTCTAGCCTTGCCATTTCTGAGATCAACTCTTCCTGGTTGGTTAACAACATCAATTTTTCCCGACCTTTTCTGCTTAAAGCATCTGCAACCACATTCGCTTTGCCCGGATGATAAAAGATCTCACAATCGTAATCTTTTATCAATTCCATCCATCTTCTTTGACGCATATTCAGGTCCTTCTGTGTGAAAAATATACTTCAGACTTTTATGGTCTGTGTAGATCTCACATTTTTCTCCATAGAGATAATGTCTCCATATCTTCAGAGCAAATACTACTTCGGCCAATTCCAAATCATGAGTCGGATAACCCTTCTCATAATCCTTCAGTTATCTTGATGCATACTCAATAACTTTGTCGTTCTACATAAGGACACAACCCAACCCTTTATGTGAGGCATCACTAAACACCGCAAAGTTTCCTGTACAATCTGATAATGATAACACAGGTGCCACACTTAGCTTCTTCTTCAAATCTTGAAAACTCTCTTCATATTTCTCCGTCCAAACAAATTTTACCGCTTTCCTTGTCAAATTTGTTAGCGGAGTGGCTATCTTAGAAAAATATTGAACAAATCATCTATAATAATTGGCTAGTCCCAAGAAACTCCTCACTTTCGACGATGTTCTTGGTTGTTCCTGATTGATTGCATCTTCCACTTTTGATGGATCCACTGAAATCCCATCTTTGTCAATCACGTGCCCAAGAAATTGCACACGATCTAGCCAAAATTAGCACTTAGAGAATTTTGCGTACAACTTTTCCTTTCGTAGTGTTTCCAACATCAAACGTAAGTGTTCCACGTGTTGGTCTTGCATTTTGGAATACACCAGAATGTCGTCGATGAATACCACTACAAACTTATCTAAGAATGGTTTAAACACCCTATTCATCAAATCCATGAATGCAGTAGGTGCATTGGTTAAACCAAAAGACATCACCAAAAACCCGTAATGTCCATACCGAGTTCTGAATGTCGTTCTAGGTATATATTCCTTCCCCACCTTCAATTGGTGATACCCACTTCTTAAATCTATTTTTGAGAAGTATTTAGCACCTTTTAACTGATAAAACAAGTCATCTATTCTTGGTAATGGATATTTATTTTTAATAGTGACTTTGTTTAATTCTCTACAGTCAATGTAAAGATGCATTCGGCGCTCCCCACGGTGATACGCTTTGTTGAATATACTTCTTGTCTAGCAACTCTTGTAATTGTATCATCAGTTCCTTCATTTCTATCGGAGCCATTCTGTACGGGGCCTTCGATATCGGTGTTGTTCCCGGCGCTAATTCAATCACGAACTCAATTTCTCTATCAGACGGAAGTCCTGGCAAATCCTCTTGAAACACATCCTCAAATTCCCTCACCACTTGTATCTCTTCCAGTTTCACACTCTTCTTCTGAGTATCGACTATGTAAGCTAAATTGCCCACACAGCTTTGACTCAACAATTTCTTGGCCTGCATAATCGTCAGACATTTCATTTGTCTAGGCGACTTGCTACCATAAAATACTACCTTTGACGGGATCATAAGGTTTACACACTTTTTTTGGCAATCAATTACTGCTCCATATTTGAATAGCCAATCCATTCCCAAAATAACATCAAACTCCCCAAGTCTAATCGAAATCAAATATACCATTAAGATGTTTTCCTTAATGTTCACCCTAAAGTTCTTATATACGAATCTAACAGGGATTACTTCCGTATTCGCAATTTCTATGTTCAAAGGGAAGTTCAGTTCTTCACTAGGTAATCTTAACCTCTTAGCAAATTCATCAGATATAAACGAGCAAGTAACACCCGGATCAAATAATACATAAGCATCAATATCATTGATTGGGATAATACCTGACACCACATCTTTTGATTGCACATCATCTTGCACAGTCATGTTGAAGGTTCTGGCTGTGGGTTTGTTTAATGTTGTAGGTCCAGCAATGGCCCATGTACCTCTATTGTTATCTCCATTACTTCTTGGTGTTTCTCCAGCCTTCTTCTTAGGGCATTCACGAGCAAAGTGATCCTTGGATCCGCACGTGAAGCACACATTCTTCTTAGGTTGAGCGCAATTTGGGGCGATGTGACCCTCCTGGCCACAATTGAAGCATACTCGTTTCCCCATCAAGCACGCACCCTTATGAAATTTCCCGCATGTAACACATATTTTAAACTTCTTGTTTTGCTGGTTACCCCGCTGGTTTCCAGTACCCACGCTTCCATTCCACTTCCTCTTCAAATTGTTGTTGTTGTTTACACCACTACCACCTCCATTCTTAATCTCCACCTCATTCTTCTTTTTCTTTTGTTCCTGATTGAACTTTGTCACTGCCTCGCCTCCATCTTCAGCGAGTATTGCTTTCTCCATCACATCTGCAAAATTCTTCAACTGGAATAGGGAAACCCTACTGTACAACCAGGGCTTCAGTCCCTATTCAAATCTCTTCATCGTGCATTCGTCCGTACTGACTTGATAAGGCGCAAACCTCGCTAACTCGTTGAATTTAGTGGCATACTCAGATACCATAATCGTTCCATACTTTAGTTCTAAAAACTGCACTTCTAGTTGACTCTTCGAACTCTTTGGGAAATAGGTCTCGAAGAATAATTCCTTATACCTATCCGAGGTCATCACCTCTGGCCCTTCACGAGTTTTATTGGCCTGCCACCAATAACTAGCTTCTGCTTTCAACATGAATGTTGGGAAATCAGTCTTCTGATCTTCTTCTACCCTAGCGACATCAAACACCTTTTCTATCTCCAAAATCCAGGTTTATGCTTCGACTGGATTCATGGACCCACAGAATTCAGGTGGTCCAACCGCCTTGAAATCCTTAAACGTTGTACCTTGGTTCTATGGTTGATTCTGTAACGCTCCTGTAGTAGTGTAACTAGTTGTTGAACGGGGTCACCATCAACATTGTCATTATTTGTTCCTTTAGTGGTTCTCTGTCGTGGTTGTTGATGTCTGGGAAGCATTTTCTGTTAAAAATACACTCATTAGATTCTTATGTAATTTCTACTTAACTTACCTGCACAAAAGAAATAACCACGTAACACTTTGAATAAAATAACAACTTTTATTTATTCATAATCTCTTTGAAAATATAAAATAATAGCATCATTGCTATTTACATTACTTTCCTGAATTTCAAAAGTTTCAGGACACACCATCATCATATCCCATAGATTTCATAACACTTGGGATTTACAATTTATTTAACATTTTATTCATTGTACAAGAACTACGATGTTCTACTAAGATATTGCTTAGCATTACTACGTTCTTCCTCCATGATCCGGAACATTGTTCTGCGATCTAATACGTATGATGGCAGCGTCTCGAACTGAATCGGATAACCCATGACCCGATCCTGAGCTCGATTAACCACGGTGTTGAATACTCTATTCATCTCTTCCACCTTCATTCTCTTTGCTTGTGCTTCTTTCACTGCTATTCCGGCTCATTGAAACACTTCCTCATATGCGTCCTCGGCTCTTGCCCTCTTAGTTGCTTCTTCCCTCAACTTCTTCTTCAGTTCTGCGACCTCCTTGATCAGTTGTTCTTTCTCTCCTTCAGTGTGTACTAGCTTCTCCTCAACATTAGTCAGTCGTTCCTCACGATCCTGGATCTCGTCGTCTTTTTGTGTCATTGCAGTCTGTTGTTCAGCTACTATCTCTTGAAATTCCTCGACAGTATCCTGAAGTTCCACGTTACGATCGTAGACTTCATCATACATACGAGCAGCTATCGAGGTTAGTAGAGTCTCTTCCTCCTCGTCCTCGTCATCCTCATCCTCCTCTGGCAACTCAACGGGATCCTCCTCATCTGTCTCCAAATCATCTTCAACTACTATGACTAACGGGGCTGACTCCCGTGGCAGTAGTCGTTCCCAAGCAACCTGAATTTCGCGAGACTCCTCCTCTATAAGCATCTGAGGTCCCTCCTCCCTAGACTGACTGGATTCTCCGACATTAGTCATCCTAACAACATAATTTTAAGTTTTAATTATTAATCATTACTACTCGACACTCACGAACACATAAGTTATAAACACATAAGCACATATGTGTTTTATTACTTCTTCCTTAAAACTCGATAAGAGTTTATCATCACTATCTTTTCAAAGGTTACCTCCTAAGGCTTTTCCCCACCTAAGGTTCATAACCTAAAACTTTGATACCAACTTGTGACACCCCCAAATCCCGGTACTTCATTATCTCAAGATTTGGTGTTCACTTAATCAAAACATTCATATCTAACTACCCAATTATAATAAAATAGAATAATAAAACCTGCCCATACAGGATTACGTTAATAAAATTATCTCCCAGGTTATCTAACCTTTAAGTACAATCATTCAAATTCGGAAATTAAATTATTACATCACATCATTCTTAAAAGTCTCTTATCATAATGTTAAAACAAAATTACAAGTCTTCATCACTTGTACATTTTTTTCCTTTCCTTTGCTCGTTGTAGGTTTATTTACCTTCTCAACCATAGCTACAATAAGTATATAAATATGAAAGAGTGAGCAAACAAAGCTCACTTGAAATAAGAATAAATAACTTTACAACATTTGCCAAATAATAGGCTCAATAGAACTGGATGATATGTTCTATTAACTTTACAACATTTTCCCAATAATAGGCTCAATAGAACTGGATGATATGTTCTATTAACTTTACAACATTTGCCCAATAATAGGCTCAATAGAACTGAATGATATGTTCTATTAACATTCTTAAATATACTACTGAGGGTCTAATGACCACGAACCATGTCCACAGTTATAAGTAATCTTTCAACTTTAACTTTAACAGTCATATGACTATAAGGACTCCACGTACTTAGGGGGATCAATCCTTCGTACAATGTATTGTGCACAAACATTTCAACGCTAAAAGTAAACCCCTAAAAATAGGGTTGTTCATCTCAGTATTTAGAGTACAAGTCCGCACTAAAGAAAGTTTGGTTTGGATAAGCTTTCAAGGTTAATTTGTAGTTTAACGGTCATCAACTAAGGAACTAGTTGAATCAACAATTATCGATAACACAATAGTTATTTAATAACAACATAACTTAGAACATTTGAGAATCATAGGTGAGCTGACTATATTCTAGACTCATGCTTGAAATAACTAGAGAGCATAAGTATTGATCAAAATAAAAAAATGGTAAACCTTGGCTTGAACGATAATAAGCTAGGTCTATAATCTTGTCACATTCGAATTTTAGTTACCGAACATGCATTAGTTGATAGCAAGCTGGAAACAATGCTTACTCCACATGGTAATAAGATATACAAAGTGATTGAACCATTCAACACATGGAATTAAGGTTCAAGAAACATTTATTATAAAAGAATAAACTAAAGAAACTTGTTTAACTATAAACAAGTTAGAGTAAGTCAACAATGATTAGAATTCCAATAATTTAGAATTAAAACATGCTCAATGTAATAGATAAGATTTTGGAACTTGCATCATCATAAATAACTAGATACAAGAAACTTGCTCAATAAAAAGAATGAAGTTACACAATGTAATAATAGAACTAACTCAACGAAAGTGTAGAGTTAGAAAACTAGCTCAATGTAAAAGAGAAGTTTAGAAACTTGCCTCGAGCGTAAGCTATAATTTTAAACCCATGTTCACCTACACATTAGTTTAAAACCACATTATCTATTAGATATGCTAACATACCACAACATGTACATTTCTAGCTAAACTTATCATTTTAGCACAAGTCTTACGCTACCATTTACATTTCAGAATTCCCAAGTGTTAACATCACAACACTTAACTAACCTTCATTGTATAAGCTAAGTTATAACACAACACGTTCATGACTTATAAATCATTTTTACAACTTTGAATTTACAAGCCACATAATACAACTTTGTTTAACCTTGTTATTACATGGTTATCACATTAACCTAACATTAAGCTAAGTTACATTGAACGACAAAAGTCTGCAGAATTAGCAGACTTTAGTGTCTAAAAATGGGCAATGGCGCGGCCGCAACAGTTTTACACTGGGATGTGGCGCGCCCGCGCGGCAGCTGCGTGCCCTCGTGGCCGCGCGACGTAAAGAACTTAGTTTTTGCAGAAACGAGCTTCGGCACTTTTCTTAAGCCAACTAACACGAATTTCACCCACCAAACAGTGATAATAACATGTAAAATAAATATACAACTATCATAGACATAATTGCTAATATTTACAACCACTTAGCACAATTTATTAACAACTAAAACTATTTTAATTTCTCAATTTTCATGTTTTTCATAAAAACTCAATTTTCTTGACATTCATCCTAAAAATCATCATTGTGAATTCAATACATGATCAAATCATCTCATTTAAATTACATTATGCTCGTTTCTTACTAAACTAACATATACAAGACTCAATTTACAATTTAACATACGAATTGACCATTAAAATTGGTACTTACATAAGCCACACGAAAAATACATACAAACATACATTGTCAAAAAATTTCTTCTACTGTAAACCGAAATTAGTATGCAATTGTTGTTTAAACATAATCTCTAAGCATCGTAAACATATACAATTTCTATTACTAACTATATAACTCCACAATTCAACAATTGATTTTTACAGAACATGAGAAAATTCGTGCCGTGATACTCATAAACACATATAATATAAAAGTTGTAGAACATACCTTCAATTACTAATAAAATCGCTGCTAATCACTAGAATTGCTGTGAAAATTCACAAGTTTTCCTCTCAATTCTCTCAAGCTCTCTATCACTTATCTCTAAATTCAGGCTAAGGCAATAACCAACTGACCAACTAGTATGCGTAATAATACAATACAAAATTGATATAGTCTTAATACTCATAATAGCTATCATCAGTTATCAAAATAACGTATATATTATATTTATTATTTTATTTAAATTCAAAAACTAGAAATCCCAAAAGCCATAAGGCTTTGTTTGTCAAAAACCCTTTAATTTTAAAGAATTAATATCCTTGAACCTTGTTTGGATAAAACTAAATTAAAACTACTTTAATTTATTTTAATAACTCCTTATAATATAGTTATTTGTCACACTATATTTAATTAAACTTTCATATTTAATTTAATTAATTCAAATAGCAATTAATTAAATAAATCATTTAATCACATAACTCAATACAAATAATTAACCATTAAATTGAAATATCAATAAAATAATAATTTCCTTAATTCATTAATTATTTATTTAACTAATAAATAACCAAAAAAATTCAAATCAATTAAACAAATGTTTATTCAACGATAAACACATCCATTAAATATTTATATAATTCAATAAATATTTAATATTACAATTAAAATTCTGGAATGTTACAAGATCTACACAGACCATAAAAGTCTGATGTATATTTTCACACAAAAGGACCTGAATATGCGTCAAAGAAGATGGATAGAATTGATAAAAGATTACGATTGTGTGATCTTTTATCATCCGGGCAAAGTGAATGTGGTTGCAGATGTTTTAAGCAGAAAAGGTTGGGAAAAATTGATGTTGTTAACCAACCAGGAAGAGTTGATCTCAGAAATGGCCAGGCTAGAATTGGAGATCAAATTTTCAAAAGAAACCGACGAAAAATTATACCAGATAGAAGCTAGTCCAACTTTGGTGGACAAAGTGAAGAATGTTCAACTACAAGATAAAGAATGCGAAACGATCAAAGAGAATGTGGTTGAGGGTAGCGATCAAAATACAAGATCGATACCGAAGGACTACTACGGTTTGAGGAAAGAATTTGGGTTACAGCGGTACCAGAACTTAAAGACGAAATCTTGATCGAAGCACATAACATAAGATATTAGATTCATCCAAGAAGTACGAAGATGTATCAAGACTTACGGCGCCATTTTTGGTGGCCGAACATGAAAAGAGATGTTGCAGAATGTCTCGCGAAATGCTTGACATGTCAAAGAGTCAAGGCCGAACATCAAAGACCAAGCGGATTACTTCAAACGTTAGAAATACCAGAATGGAAGTGGGAACATATCACAATGGATTTTGTGGTGGGTCTTCCAACTACTCAAAGAGGATGTAATGCGATTTGGGTAATAGTGAACATACTGACAAAATTAGCGCAATTTTTACCAATAAAGATTAGGTTCAATCTTGATCAGTTGTCAAGGTTGTACGTTAAAGAGATCATTTCGAGATATGGAGTGCCAGTGTCAATTGTGTCAGATAGAGATCCGCGATTTACGTCAAACTTCTGGAAGAGATTACAAGAATGTATGGGAACACAATTGCGAATGAGTACAACATACCATCCGCAAACCGACGAGCAAAGCGAATGAACAATCCAAACGTTGGAAGATATGCTGAGAGCATGCGTCATGGATTTCAAAGGAAGTTGGGAAGAACATTTATCGTTGGTGGAATTTTCCTACAATAACAGTTACCACGCGAGCATCGACATGCCATCTTACGAGGCATGGTACGGCAGAAAGTGCAGAACTCCACTGTGCTGGGATGAAGTCGGTGAACGCCAACTGTTAGGACAAGAACTGGTACAACAAACTTCTGAGGTTGTCAAACTCATCAGAACAAGATTGGTAGCAGCCCAAGACAGACATAAAAAGTATGCCGATCAACACAGGCAGAATCGCGAATTTGAAGTAAAAACTTTTGTTTTCCTAAAAGTTTCTCCGTGGAAAGGGAAAATTCATTTTGGCAAAAAAGAAAAGCTCAGCCCAAGATTTATTGGATCGTTTGAGATACTACGAAGAGTGGGAGAAGTGGCTTATGAGGTAGCTCTACCTCCAGAGTTGGAAAATATTCATAATATTTTTTACATTTCGGTGTTACAACCGTATAAACCCGATTACAAGCACGTGATCGAGTACGAACCATTATAATTTGAGAAAGATTTGTCTTATGAAGAGATTCATATCCAAATAGTCGACAGGAAATAACAAGTGCTCAGAAATAAAGTGATACCTTCTGTGAAGGTGATATGGAGAAACCACAATATCGAAGAGGTAACGTGGGAACTCGAAGCTAAAATGATGAAGAATTACCCTGAGTTATTTGTTTAATCTATGTCTTCGATTCTGGGGACAGAATCCTTGTAAGTAAGAAAGAATGTGACGATTTTATTGTTTGAATTGTGATTCTGAGGACAGAATCCTTTTAAGGAGGGAATGATGTAACATTCCAGAATTTTAATTGTAATATTAAATATTTATTAAATTATATAAATATTTAATAGATGTGTTTATCATTGAATAAATATTTGTTTAATTGATTTGATTTTATTTGGTTTATTATTTATTAAATAAATAATTAATGAATTAAGGAAATTATTATATTGATATTTCAATTTAATGGTTAATTATTTGTATTGAAGTTATGTGATTAAATGATTTAATTAATTAATTGCTATTTGGATTAATTAAATTAAATATGAAAGCTTGATTAAATAAAGTGTGATAAATAACAATATTATAAGGGGTTATTAAAATAAATTAAAGTAGTTTAATTTAGTTTTATCCAAACAAGGTTCAAGGAGATAAAGTGTTTAATTTTAAATGGTTTTTGCCTAACAAGGCCCTATGGCTTTTGGAATTCTTTTAATTTTAAATAAATAATATAATTAAAACAAATAAAATAATAAATATAATTTATTTATATTATATACGTTTATGTTGTAACTGTTAATATAATTAGTATGCATATTAAGGTGTCTATTTTTCTTTTACGCATTATGTGTCTATATTGGCTAAGTCTGAGAGAGAAGAGAAGAGTTCATAGTTCAGAGAATTGAGAATTTAGAGAGTTTGAGAGTGAAAACTGAGGAAATTGTCTGCAATTGCAAGGTTGTGCAAGCTAACTTGAAGGTATGTTCGCAACTTTGATAATATATATGTATGTGTTGGACGACAATAATTTTCTCATGTTCTGTAAAAAAAAATCAATTGGTGAATTGTGGATATATACTTGGTGAATTCTGATGATACATGCTTATGATGCTAGAGTTATGTTTAAAACAAGAAATTTGTATGCTAATTTCGTTTTGACAGTAGAAAATTTTGACAGTATATGTATTCCTTGTATGGCTTAGGTAAGTACCAATTTTGATGGTCAATTATTATGTTAAACTATAAATTGAGTCTGGTATATGTTAGTTCATTAAGAAACGAGCATAACATAATTTGAATAAAGTGATTTGGCCAGGTATTGAAGTCACAGTGTTGATTCTTGGGATGAATATCAAAATTTGAGTTTTATATGAAAAACTTGGAATTTGAGAAATTAAAATAGTTAGAAGTGTTGTTAAATTGTTTTAATTGATGGAAAATGTTAGCAATCATGTTTATGATATTGTTATATTTATTTTACATGTTATTATTACTGTTTGGTGGGTGAAATTCGTGTTAGTTGGCTTAAGAAATTTGCCGTAGCCATGTTATGCAAAAATAGGAATTGCAATATGTAGGCGTACCGCCATGACCCCATTGGTGTGGCGTAGCAATTTGCCAAGCGTGGCCATGTGATAAACTTTGACACCTCCAAATTCGGGTACTTCAATTCCACGGGATTTGGTGTTCACTGTACAAATATCATCTATCTATCTACGCATAAAAAATGCAAGCCATGCAATAGATAGAATAAAAATCTTCCCCTTAAGGGTTACAACATCTGAATACTAATAATACAATCCTAGGTTAAACTAACCTTAAACGTCTATGCGGAATCATAAACAAATAAGTCTTAACAACATCATTAACTCAAGTCTTAAACATAAATACATCATCTAATAAAATAACAAGTCTTCATCACTTGCTAACTTTGCCCTTGCCCTTACTAGTGGAAGGTTCATCAGTTCTTTCGTTCTTAACTGTAATGTTATTATTAAGCAAGAGTGAGCACTATTTCCCACAAGTATAATAATGAAATAACAGTATAATAACTTGCGATTAAATCAAAGATATCTGAATAAAAGCTCAACTTTTGAATCAAGAATGAATAACAAGAATCAAAAGAATTCTGAGGGTCATAAGACCTTGAACTATGTCCTTGGTTATCAAGGGTTATACTTGAAACCTTTAACAGTTATAAGACTATGGACCTTTCCACTCGTACTTAGGGGGATCAGCCCTTAGTACCATACTGTGCACAATATCTTAACGCTAACGCATAAGTAAATCCCTTTGCAAGGTTGTTCATCTCATTTTGACATTCGAGTCCGCACCAAAGGAAGTTATATTTGGATAATTCAATAAGGGTTCTGAAATTTAGAACGTTCATCAACTAAGGACTAGTTGAATCAATAAAGTTCACTAGTCTAATAGTGTTCAACAATAATGATATTCGATTTGAATAATAATCTCAAGACGTATACAATAGGACAATTATTGTATAACTGAATCATGCTTTGAAAAGATAATCAATCTTTAATATAACATTTGAACATGAATAACAGAAATAATAATTTACTCGAGGTAAATAATAAACTTGAACAATAATGAAAAGTAGGGTTAGGAAACTTGCCTCGTGCGTAGATTACATTTTAACTAAGCACGTTCTTTGAATTTAATCCTACATACCATTCACATTCACAATACTAGTTAATTATAATTTAACTAATCATCAATGATCATTCTTTTGTCTAAACTTTGGTTATGACTATACTTAGTCAATTTATCACATTGTCACATAATTTGTACTTCATGGATAACAAACTAATTATGTATTCAATAACTCAATCCACATGTAATTATGTTATTTACATGTTAAACATCTAATTTACATCTCATTATACTTCTAACATGTTTACATGTTCATTACATTAATTTACTAACACATTGTTAGACTTAATCAATTTAAAAATCTCATTTAGTCTTCTGGACACATTGTTACATTAAAAATCTCATTAATTTACTAACACATTGTTACATTAATTTTTTTACGGAGAGTGAAATTTCATTTCACCACATTCTACATTTAGTCTTCGCCTTTAGCGATACGCGATGGTAGCTACCGGCGTTGACTCTTAAGGCCAATGCATGATGGGAAATAGGCGGGTGGCCATGCACAAGCGCCATGATATACAGACCTTTGAAAATGGCGATTCGCGAAAATCACAGAACATGCCAATTTCTTCTAATTTCTTATTTTCTACTCGAAATTAAACATACCCATATGGTGTAATTCATGCATAAACATAACCCAACATTTATATAACGACTTTAACCATTTAAAACACATAATCACAAAATTAAATTATGCAAATTGTACTATTCTTGAAGATTTTGAACAAAAACATAAAATTTAACACTACAGATTCGTTATAACACCGAATCCGTTCGTTTAAGGCTTGGTCTCTTTATATCAACATGCATAAAAATATACGATTATAAGTTTTACAAAATCATTTATGTTTGACACATTAAAATCACGTTTAAGGCCATATGGCCATAACCCAAACTCTGTAAATTTTTGAAATAGCAAGTCATTATATTACGAAACTCATGATATGGAATCATGCAATATATATATATATAAAGCATGTTACTATGACATGAAATCACGTGTATAACACATAGTCAATACACTTTCCAACCACAGAGAATTTTTACAGAAATTGGAGAGCCATATTTTATAACATTTAGTGACGTAGAAAAGAATTGGGTTAAAGGGATTACCCAAGCATAGAATTAAAAGAAGTTGAATTCCTTCTCAGATGACTCTCACAATCCTCTAAAATAACTCTGAATTCTAAACTCTGTCTCTGTATCTCTCTCTGTTATGAATTCTAGACTTAGGCAATTAATGAAGACGAAGGAAGAGAATACGTATTATAAGAATCAACTGACGCGCATTATGGTCAGTTACCCATCATGGGTTAACTGCCCATAACTCCCCTTAAGGCCATGTTTGGCTAGTTTAATTGATTTAAAACTTCTTTAATTTAATAAAGCTTTATCATATAGTTTAATAAATGTCACACTCCTTCATAAAATAAATCATTATCTTATTTATTTTATTTTAAATAAAATATAATAATTTCTCATAAATTCACATAGTCACATAAATAATTTTCTCATTAATAAATAATGTCAAATTATTAACTCTCTAATTTATAATTAAATTAATTAAATAACATCATGCTTAATTAAATATTTCATTTAATTCAATAAGCTCACGTAATTATATATTTGAATAATAATTATTCTCTACATTAATTTAATAAATGTAACACATATTTATTTAATTCAATAAATATTAAAGTAAATTTACAAAAATCTCGTTAAATCACAAAACCAAGATAAAACTAAGCGGCAAGGCCTGCGAAAGGTTCTATCTCGAGACAAAGAAAGTCTCGCTAATTCTACAGACCTTGATCGATCAATGTAACTTAGCTTAATGTTATGTTAATATGAGAACCATGTAATAATAAGGTTAAACAAAGTTGTGTTATGTGGATTGTAAATTCAAAGTTGTAAAAAAATGGTTTATGAGTCATGAACGTTGTAAGACCCCGAAATTTTTTTTTAAATAAAAAGGAATTTCCTTTATTTATTATTTTGAAATAGTAAGGGTTGATTTGATTAATGTGGATAGTTAAGGGTTAAATACGCAAATATTTCAAAATAAGCAAGTGGTTATAAAATATTCATTTTGTCGGGGAATATTCGTTTGGTCGTGGAATATTAAATCTTTTGGGGGGAATATTAAATGCGACCAGCAAGCGACCATGTATGGGCCCCATAACGGAAGCGATTGGATGAAGAAAACGACAAATATAAGTTGGTTAAAAATAACAGGCGTAGTTATTCTGAATTAAGACTGTTGGAATACCCCATTGGTTAAAATACGATGTCTGGCGTGGTTGCCGCGATGGCACCTGTGCGGTATTGCAGTATTGTTGAATTATTGATCCTTACGTAAGAAGGCACTACTCAATAATTTTTACGATGAATTCTTGTTCAATATTTTATTTTATTGATTCAATAATTCTTTGCGTTGATATTTTATATTATTGTTGTTCAATAATTGTCAACGCATTATCTCCATTATCGGATCAATAATTCATATTATTTAAATAATATTATTAGATAGCATTATTGGCAATGTCTAGAAAGTTACATCGATGAGAGGTTTGGTCACCTAATTGCGCGCCAAGATGAGGAGAAATCCTTATCGGAAAGCCCCTCTTTCTGAGGAACGGCTTTGTTTGTCATAATTGTGATTACATAATATTATTTGTGAATAATTAATTATTGATTCATATGATAAAGAAATATTTATTTTATGTGGATATAAATGATGGATTTATTTATGTGGTTATAAATGAAGAAATTATTGTTGAGGTGTTTTATCGATATTTTACAGTTGGAGGTATTAAAAATTAAATCGGGGGTTTTGAGATATATTGAAGGGATTATAATTTTTTAATCCAATAGTTGGATTGTAGTAATTTTGGGTATGTTATACATACATAAGTTGAGTATATGTCCACAAATTTTGAACCGTTAAAATGCACGAATGATTTGTTATGAATTTTAAGAGGTGTCGATTCGGAAATTAGGGTTATAATTGATTTTGGTGGAAAATTCTAGAATTGAGTGGGCCCCACTTGTGGTTGGTGAAGAAATGTGCTGAATTTTATTTCAAATGTGGTGGGTGGCAATAGTAGCGAGTAAAGCCATCGGTGGTAGCAGGTCAAGTCCGCTTTGTAGAGCTAACATTTTCCTATAAATAGAGGGCTAAGTTAGAATTGAAAATCACACGAAACAAAGTTTTCTCTCTTTCTCTCTATATATTATTGGCGTATTTTGTGAGTATTTAGATACTTTGAGAGTTCTTTGTTCGATACAAGTTTCATTCGAAGATCACTTGAGCCTTTCCTTAGAAATCTTGATTCTTTGAGGTAAGGGATATTATTTTTTTCGTAATGATATTATTTCTTGATATCATTATGTTGAAATGTTGATCTGAAGTTTTATCAAATTTGGAACTTTTTCATGTAGGGTTACTATTCATGAGTTCTATTCACGAGTTACTATTCATGAGTTACTATTCACGAGTTTCTATTCACGAGTACTATTCATGAAGCGTGAAGATGTTTTTTGTGGAATTTCTATCTTTTGGTGTCGGATTTACTATTCATGTATACTGGTCTTATTCACGATATCGGCACTTATTCACGATATCGGCACTATTCACGTATACGGCACTATTCACCAAAAAAAAAAAAAATTCTTCTTTTTGTCCAAAACATCTATTTTGGATACTAGCTTTGATTGTATCCATGTTTTGATCATTCTTGAATTTTACACCACTGTGATTATTTTTGGGGTATTGTTGGACATGGATAAAACAAAGTCACGAATCCTTAATCCTTAATCCTTGTCATTTTGTTTCCTTTGGATTCGTTCTTTAAAAAATATTTTCATCATCCTCGGTCTTAAATGATGATATTATTGAATATCTTTGGCACATGGTGCAAAGATGAATGATTTCTGAAGAATATCTTTGGCACATAGTGCAAAGATGAGCAGTGTTGAGATGAACATGGCCGTGATTAATATCTTTGGCTGTGGTGCAAAGATGAGCAGTGTTTAAATGAACATGACCAATCGATGAATATCTTTGGCACATAGTGCAAAGATGAATATTTGATTCGGATGTATATTGATTGTTATTCTGGGGGATAAAAGATGAGCGATGAACTTTTAAATTCATACATAGAAGATAGTAGTTTGCATTCTCTACTTAACTCTTCTAATGAATTATTATTTCCATTGAGAATATTGATTGAAAATTTGTTGTCTATTGTATTCTATTAAATTTTTCCTGTTGAAGACTAACGATAATTTGTTGTATATTATCTTAGTCATAATATTCTTCTTGAGCTAGTTGAGCTCACCCTTTTCCTTTTGTTCCATTCTTCTCGGGGAGGCGAGAATATAGCGAAATGCAGTCGGGGTATGGAATGAAGGTTTTAGAAAGGATTGTTTAGTAGTCCTCACCATTTTTGTAAAATAATGTATCAATAAATGTGATGAGGATTTATGTGAGTATAAATATTGTCTAGAAGATAATATTTGTATTTAAACTCACGATTTCTTGTTGTAATAATAAAGTTGTAGTTGTTTACGTACCATGTATTGACAACTCGGAATGGGTGATGTATACCTATTTTGGGGGCGTCACGGTTGGTATCGAGCTTAGGGATATGATCTCTGGCGGAGATCGGGAATAGAACTAGGAGGGAGAGCGAGTAAATCCTTCGCTAGTGTGTCCTACTAAGCTTATTTGTTAGTTAGTCGATATATAGGGATATTATGTGATATATTGATTTCCTTAATTAACCCTTGTTTTATAGCGGTGTTTGAGAATGTCGATTGAGAATATTAATGATGGAGTAAATGAGGCCGTGGAGATGCTGTCTTTTTACCAACAAGGAGAACGTGCAGCAGTGGCAATGTTCCTCCTATGAAACAACACCACTGGCGAGCGGATGATGAGCGAGGGGATGTTTAGAAGCTTTTTGCGGTTCATGCAAAATCGAGGCGAGGAGACTTCGTGTTCAAAATCTGAGGAGAAATGATAGCAATTCACGGGTTGTCACACCAAGCGATTCGAAGTTGGGACCACGAATTTAAGGGAAAGCGGATCCGATCATGGCGTGGACATGGGTCAAACAAATTACCAAGATATTCGATGTCTTGGGATGCGGAGAACGAAGGTTCCATTCGCCACCTTTATGTTCCGTGGCGAAGGCGGACTCTTTTGGTGGGAGTCTATGAAGCGTACCCATCCAGTAGCTTTCGGCATGTCTTGGGAGGCGTTTGAGACTATTTAATGACAAATACTTTCCGAAAGTGTTAAATCGTATGAAGGAAGTGGAGTTCATCAGTTAGAGCAAAACAACATGGCGGTGTCTCGATGACGAGGCAAAGTTTGCGAGTTATCCGAGTTTGCACCTCATTTGGTGGAGAATGAGGCGTGTATGACGGGATGTTTCTTAGAGGTTTGAAACCCGGCGTCGTCGATATCTCATTTCTCATAAACTTTCTCCTTATTCGGATGTTGTAAGCAGGGCTCAATTATTAGAGTGAGATAACAGAGTACGGTCGGTGAGGACCATAACCGAGGATCGTACGGAGATGGCGGTCAGCAGAATAATGATAACTGCGGAAAAAAGAAGCGAGGCAAGACGAGAAAATGGTAACCACTCGGTGGTAATCATAGTCGTGAAAAGAAAAGAAGCGAGTCGGGAGGAGATTTTAAAAAGAGGAGATTTAACAACGACTATGTGAAGGCGAGCAGTCTTGGCGTGACAATCGGGTTCTAAGGGAGGAGAACGACCACCGGTCATATGCTCTAAATCACGGAAAAGAGGGACATATCGGTCAAACTGCCCAACAACAGTTCAAGGTATGCTATAGTTGTGGAAAGGAAGGACATATCGCTTTCGAGATTATGCGATGGCGAAACCTAGTTCGTTGAGGGCGGTGACTCAAAAGATTGTCCCGGAAAAGTCAAAAGTCAGCGATTAGGAAGGCGTTTGTTGTGGCTATTTGGTCATAATCGAGAACCCAAGCGAGGTGATCACGGGTAAGCTATTTATAAATTCTTGCGAAGTTTATACCTTACTTGATCTGGTCTACCCATTCATTTATCTCTCCTGCATGTGCTCAGCGTTTAAACTTGACTCGGAGAAATTAGACTTTGACCTATCTGTGGAAACTCCGTTAGGAGAAACTTTCATCACATCCACTTTTATAAATCTTGTTTGATTCAAGTTGGCACCATCACCTTACACTGTGACCTTATCTCTTTAAAGATACTTGCTTTTGATGTGATTTTAGGGATTGATTGGTTAACTACTCATCATGCCAAAATTGATTATTTTCGTAAGGTTGTTAGTTTTCATATTCTAACCAACTTTTTATGCAATTCAATGAACTAAACCATTAAAATCAATCACTATCATATCTAATCATAAAGCTATTCGTTTATTGAAAAAGCGGATGTCAAGCTTTCTTAGCCCATGTTATGGATTTGAATAAAGACACGTCAAATTTGAATAATATTCTGTTGTTATTGACTTTCTGACGTATTTCCGAAGAACTTCCGGTCTACCCCGAGCGTGAAGTTGAATTCTTTATTGATCTTGAACTGGTACAAAGCCCATTTCTAAAACCCCATATCGAATGGCTCTATTGAACTTGAGGAGTTAAAGGTCCAACTACGAGAATTGTTGGACGTCGGTTTCATTAAATCTAAGTACATCTCCTTGGGGTGCTCTATTTTATTTGTAAAAAAGAAAGACGGAGTATCGACTTTGTATTGACTATCGGGAATTGAACCATGTCACCATCAAGAATAGGTATCCTCTACCTCGTATTGATGACTTGTTTGACCAGATTCTGAGGGCACAATTCTTTTCAAAATCGATCTTCGTTACGGATATCATCGGTAAAATTAGAATCGAGGATATTCCAAAGCGCCTATTCGAACTTCGGTATGGGCATTATGAATTCTTAGTCATGTCTTTCGGACTAACTAATGCTCCTATGGCTTTCATGGATATGATGAACCGAGTATTCAAGGAATATTTGGATCGATTCGTTGTTGTCTTTATTGATGACATCCTTATATATTCCAAAAGTCGTGAAGATCATGAGCACCATTTGAAGCCGGTACTCGAAAGGCTTCGTGAAAACCAACTATATGCCAAATTGAAGAAATCGACGAGTTACGGCTTGAGAGAAGTAGCCTTTCTTGGGCATATGTGGTGTCAAAACATGGAGTATCTGTTGATCCGTGAAGATTGAAGCAATCTGAAGTTAGGAACAGCAAAAGTCGGTGGTGTAATCGTAGCTTTTGAGGCTTATTTGGTTATTATCGGAGATTCGTGGAAGGTTTTCTCGAATCGCTTCTCCATTAACTCAAATTAACTTTCGAAAGGATCTGAAATTAGTTTAGGCGAAGAATCGAGAAAAGTTTCAAAGAGCTTAAGAGGAGACTTATTTGGCTGTTCTAACAATACCATCTGGTTCGGATGGATTTGTTATCTCTGACGATGCTTGAGCAAAGGGTTAGGATGTGTTCTCATGCAACGTGGGAAAGTCATAGCTTATGCCTCGCGACAACTTAAAAAGAGTATGAGAGGAATTATCCTACTCATGATCTAGAGTTAGCGGCGATCGTTTTCCTGCTAAAAGATATGGAGGCACTATCTATATGGGGAGAAAGTGGAGATATATTCGGACCATAAAAGCCTTAAATATTTCTTCACTCAAAAGAACTCAACATGCGCGGCTGACGTTGGCTCGAGCTATTGAAAGACTACGACCACACTATTGATACCATCACAGGTAAGCGAGCGTGGTAGTGACGCATTGAGTAGAAGATCATATCTTGAGAACGAGTGCGATGATGTCAGTATATCGCGTAGAGCCAACTTTAATAGAAAAAGTTAAGGTTGCTCGAGCCAGGCCGGCGGAGCGATCATGTATGAAGAAGAAAGTACAAGAAGGAGCTATTAGGGCGAGAATTGATGAAGAAGGAATACTTGAGTCCACTCTAGACTTTGTGTTCTAACGACTCTGATTTGAAGTACAAGATTATGATGGAAGCACACAATACACCATTTGCAATCCATCCTGGAAGTACTAAAATGTATCGTGATCTTGACATACATTTTGGTGGAATAATATGAAGAGAGAGATTGCAAAGTTTATCTCGATGTGTTTAACTTGCCAACGATGTAAAGGCGGAGACATCTAGTACCTAAGGGTCCGTTGCAACCACTTGAGATTCCTGAATGGAAGTGGGAACACATTACCATGGATTTAGTTCACGGGTCTTCCTACGGTTTCTCAAGGCATCAATGCTATTTGGGTTATTGTTGATAGATTAACCAAGTCTGCTCATTTCTTTTTCGATCGGGAGACTTATTCACTTGAACGTCTTGCTAGTATGTATGCGTAAATGAGATTGTGAGGTTGCATGGCATGCTGTATCCATAGTTTCGGATCGTGACCCAAGATTCACTTCAAGATTTTGGGTTAGCTTGCAAAAAGCTATGGGCACGCAGTTTGCGATTTAGTTCGGCATACCATCCCCAAACAGACGGACAATCGAGAGGACTATTGAAACTCTTGAAGATTTATTAAGACTCTGTGTCCTAGACTTCAAGGGCGGTTGGGATAAGTATTTACCATTGGTGGAATTCTCCTACAACAACGATTATCGGTAAGTATAGGTGTGGCTCCATTGAAGCATTATATGGGCGAAAATGTCGTTCTCTCGATATGTTGGGATGAGGTGGGTGAAGCAACATTGTTGGGACCCGAGTTAAATACGATATGACTCTTAAAGATCCAAATAATTGACAACGTATACAAGCGGCTCAAGATCGACAAAAGAGTTATGCGGATCTTCATCGAAAGGACGAGGAATTTAATGTGAGGGATCATGTATTGTTGCGAGTTGCTCCATGGAAGGGAGTTACAAGATTTGGGAAGAGAGAAAGCTCGATCCACGATTTATTGGTCCATTTCAAATTCTTGACCGAGTAGGAAATGTAGCCTATAGACTTGCGTTACCTCAAGTATGTCTCGTGTTCATAATGTGTTTCACATATCGTGCTTTCGTAAATATGTGAAAGACCCAACCACGTTATTGAGTTAGAACCGGACGAGATAGCCAAGACTTAACGTATGAGGAGGTACCTATCAAGATCTTGGATAGGAAGGAGCATGTCCTACGCTGTGAAGTCATACCACAAGTTAAAGTTTTGTGGAGGAATCATGCTATAGAGGAAATGACACAGGGAATTGGAAAGCGAAATGAAGCGAGGTATCCTCACCTTTTGAAACACCAGTATCGTCGTCAATTTAGAGGACGAAATTTCATAAGGAGGGAGGTTGTAAGACCAAAAATTTTTTTTAAATAAAAGGAATTTCCTTTATTTATTATTTTGAAATAGTAAGGTTGATTTGATTAATGTGGATAGTTAAGGGTTAAATACATAAATATTTCAAAATAAGCAAGTGGTTATAAAATATTCATTTTGTTAGGGAATATTCGTTTGGTGGTGGAATATTCGTATCTTGTGGGGAATATTAAATGCGACGGTAGCGACCATGTGTGGGCCCCATAACGAAAAGCGATTGGATGAAGAAAGCGACAAATATAAGTTGGTTAAAAATAACGGGCGTAGTTATTACTGAATTAAGATTGTTGGAATACCGGTGGTTAAAATACTGATGTCTGCTGTGGTTGCATAAAGCTAGCACGGTATTGCACAATATTGTTGAATTATTGATCCTTACGTGAAGGCACTTTACAATAATTTTTACGGTGAGTTCTTGTTCAATATTTTATTTTATTGATTCAATAATTCTTTGCGTTGATATTTTATATTATTGTTGTTCAATAATTGTCACTTGCATTATTATCTCCATTATCGGATCAATAATTCATATTATTTAAATAATATTATTAGATAGCATTATTGGCAATGTCTAGAAAGTTACATCGATGAGAGGTTTGGTCACCTAATTGCTGCAGCATGATGGGAGAAATCCTTATCGAAAAGCCCTCTTTCACTGAGGAGCGGCTGGTTGTCATAATTGTGATTACGTAATATTATTTGTGAATAATTAATTATTGATTCATATGATAAAGAAATATTTATTTTATGTGGATATAAATGATGGATTTATTTATGTGGTTATAAATGAAGAAATTATTGTTGAGGTGTTTTATCGATTATTTTGCAGTTTGAGGTATTAAAAATTAAATCGGGGTTTTGAGATATATTGAAGGGATTATAATTTTTAATCCGACCGTTGGATTAATAGTAATTTTGGGTATGTTATACATACATAAGTTGAGTATATGTCCACAAATTTTGAACCGTTAAAATGCACGAATGATTTGTTATGAATTTTAAGAGGTATCGATTCGGAAATTAGGGTTATAATTGATTTTGGTGGAAAATTCTAGAATTGAGTGGGCCCCACTTGTGGTTGGTGAAGAAATGTGCTGAATTTTATTTCAAATGTGGTGGGTGGCAATAGTAGCAGGTAAAGCCATCAGGTAGCAGGTCAAGTCTGCTTCGGCGGGCTAACATTTTCCTATAAATAGAGGGCTAAGTTAGAATTGAAAATCACACCAGAAACAAAGTTTTCTCTCTTTCTCTCTCTATATTATTGAGCGTATTTTGTGAGTATTTAGATACTTTGAGAGTTCTTTGTTGAAGACAAGTTTCATTCAGCATCACTTCCGACCTTTCCTTCCGAAGTACTGATTCTTTGAGGTAAGGGATATTATTTTTTTTCGTAATGATATTATTTCTTCAATATCATTATGTTGAAATATTGATCTGAAGTTTTTATCAAATTTGGAACTTTTTCATGTCGGGGTTACTATTCATGAGTTACTATTCACGAGTTACTATTCATGAGTTACTATTCACGAGTTACTATTCACGAGTACTATTCATGAAGCGTGAAGATGTTTTTGTGGAATTTCTATCTTTTGGTGTCGGATTTACTATTCATGATCTGTATATTCACGTATCTGACACTTTATTCACGTATCTGGCACTATTCACGTATATCTGGCACTATTCACCAAAAAAATTCTTCTTTTTTTGTCCAAAACATCTATTTTGGATACTAGCTTTGATTGTATCCATGTTTTGATCATTCTTGAATTTTACACCACTGTGATTATTTTTGGGGTATTGTTGGACATGGATAAAACAAAGTACTGAATCCTTAATCCTTAATCCTTGTCATTTTGTTTCAATTGGATTCGTTCTTTAAAAATATTTTCATCATCCTCGGTCTTAAATGATGATATTATTGAATATCTTTGGCTCAGATGTATGCAAAGATGAGCAGTGTTGAGATGAATATGAGATGAACATTGATTAATATCTTTGGCACATGAGTGCAAAGATGAGCAGTGTTTAAATGAACATGACCAATCGATGAATATCTTTGGCTGTGGTGCAAAAGATGAATATTTGATTCAGGATGTATATTGATTGTTGTTCTGAGGGATAAAAGATGATGATGAACTTTTAAATTCATACATAGAAGATAGTAGTTTGCATTCTCTACTTAACTCTTCTAATGAATTATTATTTCATTGAGAATATTGATTGAAAATTTGTTGTCTATTGTATTCTATTAAATTTTTCCTGTTGAAGACTAACGATAATTTGTTGTATATTATCTTAGTCATAATATTCTTTCTTGAGCTAGTTGAGCTCACCCTTTTCCTTTTGTTCCATTCTTCTCGGGAGGCGAGAATATAGCGAGTACAGTCGGGTATGGAATGAAGGTTTTAGAAAGGATTATTTAGTAGTCCTCACCATTTTGTAAAATAATGTATCAATAAATGTGATGAGGATTTATGTGAGTATAAATATTGTCTAGAAGATAATATTTGTATTTAAACTCACAGTTTTACTGTTGTAATAATAAAGTTGTAGTTGTTTCTGTACCATGTATTGACAACTCAGAATGGGTGATGTATACCTATTTTGGGGGCGTCACAAACGTGTTATGTTATAACTTAGTTTATACGATGAAGGTTAGTTAAGTATTGTGATGTTAACACTCGGGAATTCTGAAATGTAAATGGTAGCATAAGACTTGTACTAAAATGATAAGTTTAGCTAGAAATGTAAATGTTGTGGTATGTTAGCATATCTAATAGATAATGTGATTTTAAACCAATGTGTAGGTGAACTTGAGTTTAATATTATAGCTTACGCTCGAGGCAAGTTTCTAAATTTCTCTTTTACATTGAGCAAGTTTTCTAACTCTACACTTTCATTGAGTTAGTTCTATTATTACATTGTGTAACATCATTCTTTTTATTGAGCAAGTTTCTTGTATCTAGTTATTTATGATGATGCAAGTTCCAAAATTTCATCTATTACATTTGTAAAACCCCAACTTTTTATAAATAAAGATTTAATTTTCTCTAATTATTATTTTGAAATAGTAAAGGGTTGATTTGATTAATGTGGTTAGTTATGGGTAAAATGCACAAATATTTTAAATAAGCGGTGGTTATAAAATATTCATTGTTGTTTGGGAATATTAGTTTGGTCGTGGAATATTCTTCTTCAGGGGAATATTAAATGCGACGAGCCTTGACCTTGTGTGGGCCCATAGCGAAAGCAATAGGATGAAGAAAAGCAGACAGTATGAGTTGTTTATAAATAACGGCGTAGTTATTCACAATTATTATTTGTTGGAATACTCGGTTGGTTAAAACACGATGTACGCGTTATTGCACGATGACACCGCGGTATTGCACCAATTATTGATTCTTACGTGAAGGCACTACTCGATAATTGTTACGATAATTATTGTCATTGATTTTTATTTTATTGATTCAATAATTGTTGCGTTGATATTTTATATTACTATTGTTTTAATAATTGTCACTACACAATATTTTCATCATCGAGACAATAATTCATATTATCTGAATAATATTATTAGATAACATTATTAGCAATGTCTAGAAAGTTACATACAAGGAGAGGTTTGGTCACTAATTGCATGTCGATGGAGAAATTCTTATTGGAAAGCCTCCTCTTTCCTGAGGAGCGACACAGTTTGTCGATTATTGTGATTCTGTAATATTATTTGTGAATAATTAATTATTGATTTAAATGATGAGGAAAATATTGATTTTATGTGGATATAGATGGAGAAAATTTTTAAAGTGACAATTGTTAAAATTTGATATTTTATCTTTTCTGATAAAATAATATTTTATTATATTATATAATAATGGTGATATTTTTACAATGAATGTGGGATATATGAGTATATGAGGAGGAATAGTATTTTTGTTGCATTAAATGATTAACACATGTTTTGTGTGTCGGTGGACCCCATTTCTTGACTGAAATTTGATTATAGCCTGTAAAATCTACCGTTTGTGGATTTCGGTCAATTTCTGTTTGGAATTTGGAAAACTTTTCTTCTGAAAAGTTGTAGATAATGGAATTTCCTATGAAAAAGACATAAGGTTTGAATTTTTCTGACAAAAGGTCTATTTATTATGAATTATTGAAGTTTCGAAGTTCCGAAATAATTGATTTTTAAAAGTTTTAATTATTTTTAATATCAAAAATGTTTTTTTTTTGTTTTTGTCATTATTTGGTGGCTGAATTCAGATGGTCAAGGTGGGATAAGGAAAATTTTATAAATATATTAATATTTTATTAAATTTTCTGCTTTGGTGTTCTAAGCATTTTCCTATAAATAGGGTGCTTAGGTTAGAATTGAAAATCACACCAGAAACTGAAGTTTTCTCTCTTTTTCTCTCTCTATATTATCGAGCGTATTCTTGTGAGTATTTTGATACTTTGAGTGTTGCTATACGGTGCAAGGTCCCTTCAGTACTATATCCAGTATTCCAGTCAGAAATACTATCTTTTCGAGGTAAGGGGTGTTATTTTTTTATAAATGATATTATTTCTTTCAATATGATTATACCAGAATATTGGTAAGATTTTTCTTGTAAAATTCTTATCTTTTTATGTCGGGGTTACTATTCACGAGTTACTATTCACGAGTACTATTCACGAAGTATGATGATTTTTCTTGTGGAATTTCTACCTTTTAGTGTCGGAGTTACTATTCACGTATACGACATTATTCACGTATACGACACTATTCACGAATATGACATTATTCACAGAAAAATTAAATTTTCTTTTCTGTGTCCAAGATTGTCTGTTATGGTTTCAATCTTTGATTGGATCTATGTTTTAATCTTTATTTTTGAATTTTGTTCCATAATAGTTTATTATGGAGTATTTTTAAACATAGATAAATTGAAGTACGAATCCTTACTATTTGTTCTTTTGTCTATAAATACATCATCAAATAAAATAACAAGTCTTCATCATTTGCTAACTTTTCCCTTGCCCTTACTAGTGAAAGGTTCATCAGTTCTTTCGTTCTTAACTGCAATGTTATTATTAAGCAAGAGTGAGCACTATTGCCCACAAGTATAATAATGAAATAACAGTATAATAACATGCGCGTAAATCAAAGACATCTGAATAAAAGCTCAACTTTTGAATCAAGAATGAATAACAAGAATCAAAAGAATTCTGAGGGTCATAAGACCTTGAACTATGTCCTTGGTTATCAAGGGTTATACTTGAAACCTTTAACAGTCATAAGACTATGGACCTTTCTACTCGTACTTAGGGGTATCAACCCTTAGTACCATACTGTGCACAATATCTTAACGCTAACGCATAAGTAAATCCCTTTGCAGGGTTGTTCATCTCAGTTTGACATTCGAGTTCGCACCAAAGGAAGTTTGGTTTGGATAATTCATCAAGGGTTCTGAAATTTAGAACGCTCATCAACTATGGACTAGTCGAATCAATAAGGGTTCGCTAGTCTAATAAGGTTCAATAATAATGATATTCAAATTGAATAATAATCTCACGAAGTATACAATAGAACAATTATTGTATAACTGAATCATGCTTTGAAAAGATAATCAATCTTTAATATAACATTTGAACTTGAATAATAGTCATGATAATTTACTCAAGGTAAATAATAAACTTGAACAATAATGACAAGTAGGGTTAGGAAACTTGCTTCATGCGTAGATTACACTTTAACTAAGCACGTTCTTTGAATTAAATCCTACATACCATTCACATTCACAATACCAGTTAATTATAACTTAACTAATCATCATAAACTCTTTCTCTTTGTCTACTTTAATTATTGACTATACTTAGTCAATTTATCACATTTACTGTCACATAATATTACTTTATGAATAATAATCTAATTATGTATTCAATAATTCAATCCATATGTAATTATGTTATTTACATGTTATAAAATTATTTTATCATCACATTATTCTTCTAACATGTTTACATGTTCATTACATTAATCCACTAAAACATTGTTAGACTTAAACATTTTAAAAATCTCATTCTTGAACTTTTCAGAGAGGTATTTGGCTGCCATCAACATATATCGTATTCTTATTTTATGCGGACGCGATGATGTATTTATTATGGACACTTTGCTCTCAAGGCACTGTGGCGCTGCTATTTCGAGTCATGGCGCTATTTGCATGGCGATGGCGTTAAGGCCTTGCATGACTTCGATTCTGAGAGTTGGCGCCAAGTACGAGACTCAGAACTTCAATTCCCAATTCGCGAAGAACACAGAGTTCAGCAAAAAGGACACTAAATAATCATTAATTTCACTAAATTAACATACCCACATGTTAATAATTCATGTATAAACATAACCCAACATTTATATACTGACATTAACCAATTTAAACACTTAATAACAAATTTAAGGCATGTGAATTTCACTGACTTTGATGTTCATGAAGGTTTTGAAAATAATACATGAAAATTGACACTACGGATTCGTTATAATGCCGAATCCGTTTATTTAAACTTTGGTCTATTCGTATCAACATGCATAACAACATACGAGTGTAAAATTTAGGGTTAATATACGATTAATACATAAAATATCACGTATAAGGCCATAAGGCCAAAACCCATACTCTGTAATTTTGCAGAAATTATATACGACATGTTTTCATGAATTTGATGATATGGTTTACATAAAATATATAATTAAACATGAGTTGATATGTCATAACACACATACAACCCATAATCATTACTCCTAACCCAATTACAGAGGTTAAACCAAAAACTTTAAAAGTCATTTTCATATAAAAACTAACTGTCGTGAAAAAGGAATTTGGGAGGGAGAGATTACCCTGAGAATAAAGTATATATATGTAGGCTTAGATTCTTTCTTCAATCACTGAGTTCTCACAAAATCCTCTGAACTCTCTCTTGAATTTCTCAATCTCTCTCTCTGTATCTCTAGACTTAGGCAAATAATGAATAAAGAAATAAAGAGAAGATGTATAATAATTAAGCCAACTGACGCGTATAATGGTCAGTTACTCCAATAGTGGTAACTGCTTCCAACTCCCTTTAGTGCCTTGTTTGGCAACCTTTAATATAATTCATTCTCATTTAATTTGATAAACTTCTTATACTATAGTTTAATTAATGTCACACTCTTATAAAATAGATCCAATATTTTATTTAATTTACTTTAAATAAATATAATAATTTCTTATAAATTCACATAGTCACATAATTAATTTTCTCATTAATAAATAATGTCAAATTATTAACTCTCTAATTAATAATTAAATTAATTAAATAACATCATGCTTAATTAAATATTTTATTTAATTCAATAAGCTCACATAATTACATATTTGAATAATAATTATTTTCTATATTAATTTAATAAATGTAACACATATAATTAAATTAATCTACCACAATTGCATCAATTAATTATTTAATCTAATAATTAAATCATCAAAAATATTTATTTAATTCAATAAATATAAAAATTTAATTTACAAAATCTAGTTCGTCACAATATAACTATAAATACCACCAATTTATCTTTTATAAAAATTTCACAGAGAACTTTTTTGAGAAGAAGTCTAAACTTTTAAAGAAGAGATTAAGCTCCTACCTTTGATTAGGAAGATGATGGCTATTCTTTTCCCCAATTCCTTTCTCAAAAACTCATTTAAAACACTCACCTTCTCTCTAAAGTTTTCTCAATTTTCTCTCAGTATTCTTCTTCTTCTTCAATTGAGTTCTTTTTCCTAACTCTAACTACGTCTAACAATATAACGTATAATAATAATATAGGTATTAAATATATAATATAATTCTAACTTTAACTGACATCAGTTATAAAAATTTGAAAATCAAAAGCCATAAGGCTTGTTTGGCTAGGCTTAATAAAATAACTCTTTAATCCTTACACCTTGTTTGGTAAACTTAATTAAAATAAATGGATTAATCCTTATACCTTGTTTGATAAAACATCATTAGATTAAAGACTTAATATGCAATAAGACACGTTTGACAAAACTAAATTAAACTCTTTTAATTTATTTTACTAACTCCTTTATAGCAAGGTTATTTGTCACACTTTTAATAAATTAAATAATCAATTTAATCAATTCAAATACTAATTTATTAAATTGATTTAACACACAAATCATTCCCACACAATTATACTTTTCTTTATAATTATAAATTTATTTAACCAACTAACAACTTATTTTAAATTACAAATTTTAATTAAAATATTATAATTCATTTAATCATTATTAGCTCTCTAACTTAATTATTAAATTAAATTAGTATATACCCTCATAACAATTAATTTTCTTAGCTCCTTAATTATTTATTCAACAAATAAATAACTAAACCACATAAACTCAAATTGAACAATTATTTGTTCAACAATAAACATATCCACTAAATATTTATATAAATCAATAAATATTTAATATTTAATATTTAATATTTAATTATTTAATCAACAAATAATTAACTATACCACATCAACTCAAATTGAACAATTATTTATTCAACAATAAACCTATCCATTAAATATTTATATAAATCAATAAATATTTAATATTATAATTTAAAATTCTGGAATGTTACAACTATTCAGCCTAAACACAGAATTTAATCAATCATTCCTAAACACTTATTTATCAGTTCAAACATGCTTGTAAGGTCATATAACCACTATATAAACATTACCCACCCTCATTAACATCCAATTCTACAAAAATCAAAATTTGAATTTCCTTACTTACAGACTCTGTTTAACAGAAACTAAAATTGGAAAGCTAGTAATGGAATTATACCTCTGAGTTGTGAAAGAACTTGTTCCTAATTGAACTCTTAGGCTCTTTCTTAACACACTTGTATGCTCTCAACTTCTCAATTAGAAATTCTCAGACATTTGCAAGCAACACCACTGATAAGCTTGTCTGCTATTTAAAGAAGAAGTGTGGACTGGACATTGATGTTACACAAACCTTGAATCCATGGTGAAAGGGAATGGGACAATGGTTCATGAAGGGTAGCTCAACAACTCCATACCAACCACTTAGCTAGAAATGATCATCTAGGAGTTAGCCTTTTGGAGAATACGTAGTGTAGCTTCCATTTACTATTCATTGTACTTGGTGACACAAATTATGGGACAAGAGAAATCTCAGCAACACTTAGCCCACACACTTGCACACATTCTTACTCTTATGCTATATCAACCATATATTATAACCCAATGTTACAATATGACTAAACATTTCTAAGTAGTAGGTGTCATGTAATATACATATAATCCATGTACATTTTATGGTAATGTCTACCCACATGCATATTATTTGTAACAACCCGATATTTTTTATATAATTAAATCAGAAATTTTGCAAATAAATTTTTTATTTATTTATTTTAAGGATGAGGATTTGTACAAGATAATGTGTGTATGTAATTATGTAATAAATAAAAATATATTTATTACATGAATGTTTACAAATAATTTTATTTTAGAATTATTGATTTAATAAAGTATATTCTTATAGTAATTACTTTTATAGCATAAATGTTTTTATTAATTATTTTCCATGAAAATATGATCATTATATTATTTAAATAATATGTGAAACGACTTATTAGAATTATTATAATAAATATTTTATTATATGAATTTATTTCATTAATTAAGTTAATTATTTTAACTTAATAATGTTGTATATGAATATTAAATCAGATATGGAATCCAAACCCTAATTACGGATTTGGAATAAGGAAAGAGGATAGTAATATAATATTAATTATATTTCGAGTGTTATAAGTATGTATGTTATGTGTGTAAGGATAATGTGTGAAACAGTTTTAAGGTAGCATGAAAAATCCAAGTATTATTTTAAATTAAAACCCTAATTTCTTAAATTAGAAACCTTAAATGATAATTAGCTAATTGCTAAATAGAAACCCTAATTTAAAACTCAGGTTGAGTTCGACACTGTTATATAACTGTGTTATATGGTGCATGTTATTTATTATATAATTTTATATTGATTAGGTAAACCCTAATTAATATTTAGAAATATTAATTTTTAGAAACCCTAATTAATATTTAGAAAACCCTAAGTCATTGTTAAACCCTAATTTGAATCTCAAATTAGAGTTCAAGATTTATTGGTAATGATCTTAATGTGATTTATGATTGTTGTTATATATTAACCATAGTTAGGGAGAACCCTAATTAGCTAAAAATCCTAATTTGTAAATTAGTAACCCTAATTTGCTAAATTGGTAACCCTAATTGTTAATTGCAAGCTAAATGCTAATTAGTGGACATTAAAATCATAATGTTCATGTATAATGTAATTAGAAAATTAAAAATGATTAAGAAACCCTAATTTGCAAAAAATTAGAAACTAATATTATTTTTATTTTTGTGCAAACCCTAATTAGTAATTTTAAAAACCTAATTACTTATTATAAACCCTAATTGTTTAATGATCAAGGTTAATTATGATTACTAAATTTTAAACACAAATGTTCAAGTAATCGAATTAGAAAACTAATTATATTTAGTAAACTCTAATTTATATTTTTGGAAACTAAATTGTTAAGTATTTTTGAATCCTAATTTTGGAAATCCTAGAATTTTGCTTTTAAAACATAAAATGGTTCAAACCCTAAGCCCTAAGGGTTTGACAAGATACCAAAATGCCATTAAAATCTCAAGCCAAATGTCTATTTTGCCCTTATTGTATAATTGAAGCTAACTTGTCCAAATTGCTAAGATGGGAGTTGGTGACCTACTATACCAAACCCATGTGACTTAAAGCAACTGATTTCAGCCACTACAACTCAGCCATTACAATACAAGTTATATATTTATAAGGATTGGGAGAGAGAGAGAGAATTGCATTTTGATAACTTATTTTGCTCCAACACTCAAACAAGTCCATCTCTCTCTCTAACCTACGAAATAAATATGTATACTAATCCCATAGACAAGCCCCATGAATTCCATAACAGATCAAGAAGCCCAGAATCATAAATCAAAGCATGAAGGTATAAACCTGTTAGTTCCTAGTAGGCATAAGTTATCTAGAAGGGGGGTTGAATAGATATTTGTAAATCTTTTCGTTTTAACTTGTTCTTAGATAATGATTAAAACTTTACAGAATTAGTATTTGTTTTAATCTTCTTTACCAAGCAATGGAGTTATGAGCGAGTAAGGAAGTTATAGCAGATACAGCAGTAATAACAGTTATAGTATAAATGTAAACGACACCGTTTTTTTTAAGTGGTTCAGAGCACTCAAAGATCCTAGTCCACTCTTCTACTCAACGAGTAGGATATCCACTAAGGATGTCTTTTACAATCTTCTGAATCACATAGATTCCTTCTAGACCAGCAGTCTAGGAACTTCTCTAGTTCACTCTTGAACTCTTGAAGTCCAGCAGACTTGACTTTCTTATAGTTCACTACGAACTCTTCAAGTCCAACAGACTTGGTATTCTTCTTCAATTGATTGATAGTTGTTGAGTTCTTGATGGTTGCTACTTAGTTGCTGTGTAAGCACTGGTTCGTTAAGAACTGAGTAGCTGAGCAAGCTTTGCAATATCTCAGATCGTAGAGTTGAGCTTGAGAGAGATGTTCACGTTGTTTGATTAATACTTGTTTATTTCTCTCTCATCTGTCAGATCTGTATATATGTGATGTTGAAAACTATACGTTGGATCCATCTGTTGTGGCATTAAATGCGTCTAAACTTTCTGTACTGTGATGGAGACATTTTTGCACATCTTCTGAATTCTGCATTCTGGCCCACTGACACTGCAGGCTGCTTTCTCACCTACCACCTGAAAAGGTGTTTTGTCCCTCTTACCCATGGTACTATCCTTAGCTTCTTCACTACGCTTCATTGTTGCATACTAAGGATATTTCATATATTCTGGGACTGATGAGCACTGCAGCATCTGGGATCCATTCCTCACTTGTTGAAAACATAGATCATGAGGCTTGACATTTTCTAACATGAGACAGATGATGCTCTACGATTTGGATCGTGGTGTTTTACGATTTAGATCGCAGTGTCTTTGACATCTTTGCACACTACGATGCTATCAGTTGAGAGCACTACGAATTCCCTTTAAAACCTTTGTACTCTACGATCTACTCTTGCTCGTGTTGTCGACTCTACGTTCCCGAGAGCACACTACGATCGTTGACTTGTAAACTTCATGTTTCCTTCAGCACACTACGATCGTGGAGTTAGCTCGGCAATCGTTGGGACCACTCTACGAAATCTGAAGAGTCTCCTTCAAGGCAGGCACACTACGATCTTCAGGCTCTACGTTTTCTGCCTTGACTTCTACAATGTTGATCAAATTGATGCACTATGATTTCTTCAAGACTAATCTATTACATCTTAAGATCAACCTAACAGTTTAGATCTTTCTATCTATACATTCTTTAACAGAATGATACACGTTGAAAGCTTAGATCAACCTAACAATTTTGATCTATCACTAAGTCCTTGTACATATATTCATTTAAGGACCTTACAAATAATCATGAGCATATACATTAAAACATCAAATCATAATATGCATTCTCCCAACAATCTCCCCCTATTTGATATTGACATAACCAAGGAGATTTGTTGTCATGATTATTAGTGACTAGATGCATTTGCAGGAAATTTAAACATAACTTAGTATTTCAGTGAGCAGCTGAAATGTCTAGAGAATAAGTATGAATTTATTGATGATCAGAAGATATTACAATTCAGCATTACATCAATAGGAAATTTAAGTTTTAACTTATCTCTGTTTCCTTGACCTCTTATTTGGAGGTGGGTTGGCATACTCCTCAGCCCTCCTTTTCCTTTGAGCTTCCTCATTTCTTGTTAACTCTTCCAGTTCGCTTAGACTTAGAACTGGATTCTCTTCATGTCTGCGCATGAATACAGGATCTCCAATTGGCATTCTTATGCTTACGGTAGACACATCTTGTGAGCTAGGAGTTGGCTCCTTATGACTCAGAGGAATAGCTGTTACAATTTCCTACTGACCAGATCGTTGAGTCCGATGATGTCTTGCAGGAGGGCTTCGTGATGTCTGAGCATTAAATTGACTTCTCCCCCTTTCTTGAGTTTCATGACCTCTTCCTCTGCCTTTGCCTCCTTGATCTGCTTTCCCTTTATTATTTCTCTCCCTTTATGTCAGCATCAAGAGTTCGAATATTGGTAGACAGCTGATTAACTCCTTAAACAAGCTCATTCAGTTGGCTTTTGGTTTGAGGAATGTCCTCTCTATTCTCCTTGATCTGTTTTTCAGCTCTAGCTTCTTTATTTTGTAGGACTGTCAGAATCATATCATTATGCTTCTCCTGATTGGCATAAGATTTCTGGAAGTCATAGACAGAAGCTTTCAAGTTGAGAATATTGTCCAGCATAATTTGATGTTGACGATCTTGGTTTTTCTGCATTTCAAGCACAACCTCTTTTTTCTTGGCAACAACCTGGAAATGGATCTCATCTCTGTCTGATATACTCTTCAGAATCTCTTTGATAATTTCCCTTAGCCTCGTAGTGAGCTCAGTATTCATAGTACTAGGGAATTTGTTTGCAGCTTTTATCATTTGGTTCAGTCGGATGTTAAGGAGATCAGAGTGGGATTCCAAACTTGCTTCGATAGACTTGATCATCTGCTCAGAAGTTTCTTTCAAGTCATGCTTGGTAGGCAGGCTTGGGAGAGTATCATTTGATTGGGGATAGTCCATTGGAGGGGTTCTTGGTTGAGATTGATCTTGCAAATTATACAAAGCAAGATCAAGACTGAAATAGTCATGTGATGAGGAGGATGGTATATCAGCTGGAGGGGCTTGGGTTTGGATATCTGGGATAGGTGACTCTACGATTTCAACATTAAACTCTACGATGTGGTTTGAGTCTGGAATCGTAGAGTTGGTGATTTGAGGGAATAAGGAAAGGTTGACTTTTTTACGGTTCTTCATTCTGAAATTTTGGGATTATGTAAATCGAAACCCGATTCTTGGATTGAGAGTTACTTCCAGCCATTTAGGAAATTTATAGAAATAGCTAAATGAAGATGATGGCAGGTGATTAACTCTAAAACTGGTAGGGATAGACAATACCTCAGGTTTATCTTTTGATGAGGAATGGTTAGTAAGCAGCTTCTTGGCAAAGATGACTTTCCCTGGAAATCCATTAGCTAGAACTGTGATTGCTGGATATTCCTTGAAGCTCCAGAACATGTGATCCCATGAGTTCAGGATTTGGGCTTGATGGTATGCCATCATAGGTAAGTAGGAAAACATTTGAGTGTACATATAGCTCCTAAATCCATCTTTCCCTTCAGCTGTGATTTCAAGCTCATCATCATCATTTTCTTCTGAAGATTCCATTATCTCAATGGTTTCTGGAAGGTTTGGCATTGGCTCATTTTCATCTTGACCAGGGACCTCTTCTTCAGCCATTGGGATATCATGAGGCTCCCCCTCAGCATGAACATCTTCTTGGAGGTTTAGAAACTCCCCCTCAACTGGTATTTCTTCTTGAGCTGTGAACTTCTCCCCCTCAGCTGGTGTATACTCAATCATGAGAATTTCAGGGTTCTCCCCCTCAGCTGGAGCACTCTCCTCTTCGTTTGCTTGGGGAAGTTCTACTTTTGCAGCCATACTCTTGGCTTCCCTTTTTAGTACTTTTTCATTCTCAAGAATATACTTCTTGACCAGCTTTCTTTTTGCTTTGCTGGGTTTAGCCATAACTTCTGGACTCTCTTGAGTCTTAGCTTTGTCGTTTTAAACAGTCACTCTTCTTGAAGCAGCTTCTTCCATTTCTGCCACACTTGGCCTGGTTTCAGAGAAGAGCAGAGTCTCTACGATCGAAGAAACTGTTGGTCTTTTGGACTTATGACCAGTTTTGTTCTTCTTTAGGATCTGTGAAATGGTGGCTCGATCCTCTTCAGCTTCTTCTTGCTGTTGCTTCTGTCTTAGCCTCCTTAGAGTTTTTATGTCAGAGGACTCTACAGGAATGTTAGTTGTAGATCCTTGAGGCTCTTCGTCTTGTCTTGCCCTTAGCTTTCTCTTACCCTTGCTTTTTCTGGCAAGAGTAGAGGGTTCTTCCTTATTTGCTTCTTCTTCTTCTTCTTCAACTTCTTTGACAATAGACATTCCTCCTAGAAAGCCTGCTTCCTTTAGTTCCCTAGTTCTCCCACTAGACTCTGTCATCATTCTTACATACTCAGCAGGGTTCCTTTCCCAATTCTTAAACAACTGCTGTGTCATTCTTCCATTTAGGTTGATGGCTTCTCCTTCATCATCCCCAATTTTGTCACCCAATGCAGATTGCAGAATGTTGCTAATGAATCTCCCATACAGCATCTTAGGAGTGCTCGTTGATTTCTTTGAGTTGACAATCCACTTGTCGATCCACTCGAGCAATACAGCCCCATAGTTGAGTTGTGTACCATGAACCATGGCCGATATGAGCTTAAGCTGAGTCTCATTTACCGAGTCATGACCTGAGCTCTTGCAGCAGATGCATTTCTCAATAATGTCAGCCAAAAATTGATACCTTTGAGGGAACTCCTTCTTTTTGTAGCCTTTCACAGAGGGATTCTTCTTGTGGTGCATTTTCTTCAAGCCCTCTTGGAAGCTTATGCTGTCTAGAAATGGGTGCCCTAAGTTCTTGAAACCTAGGGCCAGATTTAAGTTTTCTTCCCTTAGCTTCATTTCAACTCCTCTTACTCGTGTAGTGATGGTGTTGTGTTCGTACACTCCATTCTTGTAGAACTCCTTCACTAGCTTGGGATAGATGAGGGTGTCGGTGCTCAGCGCCTTTTCGAGACCTGCCCTCTTTAGTAGTGCTAAGGTTTTGTGAAATTTTGGTGAAGCATCCTTGAACTCATCAAAACAGAGTCTGTAGCCTGAAATTACATTTGAAGTAGCCATGATTCTGTAGTTGAGAAGTGGAATACGACTGAGCTTTCTTTTGAGTTAGGGTTTTGCTTTAAGAGAGAGAGAGAGAGAGAGAGAGAGAGAGAGAGAGAATCTTTTGAACTTCAGATTTCAAAAACACGGTTCCAATTTGTACTTGTAGCTTCTCTCTCTCTTTTTGACTTAGTGGGACAGGTGTCGCCTTTTGCTTGGCTCTACGATTTTGACTGTGCATGAATGTACTGATTTGCCCTTTGAGTCTTTAGTGCTAAAATGTCCTTAGGATGACTACGATCGTAGAGGTAGTCTTCTGGTCGTTGAGTCTGTCCTGCGATCGTCGAGTCTGTCCGGCAGTCGTTGAGTCTGATTACCATTCGTAAAGTCTGTCCTACGATCGTCGAGTCTGTCCAGCAGTCGTTGAGTCTGATCACCATTCGTAGAGTCTGTCCTACGATAGTCGAGTCTGTCCGGATCATTGTGATGAGTTTTTGACTTAGCATTCTTTTTAAGATAACTCAGGAAGGGTCAACCTCTTGGTGATTCAAGGGTTAGGTTTGTCCCTGAGGCACCTTTTAGAGAGATTTCATTGTTATAAAGCTTGTCATCACAGGATTCACTTTGCTTGTTGGAAGGGCTTTTGGTCATCGTCGAGTCTGCACTATGATAGTTGATTCTTTGCTACGATCGTTGAGGTAGTTGTCTGTTCAGCTCTACGATCGTGAACTTCCCTTGATCATGTCTATGATTTTGAGTACAGCCTTTATATCTATCATGGTTAGCACAATCTAGAGCATACATTTTATGGTTGAAGATTTAGCATTCCTAGCTCACTTATTAACTTGTTAAATCTGGATTCATCTAGTGGTTTTGTAAAAACATCAGCAAGTTGATTTTCAGTAGGGATATATTGTAAAGATATAGTTCCATTTTGCACATGATCCCTAATGAAGTGATACCTTATTTCTATATGTTTGGTCCTAGAATGCATGACAGGATTATGAGTTATTGCTATGGCATTTGTGTTATCACAGTGTATGGGAATAGATTTGAAATCGAACCCATAGTCGACTAAATTGATTTTTCATCCATAGGATCTCGAGCACAAAGACTACCAAAGAAAGAATATATTCGGCTTCTGCAGTTGAAGTAGACACTGAGTTTTGCTTTTTGCTAAACCAGGACACAAGTCTGTTTCCAAGAAGTTGACAGGTGCCACTAGTACTTTTTCTGTCTATTTTGCATCTTGCAAAGTCAGCATCTATGTATCCTATCAGTTCAAATGAGGATTCCTTGGGATACCATAGCCCCAAGTAGGGTGTACCCTTGAGATACCTGAAGATCCTCTTTGATGTTGTATAAATATGACTCTTTAGGGTTAGCCTGAAATCTAGCACATATGCATGTTGTAAACATTATATCTGGTCTACTGGTAGTTAGGTATAAAAGAGACCCGATCATACCTCTGTATTGAGTGATATCAATACTTTTACCTTTCTCATCCTTGTCAAGCTTGGTTGCAGGAGCAATTGGTGTTTTTATGGGAGAGGCTGATTCCATGCCATACTTCTTTAGTAAGTCTTTGATGTATATGGCTTGGTTGATGAATATTCCTTCATCAGTCTGCTTCGCTTGAAGTCCAAGGAAGAAATTCAGCTCACCCATCATGCTCATTTCAAACTTGCTCTGCATTAGCTTAGAGAATCTCTTACATAACTTTTCGTCAGCAGAACCAAAAATGATATCATCAACATATATTTATACTAGTAAGACTTTGTCTTTATGCTTTCTAAGAAATAGTGTGGTATCTACTCTACCTCTAGTGAACCCATTTTCTATTAAGAATTTAGTCAGTGTTTCATACCATGCTCTAGGTGCTTGTTTAAGACCATATAAAGCTTTATCTAATCTATAGACATAATTAAAAAGAGATGGATTGATGAAACCTGGAGGTTATTCTACGTAGACTTCTTCTTGAAGCTCTCCATTTAGAAATGCACTCTTGACATCCATCTGGAAGACTTTGAACTTCATGTGGGCAGCAAAGGCAAGAAAGATTCTGGTGGCTTCTAGTCTGGCAACGGGTGCAAATGTCTCATCATAGTCAATACCTTCTTCTTGAGAATAGCCCTTTGCCACTAATCTTGCCTTGTTTCTGGTGATGACCCCATCTTCATCCATTTTGTTCCTAAAGACCCACTTGGTTCCTATGATAGGATGACTCTTTGGTCTTGGTACCAATCTCCACACTTTGCTTTGTTCAAATTGGTTGAGTTCTTCCTGCATGGCTTCTATCCAACTAGAGTCTTCCATATCATCCTCTATCTTCTTTGGCTCTATCTGTGACAGGAAGCTTAGATAGAAGCATTCATTCTGAGTAGTAGCTCTTGTTTTAACTCTTGCACTTGGATCTCCAAATGATTAGATCCCGAGAGTATGATCCCTTGCCCATCTTTCCTGTTGGGACATCTCGTCCCGATGCCTTCTGTCTTTAGATCTTCAAGGTCTATCTCTTCTTCTTTGAGTGGAGGCTCGCTGTCTTGGATGGACCTCTCTACGATTTCATTATCATGCTCTACGATTTCACTGTCTGGTACTACGATCGTAGGGTTGAGCTCGACGATTGCATTCGTAGTGTCTGCACTATCGGTCGTAGTGTCTAGAGGCACTGCTTTGTCTATGTCAGTTTCATCAAAGATGATGTGTATTGAGACTTCGACATTCAGTGTCTTCTTGTTGAACACCCTGTAAGCTTTGCTGTCTGTGGCATATCCAAGAAAGATCCCTTCGTCTGACTAGGGCTGGAATTTTGTTAGATACTGATTTCCATTGTTGAGAATATAGCATGCACAGCCAAAGACATGGAAATAACTGACACTTGGCTTCCTTCCTTTCCACAGTTCGTAGGGTGTCCTCTTGATCGTAGAGTGAATTAATGATCTGTTCTGTGTGTAGCATGTAGTGTTGATGCTTCCGCCTGTATATTCAGCAGACGAGTCATTGCTAGTAGGGTCCTTCCACCTCTATCGAGTTCTGTTCTTTCTTTTTAAAGAACTCCATTTTGTTGAGGAGTTCGTGGAGCTGAGAAGTTATGACTGATGCCATTGTCTGAGCAGAACTTGTCTATTTCTGAGAAATCAAATTCTCTTCCATGATCACTCCTTATTGCCTTGATTTTCTCTCCTTTCTCATTCATCACCAGTCTGAACATCTTGATTAATTCGGAGCTTGTTTCATCCTTTGAAGTTAGGAAGAATACCCATGTGAATATGGTGAAGTCGTCGACTATGACTAGATAGTATCTTTTGCCTCCAAGACTAGCTGTTGGGATTTGTCCAAAAAGATCCATGTGGAGCAGCTGCAAGGGTTTGTCAATGGAGTTGGCAGTCTTGCTCTTGAATGAGCTTCTGGTTTGCTTTCCAAGCTAGCAGGCGTTGCATGGCCTTTCCTTCACAAAGTTGAACTTGGGTAGGCCAGCTACGAGATCTTTTGATGCCAGTTTGGACATGTTTTTGAAGTTTAAGTGAGACAGCCTTCTATGCCATAGCCAGCTCATTTCCTCATATACTTTTGCCAGAAAACATATTGTCTCATCATAGCTTAGTTGACCAAGATCTACTGTGTAGACATTTCCTTTTCTTGTTCCGGTCAGCTTTATGGCAGATGTCTTCAAATCTCTGACTAGACATTGGTTGTTGAGAAATGTTACTTGGTGACCCTTATCGCAGAGTTGGCTGATACTTAGAAGGTTGTGATAGAGTCCTTCCACATAAGCTACTTTGTTGAAAGATATTGCACCATTTCCAGCAGAGTCATATCCTCTTGTCTTTCCCGAGCCGTTATCTCCAAAGATGACTGAGGGACCCTCCTTTTCTACATAGTTGGATAGTAGAGCTTTGTTCCCTGTCATATGCCTCGAGCAACCACTGTCCAGATACCATGTTGAGGTCGTGGAGCTCTTTTCCTGTCAAAACATTTGAACCTTCATTTTGGTACCCATATTTGCATGGGTCCTTCTTTGTTAGTGCCTTTGGGGACCCAAATTTGTCTAATCTTGGGTCTCACATGCATGGAATTATAATAACACTTTGTAGCCCTATGACCATATTTATTGCATATGAAGCATCTATTATAATGCATGCCTTTGTGTGTGTGGTGATTCATCTTCCACTTGGACTTGTGTGGTTCCTTAGTTAACCTTCTGTTAAACTGATTCTCTTTCTTCCACGTGTCCTTAGGTTTCATAAATAGTGATGAGTGTGCCTTACCTCTACTGTACCTTCCCAGTTGATTCGTAGAGTTGATTTTGTTTGACTCTACGATTCTTCGAGGTTGGTAAGTAGAGGTTGGGTTACTCTTTTCCTTGATGAAACCTGGACACGATGAGATCCTTTACTTCTCTGAGTATAACTAGAGACAGTAGAACAAGGTTGAACTAGTTCTTCCAACTGTGAGGATTTCACAAAAGCAATGCCTCTACTAAAACTTGAGACATTAATAGTGCTAGTTTCCATTGTCTTTTCCACACTTAGCTCTGAGATGGATTCCCCAAAGCCTAAGCTTGTTCTGTCGAATGTGTTTCTCTGACTAGAGAGTAGGCAGTCTATGGATGATGAGGATCTGTTCCATGCAGAGATAGTCTTCTCTAGATCCTTAATTTTAGAGGTTAGCTTAGACTCTCTTTGTGCATGGTGTGTGTTTGTCTGTTTTAAAGTTTCATTCTCAGCTTCAAGCTTGGAGAGAAGATTAGTACTTAGAAGGGCTATTTCAAGCTCTTCTTGAACTTTCTTCTTCTTCTCTTGAAGAAGTGAATGATCTTTAGACAAGACTCTGAACCACTTCATGTATTGATGTAGGTCAGTGGTTATGCCATGCAAAGCAGTTCTTATGTCACTTATATCTACATCGGGAGAATTAAAATTAAATACCTCATCGATACTTACATCATGTATGTTTAGGCTTTGTTTGTCCTTTGCATGTTTGGCCAATAAAGACAGATTGGCCATATGTGGTTCTTCCTCATCTCCAAAGTCTGCATTTGAGTCATTATCTGAATCACTCCACGATCCTCCGGCAACCAGACCTTTGTCTCTTTTCTGAGGCCTCTTGGTTCTTTTGTATTCTTTCTTTGCATGAGATTTCTTCTTTAGCTCTTCTTTGATAGGCTTGTTGCAGTTGGCAATGAAATAACTAGGTTTCTTGCAGTTGTAGCATAAATCATTCATTTGTTCTTGGCTGACATAGTTGTTGACTTTCTTTGGCTTGCCGGTTCTGCCTTGTCGCATGAACCATCTTACTCTCTTTACCAGAATAGCAAAGTCATCGTCATCGTCTTCATCATCATCAGAGTCAATCTCGGTGATGACTTTTGATGCACTTTCATTTTCCTTGAGAGCAACACCCTTATCCTTTCTTCTTCCTTCTGATAAGGTTTTCGTTGGTTGGGTCACTCCGGTTAGACGCGTCGAGAGATTTCCATACGCTTGTTGAACTGCTCGTCTCATTAAGATTCTTTGATTCTGTTATTGTTGTGGTCTTTGCATTCCACCTGCTCGGTAGGGCTCTCATGAACTTTATGGTTAGATCCTTGTTAGGATAGATCTTCCCATACACTCGTAGAGAGTTGAGCAGAACATTGAATCTTTCATAGGTTGCAGTCACGTTTTCTACCTGCACATGAGCGAACATTTCATACTGCTGTGTCAGGAGAGACTGCTTGCTCTCTCTGACTTCTTCAGTTCTTTCGTGCATAATCAGCAGTGCTTCCCAAACTTCCTTAGCTGTTTTGCTATTTACAATATTTTCAAACAAATCGTCCTCTAAGGATTGGAACAGGATGTTCTTTGTCTTTTTATCAAGTTGGACAACTCTCTTCTCTATTTTTGTCCATTCTTTTTTCACTTTAATTTGTACTCTATTTGGATCGTCAATGGTTGGTGCAATCTTTGTTGGTATATAGGGCCCATTAAGAACTATCTCAAATAGATCTTCATCTATTAAGTCCATGTAAGCTTGCATCCTGACTTTCCAGTTAGCAAATTTATCCTTGTTGCACATTGGTGGCTTGTCAGCTTCCCTCCCAGGTCTGGATTCGCTTGGTACGAGTGCCATTTGGATCTACTAAAGCGTGTAAGCTATAAAATAGAACCTGCTCTGATACCAATTGTTAGTTCCTAGTAGGCACAAGTTATCTAGAAGGGGGGGTTGAATAGATATTTGTAAATCTTTTCGTTTTAACTTGTTCTTAGATAATGATTAAAACTTTGCAGAATTAGTATTTGTTTTAATCTTCTTTACCAAGCAATGGAGTTATGAGCGAATAAGGTAGTAATAGCAGATATAGCAGTTATAACAGTTATAACAGTTCAGAGCACTCAAAGCTCCTAGTCCACTCTTCTACTCAACGAGTAGGATATCCACTAAGGATGTCTTTTACAATCTTCTGAATCACACAGATTCCTTCTAGACCAGCAGTCTAGAACTTCTCTAGTTCACTCTTGAACTCTTCAAGTCCAGCAGACTTGGATTTCTTACAGTTCACTACGAACTCTTCAAGTCCAGCAAACTTGATATTCTTCTTCAGATTGATAGTTGTTGAGTTCTTGATGGTTGCTACTCAGTTGCTGTGTAAGCACTGGTTCGTTAAGAACTGAGTAGCTGAGCAAGCTTTGCAATATCTCAGATCGTAGAGTTGAGCTTGAGAGAGATGTTCACGTTGTTTGATTAATACTTGTTTATTCTCATCTGTCTGATCTGTATATATGTGATGTTGAAAACTTTTCGTTGGATCCATCCGTTGTGGCATTAAATGCGTTTGAACTTTCTGTACTGTGATGGAGACATTTCTGCACATCTTCTGAATTTTGCATTCTGGCCCACTAACACTGCAGGCTGCTTTCTCACCTACCACCTGAAAAGGTGTTTTGTCCCTCTTACCCATGATACTATCCTTAGCTTCTTCATTACGCTTCTTCACTAAGGATATTTCAAATATTCTGGGACTGATGAGCACTGCAGCATCTGGGATCCATTCCTCACTTGTTGAAAACATAGATCATGAGGCTCAACATTTTCTGACATGAGACAGATGATGCTCTATGATTTGGATCGTGGTGTTCTACGATTTAGATCGTAGTGTCTTTGACATCCTTGCACACTACGATGCTATCAGTTGAGAGCACTACGATTTCCCTTTAAAACCTTCGTACTCAACGATCTTCTCTTGCTCGTGTTGTTGACTCTACGTTCCCGAGAGCATACTACGATCTTTGAGTTGTAAACTTCATGTTTCCTTCAGCACACTACGATCGTGGAGTTAGCTCGGCAATCGTTGGGACCACTCTACGAAATTCGAAGAGTCTCCTTCAAGGCAGGCACACTACGATCTTCAGGCTCTACGTTTTCTACCTTGACTTTTGCAATGTTGATCAGATTGATGCACTATGATTTCTTCAAGACTAATCTATTACATCTTAAGATCATCCTAACAGTTTTGATCTTTCTATGTATACATTCTTTAATAGAATGATACACGTTGAAAGCTTAGATCAACCTAACAATTTTGATCTATCACTAAGTCCTTGTACATATATTCATTTAAGGACCTTACAAATAATCATGAACATATACATTAAAACATCAAATCATAATATGCATTCTCCCAACAAAACCTAATTTCAAAATCTGATCTTAGTCGCTATATTAGATGTTAGTATTTTATATTAAAACTTATTGTTTGTAGTATATTTAAGTGATCCGGGTTGGTATCTTGCAGATCCATAACATCTAGATACTCGAAATAAGAGTTTCAAAAATCTGGGAATTTATTTTTTTTGTGGTCTGACAACGAATGTCAGACCTTGTAAATCTCTACATGTTTATTGTTTTTGGTGTTTAAATGTTTTAACATGTAGTTTGTTATGTGATCTTTCATCTGGAACTTGATTCAAAGCCAGATCGGTTGTATACTGAAAGTTATTGATGGTCAAAGGTCGTTGATCGACCACGACTTCACTGATTCTGGGCAACCCAGAATTTTTCCAGAAGTCTGACAACGTTTATAATGGGCTCTGATCTTGCTGTATGTTTATATTTTGGCTATTTTGTTGTTTGATCCTTGTAGTCTGTCATGAGGAGTGCATATTAAAACCTTTAGATCACCCATATCTGTAACAGGATTGTAGCAATTAATGGTCAAACCACCGTTGACCAACTGACCGGATGAGGATTTCTGGGAAACCCAGATCTTCAAGAACTGCATCCTGACCCCTAGTTTGACCAGTCTTGATCTTGTTCATGTTAGGTTTGTAATATTCAAGAACGCAATCAAATTGTAAAAATAAGCGGAAACGTGTAAAAATCAGAGTTTAAAATTTTTACAAACCATATACCCGGATCACCCTTTATGCACAATTATTAATTAAACGAAAAGGATGAATAAAAACATACCCTTGAAGATCCGAGCTTCCTCAGGTACAAGTTCACCTCCAATCCTTTTCGCGTTCAACTTGAATCCACCGGGTTTGGTTCCTTCCTTTGATCAACGTTAGCCACCCAAGTGTTTGGCCTCTAGAGGTGATCCACCAAGGAAGAAGAAGGATTTAAGAAGATGGGTATTTGGCTCAAACCCTAGTTTTCTATCTCTATAGAAAGAACGTACTTCCAACTTTTTGGAATTACAGTATGTTGTAAAAAGTCAACAACCTCTACCACCCATAATAAGACTCCTCTTATTTATAGATGTAGGCAACCCTCCTTAACAATTAAGGAATTGGGTGTTATTTTAATTAATTAAAATCCTTTAATTAATTAAGCTCCTTTATCTTATTAGGGATAATTAATTAAACTCTTTTAATTAATTTAACCTCCTAATCCTATTAGGAATAAATGAGAGTACTTATATTAAATTAATTCCTAAACTCTTTTAGAAATTAAAATAATAATAATTGTAATAATATTAATAAGACTCCTCTTATTAATTTATATTTAATATTTCTAAAATATTAAATAATAAATATTAAGCTATTTAATTTATTCTATCACCATAGATTAAATTAAATATACTTAACATATTATTACGATTATGTCATTAACTTCTTAAATAATTATTCTTCCTTTTATGGTGTGACCCTTTAGGTTCTCCAAATTAAACCGGTTGTGAATAAATCAATTAGAATATTTCTAATCTTAGTTAAATAAATAAATTAAACAATTAATTTATTTAAATAAATAATATTTATTCTACAATAGGGATAAGCCTCCCTAGCGATCAAACGACTTTCCGGATAATATAGATTTCAACATTAATCATTAAAGAACCTATGAGTAAATAGTTACCGTATACAATTCAATCCTTCCACCACCATCTGATGTCCCAATTAAATATAAGACATGGAATTCTTCATCAAGTCTTATTTTATTTAATTATATGTATTTCGATCCTTAAATGCATTAACTCCAAATAATGCAAATTAGAAACTCCTTTCTAATTTCATTCTCGCTTTGCCAATGACTCTTTGGGTTGTCATTTATCGAATCACATAGACATTTCTCTTCTTTTAATAGAAGTGGTAGATTCTTTATTGATCATACATTATCTCCATGTACAACTTATTATACCCAAACATACCCTTTGATATACCCTAAGGGTCTTAAGGAATAAGTCAAAGTATAACTCATCATACACAAGATACTATGATGATCTCAAGTCCAAGGATTACTTGTACTACTATCACTACAGAAATTCCTATTGATGAGACAAGTAAAACTACATTAGGTATTCCTTAGCGAGCCAATGCTCAAAGTGAACTTATTCTCTAATAAGCACCTACATACTTGCTTTTAGTGTCTCCACACAAATGATCATGAGATCAATCATCCTCATCCAATGAGCAAGCACAACGTATGTACCAATCTATCCATTCACTAATCCCCAATTTAGTAATCCAATGATTGGGAACTATTTTAGTTTTAAGCTTTCTAAGAATTTAGATCTCATTAGAATGATCATCATCATTATTCTAAAAGCATTGCTTAAAACTATGGGTTTATCACATATTATAAAACAGCATCATGTAGATAATTAAAAGCCTTTAATAAATTAATATTTTTTATTAATAAATGAATAAGATTGTTACAAAGTATATGCTTTATCATCAAACATGATTGGCTTGTGTGCATACTACTTTCAGTTCATGTGTTGTTTGTAGACTCATATAAGCTGGTATACTTGTACTATGATATCAGGACTACATGTTGGAACCTTAATATCACAATAAGTTAGCTGGGAACATATAAATTAAAAGGAGCAAAGTACGAACCTCGAACTGTTCTTCATTTCTAGAAAACCCAGAAATGAATAGCATGTCTAACATCAAATTCGAAGGCCTTTATCTTACCGATTTGTTGTTGGATGGACATGATATTAATTTATAATCATAGTATTACATTTAGACTACCTTCTAGATATCATTAGCTGCCCAGAAAGCATTAGGATCATAGATAAATTGCTGGTCCAACCAAGCTCCTCGAACAATGACACGAAATCTGGGTTTGATGAAGAACAGGCCAAGAACACCTATAGTGACGGTTCTGTCGCTATAGGGTCATTTTTGTAATATTATTTTCCAAAAATTAATTATTTTAATTAATAAATCAAAATAAATGATTTTTAATTATTAAAAATACAAAATAAATTCCTAAAAATTATTTTAAAATTTGAAAATTTGTTTTTAATTATTTTAAATATATTTCATAAATATTTAATATTTTTGGAATATTAAAAGTATTTAATTTATTTAATTATAATATTTAATAAATTATTTAAAAAACGATTTTAATACATGAAAAATCATTTAAAATTATATTATAGTATAAGAAAATAAGCTAAGTTATTTTTGATAACTTTTAATATTTTGTGATGAATTTCATTAATTAATTAATATTAATGATAATTAAAGTTATTTAAGAAATGTATTAAATAAATTATAAAAATAGAATTAATGATTTAAAATTATAGAAAAATGATTTAAATGTTATAAAAGTATTTTAAGTTATAAATATAACTTTTGATATTTTTATGAAAAATATTAATATTTTAATATTAATGATATTAGATTAATATTATAATTATATTAAATAAATTAGCTTAAAAATTATTTTAATATTAGAAAAATCATTTTAAATGAAAATAAATAGTTTAAAAATATTTGAAGTTATAAAATATAACTTTCAATATTTAAAGCTAAATTTCACTAATTATTTACTATTAATGATATTAGAATTATTTAATAATTATATTAAATAAATTAGTTTCAAAATGGTTTTAATATTATAAAAATAATTTAAAATGAAAATAAAGTGTTTAAATATATTTTAAGTTATAAATAATAACTTTTGACATTTAAAGGAAAATTTTATTAATAATTTAATATTAAATGATATTAGATTTATTTAATAATTATATTAAATAAATAGTTTTAAAATGGTTTTAAATATTTAAAAATCATTTAAAAAGGATATAAATGAATTAAAAATATTTTAAGTTATAATTAATGACTTTTAATTTTTGATAAATAATACATTAATACTTTAATATTAATGATAATTATTTAAAAATGATTTTAATTGTTTTAGAATCATTTAAGTGTAATATTAATACTTTAAAAATACTTTGAGTTATTATAAATAACTTTAATATTTTGGCAATGGATTCATTAATGGTTTAATATTAATTAAATATTAATGATAATAGAATTGTTTAATATTTAAATCATTTAATAATGATTTCGATATTTGAAAATTAATGATAAATTATAATAAATGTTTAAAAATTATTATAAGTCATTTAAAAATAATATGACCGATACTTACAGATATTGAACTACATGATATAGTCTTAGACTCGATAATTACCCAATAAAGCCGTCGGTACACCGACATGTTTCAGAAATTGATCTGGACATAGATAATTTGATTAGATATGTGTTTATTTGTGATTCAATGGTTGTGGAACATATGTGACAATGTGATTAGGTTATGTGGTGACTGCAATAAGTAGTGCTATGTGTTATAGTTAGGGGTGATAATCGAGCCAAGTAGTTCGGTACTCGACTTGAGATCGGCTCAAAAATATGATCCAAAGCTCGAATTCGAAGTTGATCCGAGTCGAATATGATCCATACTCGTTTTCTGTTTAATGATACACGAGTCGAACTCGAGCAGACCAGTGTTCGCTCATATTAAGGTTTGAGTATTTCATTTTTTCTCAAACCATACTCGATACATGCTCGATGGATCATATTCGAATATTGGTCTGATCCATGCTAGTAAGCTAAATATGTGATATTTGTATCAATCTTTATAATTTATAAAGTGTAGTATGAAATTGTGTAAACTTGTACTTGAATAAATCAATGAATTAAATGTCAATTTATATTACATTTTTTATAATTTCAATACATAAATAAAAGTGAAAAAGTTTTATATATAAATATTAGTTAAGTAACCAATTTAGTATGTAGTGGTTCATTTTTAAGTGAAATGGTTCATATTCGAAACTCAATTTGAAGGCTCATGAGTAACTTGCTTTGTAAACGAGTCGGTACTTACGGTAGAGTAGGTCCGAAGTAATGATACGAGTCGAATCAAGCGCCAAAATATAAATCCTTTATCGAATCCGAAATCGAATTGAGCTCAATTTTTTTTGAGTTTGTAGTTAATCTGAGCATGAAGGTATTCACGAGATTCACTCGTTTGCACCCCTAATTATAGTATGTTATTCTAATCGATCAAATGATCTTATTACTGATAGGTGTTAGATAAAGAGAGAACTAAGTTATTCTGGTAGCGTGATTACATCGAGCAAGTATCTTACCTTTGCATTTCCTTTATGCAATGGACATGAGTAAGAAGTTTCAAAATTATATTATTATTATGCTATATTATTAACCCTATTGTGATATATTCTATATCCGATCATTGTTTATCAACATGTTAGTATATGGTAATTCAGATATATATTCTATTTGTTAATTTCGAAATATGGTTATACAAGTGTCCCCACTTGGATAATCATTGTATTTAATCACAAGGTTATATATATATATAAAGCCGTCTAAGCTTTTTGACCCAGCTAGACACAAATTCAGAAATATCGTTGAATAAGTTCAAATCTTTTTGTATCCAATCAAATTATTTTGTTTCGGATTCCAGACTAAATATGAACATCCCGATCACGGAAAAACTTTTATGCGCCCAAGGCGGACAGAGTGAACAATCCTATCGTTCTTGTAATGTAGTATTGATCAATACAAGGCCCATGGGAAGTACAACCTAATGCCCATAAGTTATGACGGTTTGCAGATGAAGTTCTGCTAAACCTTAGCGAAAACTAAAAATTATGTTCATAATCTATCGACTAATACCTATATATATAGTCAATACGTAGTTTCAAAAATTTTGGATAGAATTGTTATGTTGTTATTATCGGTTCAGTTTACTTCACAACTATAAATTCGTTGTAGAAGTGATGTACAAAGAAAATATTTACTTCTTTCAGCTAATTATATTCATAATTATTATTACTTCCTGGACACCCAAATGCTCATCCTTGCTTTAAAATTAAATGTTTTCAGCCAGGCATGATCAATTCGAAGGTTCAGACAAGATCAAGTGAAAAGGAAAGCAAACAAAATATGGTTAATGGTATCTTTTGTAATAGTTAGACAATATATAGACAATGATATGTATTATATATCATGTAAAGAATTATAGTAAAGGTTGCGTACTTGGGATTAGACTCTGATAAATGTAAGTTAAGATTGATATTTATATTATTGTTATTATTAGTAGTATTATTCCGCTCATAGAAATGGTATCGTGAAGCACCGAGTTCGGGTTTCAAGTACCCGAGTTTGGGGGCTTTACAAGTTGGTATCGAGCTTAGGTTAAAAACCTTGGGTGGGTTAGACCTTAGGCTATAACCTTGGAACAGAGGGAAACGTTGAAAATACAAATAACTCATATAGAGTTTAAAAAGGGAGATGAATTGAATAAGTTCATCGTCAAATCAAATAAAAGATAACTTATATAAAACTATTAATTGTTGTTTGTATATATTAAGTGATAATCAAGATAGTTTGTATGTATATGTCAGATAGAAAAGGATTAGGATACCCTCAAATCGTAAAGAAGAAGTCAACCTCCATAACCGAGCCAATATCAAAGCCAATAGCTGAAATAGAGGCTTACATTGAAAGCTGCCTCAATGAGGTGGTTGTTTTTAAAAGTATAGTACCGGACCCTGAAACGATAGTATGACTGATAGGTAAAGTATAGTTAAAGAATATGTGGTCAATGTCGAGTTCTTAAACTCATATATTTATGGTCAGTTCTTAAACTCATAATATATGGTAAGTTGGACGAACTAGGTGTAGTTAGGTGTGAATGGATTATTGAGGATAATGGGACTATATAGATTACTAAGCAATTGATTATTAGTGGAGGCATAAGAAATAAGTAGTATTAGTATTACGTGAATAGGTATGATTCTATGTTATTTATATGATAGGTATGTCTCTATAAGGTAATATTTTTAACTTTTATATAAGTGTGGCAGCGATTCCTGACTTTTGAGTCACAAAGGGATAACGGATGTTTAAAGCAGAATGTGTTATGGTATGTCTAGTGTTATGAATATGAGTCTATGTTGGATTAATGAAATAAGTTGGTATAAAGATAGTAGTTAATTATATGAGTACTGGTTAATACAGTAAACCGAGTTTTCAAAACCTAATATTTTGAATACATGATTATTTGAGTAGAAAATTTCACGTTATATGTTAAGCGTATACGATAAGGTTTAGAATGTAAGTTAATAAGAATAATTTATAATAATGCCGCCAAGACGAAAATGAAATACACGGACAGAAGAACCTGTCAACAAAGCTGGAAGACAACCAGACCCGATACAGAATTTTGTGAATATGGACGATCAAGCTATGCAGAACGGAATACCAGTCGCAGGAAGATCAGCCAGATAATCGATCGACGAACGTCAAAGACTTCAAGGCAGTCGTATTGTCAGGATTTAGAGGATCAACTGACCCTGTAGCAATATTTGTGATAGCTAGGATAACGAAGGAGCAAAAGATAGTTTTGTCACCTATACGATAAAAGAAAACGAGATAAAGGGAAAGTCTGTGTGTTTTAAGAGTGAATCAATGGAGTATAAGGTGGAAGACTGTCCAAGAAGGAGAAGGGAGGAAAGGAATGCTCAAACAAGGAAAAGGCAGCAGAACATTGGCGACAACGGGACCAACATCAACAATCAAACCAACGAAATCAATCACAAGCGCCTTCAACATGACCGGTCAAGAAACTGTAGCAGCCGGGGATGCAACTCCAGGTATTATTCTAATCAATTTTATTTCTTATATATTATTTTCTTATATATAGTAAATTATTTTATAAATTATTTTGAAGGAGGAAATTGAGTTCTATTAGAAATCAATTTTCCATTTAAGCAGATAGATAAGCTTTATGCTGAATAGTTAACGATCAGTTCGATCAATTATGATCGAGATCCAATTGCAATGATTGTGAATGTTATATACCCTGGTATGTATAGGTTTTAAAACGGTTATTCCGAGGACGGAATCTTTATAAGGGAGGGTGAATGTAACAACCCGATATTTTTTATATAATTAAATCAGAAATTTTGCGTATAAATTTTTTATTTATTTATTTTAAGGATGAGGATTTTTACAATATAATGTGTGTATGTAATTATGTAATAAATAAAAATATATTTATTACATGAATGTTTACAAATAATTTTATTTTAGAATTATTGATTTAATAAAGTATATTCTTATAATAATTACTTTTATAGCAAAAATGTTTTTATTAATTATTTTCCATGAAAATATGATCATTATATTATTTAAAAATATATGTGAAACGACTATTAGAATTATTATAATAAATATTTTATTATATGAATTTATTTTAGATTAATTAAGTTAATTATTTTAACTTAATAATATTATGAATATTAAATCGATATGGAATCAAAACCCTAATTCTAGATTTGGAATAAGGAAAGAGGATAATAATATAGTATTAATTATATTTCAAAGTTATAACTATGTATGTTATGTGTGTAAGGATAATGTGTGAAACATAGTTTTAAGGTAGCATGAAAATCCATGTATTATTTTAAATTAAAACCCTAATTTCTTAAATTAGAAACCTTAAATGATAATTAGCTAATTGCTAAATAAAAACCCTAATTTAAAACTCAAGTTGAGTTCGACATCATGTATATAACCTGTGTTATATAATGCAATGTTATGTATTATATAATTTTATATTGATTAGGTAAACCCTAATTATTATTTTAAAATATTATTTTTTAAACCCTAATTAATATTTAGAAAACCCTAAGTCAATGTTAAACCCTAATTTGAAACTCAAATTAGAGTTCAAGATTTATTGGTAATTATGTTAATGTGATTTATGATTGGTGTTATATATTAACCCTAATTAGGGAGAACCCTAATTTTCAAAATCCTAATTAGCTAGAAACCGTAATTTGTAAATTAGTAACCCTAATTTGCTATATTGGTAACCCTAATTGCTAATTGCAAGCTAAATGCTAATTAGTGGACATTAAAATCATAATGTTCATGTATAATGTAATTAGAAAATTAAAAACGATTAAGAAACCCTAATTTGCAAAAATTAGAAACTAATATTATTTTTATTTTTGTGCAAACCCTAATTAGTAATTTTAAAAACCTAATTACTTATTATAAACCCTAATTGTTTAATGATCAAGGTTAATTATAATTACTAAATTTTGAACACAAATGTTCAGTAATCAATTAGATTACTAATTATATTTAGTAAACTTTAATTTATATTTTTGGAAACTAAATTGTTATTTATTTTTAAATCCTACTTTTGGAAATCCTAGAATTTTGCTTTTAAAACCTAAAATGGTTCAAACCCTAAACCCTAAGGGTTTGACAAGTTACCAAAATGCCATTAAAATCTCAAGCCAAATGTCTATTTTGCCCTTATTGTATAATTGAAGCTAACTTGTCCAAATTGCTAAGATGGGAGTTGGTGACCTACTATACCAAACCCATTGATTTTTTCACCACTACAACTCAACCATTACATTACAAGTTATATATATAAGGATTGGGAGAGAGAGAATTGCATTTTGCTAACTTATTTTGCTCCAACACTCAAACAAGTCCCTCTCTAGATCTCTCTCTTACCTACGAAATAAATATGTATACCAGTCCCATAGACAAGCCCCACGAATTCCATAACAGATCAAGAAGCCCAGAATCATGAATCAAAGCATGAAGGTATAAATCTAATTTCAAAATATTATCTTAGTTGTTATGTTAGATGTTAGGATTTTATGTTAAAACTTGTTGTTTGTAGTATATTTAAGTGATCCGGGTTGGTATCTTGCAGATCCATAACATCTAGATACTCGAAATAAGAGTTTTCAAAAATCTAGGAATTTATTTTTTTGTGGTCTGACAACGAATGTCATACCTTGTAAATCTCTACCTGTTTATTGTTTTTGGTGTTTAAATGTTTTAACATGTAGTTTGTTATGTGATCTTTCATCTGGAACTTGATTCAAAGTCAGATCGGTTGTATACTGAAAGTTATTGATGGTCAAAGGTCGTTGACCGACCACGACTTCATTGATTCTGGGTAACCCAGAATTTTTCCAGAAGTCTGACAACGTTTATAATGGGCTCTGATCTTGCTGTATGTTTATGTTTTGTCTATTTTGTTGTTTGATCCTTGTAGTCTGTCATGAGGAGTGCATATTAAAACCTTTAGATCACCCAGTAACTGGATTGTAGCAATTGATGGTCAAACCACCGTTGACCAACTGACCGAATGAGGATTTCTGGGAAACCCAGATCTTCAAGAACCGCATCCTGACCCCTAGTTTGACCAGCCTTGATCTTGTTCATGTGTTTTTTGTAGACTCATATAAGGTGGTATATTTGTACTTTGATATCAGGACTACATGTTGGAACCTTAATATCACAATAAGTCAGCTGGGAACATATAAATTAAAAGGAGCAAAGTACGAACCTCGAACTGTTCTTCATTTCTCGAAACCGAAAATGAAGAATGTGTCCTGACATCAAATTCGAAGGCCTTTATCTTACCGATTTGTTGTTGGATGGACATGATATTAATTTATAATCATAGTATTACACTTAGACTACCTTCTAGATATCATTAGCTCCCTAGAAAGCATTAGGATCATAGATAAATTGCTGGTCAAACCAAGCTCCTCGAACACTGACATGAAATCTGGGTTTAATGAAGAGCAGGCCAAGAACACCTATAGCGACGGTTCTATCGCTATAGGGTCATTTTTGTAATATTATTTTCCAAAAATTAATTATTTTAATTAATAAATCGAAATAAATGATTTTTAATTATTAAAAATACAAAATAAATTCCTAAAATATTAATATTTTAATATTAATGATATTTGATTTATTTAATAAACATATTAAATAAATTAGTTTAAAAATGATTTTAATATTAAAAAATCATTTTAAATGAAAATAAATAGTTTAAAAATATTTTAAGTTATAAAATATAACTTTCAATATTTAAAGGTAAATTTCACTAATTATTTACTATTAATGATATTATAATTATTTAATAATTATATTAAATAAATTAGTTTTAAAATGATTTTAATATTATAAAAATCATTTAAAATGAAAATAACGTGTTTAAAGATATTTTAAGTTATAAATAATAACTTTTGATATTTAAAGGAAATTTCATTAATAATTTAATATTAATGATATTAGATTTATTTAATAATTATATTAAATAAATAGTTTTAAAATGGTTTTAAATATTTAAAATCATTTAAAAAGGATATAAATGAATTAAAAATATTTTAAGTTATAATTAATGACTTTTAATATTTTGATAAATAATACATTAATACTTTAATATTAATGATAATTATTTAAAAATGATTTTAATTCTTTTTAAAATCATTTAAGTGTAATATTAATACTTTAAAAATACTTTGAGTTATTATAAATAACTTTAATATTTTGGCAATGGTTTCATTAATGGTTTAATATTAATTAAATGTTAATGATAATAGAATAGTTTAATATTTAAATCATTTAATAATGATTTCGATATTTGAAAATTAATGATAAATTATAATAAATTTTTAAAAATTATTACAAGTCATTTAAAAATAATATGACCGATACTTACAGATATTGAACTACAGGATAGAGTCTTAGACTTTATAATTACCCGATAAAGCCGTCGGTATACCGACATATTTCAGAAATTGATCTGGACTTAGATAATTTGATTACATATGTGTTTATTTGTGATTCAATAGTTGTGGAACATATGTGACAATGTGATTAGGTTATGTGGTGACTGCAATAATCGGTGCTATGTGTTATAGTATTTTATTCTAATCGATCAAATGATCTTTATTACTGATAGGTGTTATATAAAGATAGAACTAAGTTACGAACTGTAAGCAGCGCATCAGGCAAGTATCTTACCTTTGCATTTCCTTTATGTAATGGACATGAGTAAGAAGTTTCAAAATTATATTATTATTATGCTATATTATTAACCCTATTGTGATATATTCTATATCCGATCATTGTTTATCAAGATGTTAGTATATGGTAATTCAGATATATATTCTGTTAGTTAATTTTGAAATACGGTTATACAAGTGTCCCCACTTGGATAATCATTGTATTTAATCACAAGGTTATATATATATATATATATATATATATATATATATATATATATAAAGCCGTCTAAGCTATTTGACCCAGCTAGACACAAATTCAGATATATCGTTGAATAAGTTATAATCTTTTTGTATCCAATCAAATTGTTTTGGTTCGAATTTCAGACTAAGTACGAACATCCCGATCATGGGAAAACTTTTATGTGCCCAAGGCGGACAGAGTGAACGATCCTATCGTTCTTGTAATGTAGTATTGATCAATACAGGGCCCATGGGAAGTACAACCTAACGCCCGTAAGTTATGACGGTTTGCAGATGAAGTTCTGCTAAACCTTAGCGAAAACTAAAAACAATGTTCATAATGTGTCGGCTAATACCTATATAGTCAATACGTAGTTTCAAAAATTTTGGATAGAATTGTTATGTTGTTATTATCGGTTCAGTTTACTTCACAACTATAAATTCGTTGTAGAAGTGATGTACAAAGAAAACATTTATTTCTTTCAGCTAATTATATTCATAATTATTATTACTTCCTGGACACCCAAATGCTCATCCTTGCTTTAAAATTAAATGTTTTCAGCTAGGCATGATCAATCCGAAGGTTCAGACAAGATCAAGTGAAAATGAAAGCAAACAAAATATGGTTAATGGTATCTTTTGTAATAGTTAGACAATATATAGACAATGATATGTATTATATATCATGTAAAGAATTATAGTAAATGTTACGTACTTGGGATTAGACTCTGATAAATGTAAGTTAAGTTTGATATTTATATTATTGTTATTATTATTAGTATTATTCCGCTCATAGAAATGGTATCGTGAAGCACCGAGTTCGGGTTTCAAGTACCCGAGTTTGGGGCCTTTACATTGTTACACACACGTTTTAAAATGTATTTATAACATATAGTTCCAATATGTTTAATCACATTGCCTCATACAATTTAAGTTTGTAAGACTTAATATATAGCCACACTACACTATGTAGTATGGTTGTATTATTACTCATATGCACATAACTGTCAATATAATATTATTATATTACTAACTTACATATTTATGTTAAACAAATAAATCATGCACTTCCTTAATTAATTAACACCAATAATAATTAATCCAGCCAGTGCTTAATGTAATTATGGATTTCCATAATCATTATTCAATTTTTATAATATTTTGCAAATAATAGTAATCACACATTATTAGTTAATTACTAAGAATTCAATATTCTATCATAATCATTAATAATTACTTAACATAACAATTAACAATTAATTTTTCTTAATTGTGCACTTTATTTCATGGTTTCTTAATGTCACACATATCACATAATTGTTCTATTTAATTTTCAAAGTGGAAAAATTACTTTTCTCCAATCGATTGTTGGCAACATTTGCACCGATTTATCTTCTTTGGGGGCCAGATTGCAATGCTGGCAAAGTGCTCTGACAAAGATAAGACAAGCTGAGTGTGACTTCTCGCTTCATGCCGCTTTCAACGCTAACTTGTTTTGTACGACTTTAAATGATGTCCACAAGAGTGCTACTACGAGTCTACGAGTGTATTGATTACCTATATAGAATCTCATGATCATACACGATTGACTTTCCTAATTCCCAGTTTAATTCATTTAATGAATTTTCTCGTTTCGCAATACGTCACACAAGGCATTTCACACTTCTCATTGTCAATTCACATTTCTTAATACGCATTGATTTAATACTAATCAATTATATTAACCGACTCATAAAACAATATTACTTATTTTCACATAAATAGTATTTCCATTAATATATTCATTTTATAATACGTGGAAATTCTCGGGTATTACAATTTCGCGTACAACTTTTCTTTTCTTAGCGTCTCCAGTGTCAAACATAAATGTTCCACGTGTTCTTTTTGAGATTTGGAGTACACCAAAATATGATCGATAAATACCACCACAAACTTATCTAAAAACGGTTTAAACACCATGTTCATCAAATCCATGAATGCAGCAGGGGCATTTGTCAAACCAAAAGACATTACCAGAAACTCGTAATGTCCATACCGAGTTTTGAATGTCGTCTTCGGTACATCCTACTTCTTTACTTTCAATTGATGATACCCACTTCTCAAATCTATCTTCGAGAAGTATCGAGCACCCTTCAATTGATCAAACAAGTCATCTATTCTTGGCAATGGATATTTATTCTTAATATTGACTTTGTTTAATTCCCTATATTCAATGCAAAGACGCATTGACCCATCCTTCTTCTTCAAGAATAAAATCGGTGCTCCCTACGGTGATACGTTCGGTTGAATATACTTCTTATCTAACCGTTCGTGCAGTTGTACCATTAGTTCCTTCATCTCTACTAGAGCCATTTTGTACGGGCACTACTACAACACAGTAAATAGACAACGCGAAAAAAACGTTGTGATTTCTGTCAGAAAAACGTCGTAGTTAAGGGTGTTATCTATTTGACACCCTTACACAACGTTTTTAAAACGTTATAGTTAAGCGCAATACACAACATTTTTTTAGAAAAAAACATTGTAAATTTGTTTTCCAAAAATTAACAGATGCTTAAAAACGTTGTAGAAAGTATGATTCCACAACGTTTTTTGGATAAAAATGTTGTTTAGTATATCAGACAACGTTTTTTAAATGTTGTAGATAAAAAAAAAAGAAAAAAAAAAGATGTGATTCACCTATATTACCAATTGAATGCACCTGAAATATGCTAATGCCATGATATATAGCCAAAATGTATCAACCATTCAAAATACATCCCAATAATACCATTCGTTTACAGTTTCAAATTACTACATCCAAAAAATATAACAACATCAATAGTGTAGTATTATATACAGACACAATATTGAGTGGTTTAGCAACATCATGTTGATAACTTGTAAAATAAAAAAAATACACATGAAAGGAATCCTCAAAATTAAATGCACTAGCACCTATAGTAAATATGTTCTCAAGCAGCTCATTGAAGCGTGGATGACTCTAGAGAATAGCACATTCTAGAGCACAAACTTTAGCAATTGATTCTGTAAAAAAAAATTCAGTAAATTAGTGGTAAGAGACAACACTGTTAAGAGTATCCTAAAACCATGAGACACTATAATTTGAAAGGTTAGGCATTCTGTATGCTAAATGAAGTTGATAGCAAATCTAGAAATCTTTTACAAAACTAGATATTCCAACCACCACATTACATAATTCCATCAGAAGATCAACCAATTCCTTAATAGCCTGATCATAGTAAGTAATTACACATATGAACTTATAAACACTTAATTTATGGTAAACACTTAATTTAGGATAAGAAGTCACATAAAACAGTGATAAAATCAGGTATATCCATCTTTTGTCATATGAGAACCAACAAGCCTTTATTTGATGGAAGAATTTTTCTTGAATTTTAACCACCAAAATCTTTGCAAAAGGCACAATATAAAGAGAAACTAAAAAAAATCCTTTGAAATTTATCATCAACAAGCGTAGGTAAACCACACATTTGGTTCAAAGATTTCTCTTACTGGTCTAGGGACTTAATGTTACCAATCATAATGACACCTAGTTTAAATGCATCTCAATTTCAAGTGGTGGTAGCAAATATATACATTATGGAGCTGCAAGAAAAAGAGTTTCAAGCAACATGTTCATTACGAGAATTTGGATCTAAGTAAAGAGTAGCGAACTAACAATACCTGGCCCGCATTACGAGAATCTGGATCTATCTTGAGGCATTGCTCGTATGCTTCAATAGCCATAGTTATATTACCAGCATCCCTATAAAGAACCCCTACACATGATAAACTTTAGTAAATGAAAATAATGACGGAATATAATAATAGGTTACCAATACTATAAAATAAACATTTTCTTCATCTTAAATTACTCCCTTGGTCTTTCAAAGATCTTCCTGCTATGATTTTGCCCTTAACTGCAACATAGTCATGTGCATAAAAGGTGGGCACCAACAAATTCCCTCCAACATTTTGAAATATAATTAAACTCAAACATGTGAATATTGGGAAATGGCTAGAGTACAACTTAAGATGCATTTTAAGTTTGCAAACACAAATTGAACAGCACAGTGGAAATCGAAGATGGCTGTAAGAATGTGTAACAGAATAGGACTCAACTCTAACCGCATTATTAAAACTTACGAAATAAACCTAAAATTTAACAAATCTAGGATCAAGAAAAATATAGTAAAAGTTTTAACACAGTCGCAATGACTAGTGCACTGCAATAACCAACAAGACTTGATATTACCCTTCGTCCTGATGCTCTAAGTTAAATATTCCATGTAACTGTTTTAAAGTATTATTTAAGATAAATGAATAGCTATAAATCCATTCTATCAATGGATACTTAGGAATCCCTTTTAGAAAGAAGTTCAACTTCAAACAAGCATTTCATAACCTAAAAAATTCCCCCAGTGACAACTTTAAAAAACATAAACTTATACAAGAACTAGTAACAGCCAGAATTACATGCACCTAACACACAGGATGCCTATAAAGAGAGGAGAGAGATAAATACCTAAGTTATTATACGCTAGCATATTAGCTGCAAAAAAATTGTAAATAGATAACACCATTAGAAGTGAACAGTTTGTCATTGGTGAACATATTGTCACATGGGACATCATCATTGTATTCACTAAGTCTTGCAAAAGCAATTGAAATCAGAACAGTAAATCATAGTAACAAATCATATGATTAACATGGTATTCTAAGGCTACAACTATGTATATCAATTTCCCAACCTTTCTTAGAGAATAGCCGGGCTGCTTTTGCCTGCTGCATGAATTCATGTACTATCGATGGCAAGCATACCTGTTAAGGAGAAACCAAAAGAAAGATTAGTATTTTTATAATTTTCAAATGGACAGAGCAAAAAAACTTATGACATATTACAGAAATGGAAATGCAAAAGAATGGAAGGTTTTTCTCGAGGAGAGTTAAGACTGTTTCACCTTTAAAGGGTTTAATGAATGCTTTAAAATTGCCTCTATAGGTAAACGAAAGAGCTGTGATTTAAGACGAGGAATGCCCATCATTGATCTCATATGAAAGCAAAGAATATACATAATGGTCTGCACTGGAGAATATGACATCAGGAAAACAAAGCAATATCAATATGCCTATTATAGTAAATTTCTACGAAATCTAACAAAGTATAAGTTGTGTTGAAGCCAATAATTAATGGAATATCAGGTCCCTGATAAAAATTACTCTAAAACTAAGCCATATCCATTCACAACCTACATGGAATCAATGCTATTATGAGCCTAATGAAAACTTGACAACCGCAGATCTAGCTCTCAGACCAAATTAAGGAATAATAAAAATAATTATAAGTTAAAAAAGCAGGCTTGACCAATTCAGTGGGCAAAAAGTACTATGCAGTGAGTTACTTAAAGGAAAATATTATTGAATAAAAGGATCACTCAAGCTTCATACAACTAGAACCAAATGAATCTTCCATCTAATCCAAAAAACCTCTAAAATAAGTAGCAGAACTTTGGAAGTAACAAATTCAGTCATAATGCAGTTCAAATTACTCATGAAAGTTCTCCCAAAGAGCTTTCTAGCTATCAAATTGGAAAACCCCAAAAATCATAACCCTAATAAAATTTTAAAAATTACCAACAAGGAGAGAAACCAACCCCTTTCCTCGGCACTCAGATCATCCAAGACATGAAAACACACACCAAAAAAACATGACATATGGAGAGAAAAAGATTAATATGGAGAGACGAAGATATACCTCTCTATACCTTCAAACCCCAAATTGTTGTCGCCAAAAGAAGCCTCACCACCAAAATCAGTAAAATCCTCTGCTTCTTCTTTTTCTTTGCTTCCCCCTAAAATGTTCTCAACAAAAAAAAACCTGTTCTTTCTTTGAATAGCCAATTGAGTCCGACCCAACAGAACATGTGGCCATAGGCCTCATCCTAGGGTTAGGGTTTGTTGGATAGAAATTGGGTTTTGGGTTTTGCCTATAACTCTCTTTAGCGGTTGATTTTTGTTGTTTTCCAGAAAGGTTTGATTTTTCAAGCCTTCGATTGTGAAGCTGAAGGTAAGATAATCAGGAAGTTCATGAAACCCGTGAAACAAACCGAATTAACGCTCCTCAATGATTCTGAAGCTTCAAAAATGGCGAGATTTTGAGGAAAAATGGAAGGGAAAAGGAGAGACGAACTCATCGCAGAGCGAGAACCAACATCGTAGAGCGAGAACTCATTTGCATAAACCCAACATCGTAGAGCGTGAAAGTACACAGAGATAGGAACCTTGTTTTAATTTCAAACTTTAGCTTCGGTATTTTTTTTTCCTCCGTGTTTTTGTAGATAGACAACATTTTTTTAAAAAATTATGTTATCTAGTTAAAATAAAAAAAAATACTTTTTTAAATAGATAACGTTTTTTCATATATATATCTATAACTTTTTTTATAAAAAAATGTTGTCTTTTAAGCGTTGTCTATTTATTACTTTGTAGTAGTGGGGGCCTTTGATATTGGAGCAGTTCCTGGCACTAAGTCGATCACGAACTCGATCTCTTTGTCAGTCGGAAGTCCTGGAAAATCTTCTGGAAACACGTCTACAAAATCCCTAACCACTGGTATCTCCTCCAGTTTCACACCCTTCTTCTTTTGAGTATCGACTATGTAAGCTAGATACCCTACACAGCCCTGACTCAACAACTTCTTGGCCTGCATAATCGTCAGACATCTTGCTTGTCTAGGCGATTTGCTACCATAGAAAACTACCTTTGACAGAGTCATAAGGTTTACACCTTTCTTTTGGCAATCAATTATTGCTCCATAATTGAATAATCAATCCATTCCCAATATTACATCAAACTCTCCAAGTTTTATCAGGATTAAATCTACTGTCATAATATTCCCCTTAATATCCACTTTACAATTCTTGAATACAGATTTAACATGAATTACCTCCCTATTCGCAATTTCTATGTGTAAAGGGAAATTCAACTCTTCACTAGGTAATTCTAACTTCTTAGCAAATTCTTCAGATATAAACGAGCAAGTACCACCCGAATCAAATAATGCATATGCATTTATATCATTGTTTGGGATAATACCTGACACGACATCTTTTGATTGCACCGCGTCTTGCACTGTAATGATGAAGGTTCTAGATGTGGGATTATTTGATGATGTTGGTCCAGCAATGGTCAATGTACCTCCGCTGCTACCTCCCTTGCTTCCCATTGTCTCTCCAGCTTTCTTCTTAGGGCAATCGCGAGAAAAATGATCATTTGACCTGTAGGTGTAGCAAACATTCTTCTTGGGTTGATTTCAATTTGGGGCAATGTGACCCTCCTGGCCACAGTTAAAGTACACACGCTTCTGTCTTAAGCACATACACGTGTTAAACCTCCCGCATGTAGCACATGCGTCAAACTTCTTCTTCTGTTGGTTACCCTACTGATTTCCAGCTCCCACATTTGCACTCCACTTTCTCTTCATGTTATTATTACCATTTCCACCACTACCACCACCATTCTTAGCTTCGCCCTCACTCTTCTTCTTTCTTTGCTCTTGATTGTAATTTGTAATAAATAATATTATAGTAGATGAATATTTACAAATAATTTTATTTTAGAATTATTGATTATTATAAAGTATATTCTTATAATAAATAATATTATAGTAGAAATGTTTTATTAATTATTTTCCATAAAATATAATTATATATTATTTAAATAATATATGAAATGATTTTTAGAATTATTATAATAATTATTTATTTTATTATATGAATTTAGGCTAGATTAATTAAGTTAATTATTTTAACTTAATTGATAATGTTAAATATAAAAGATAAATCAGATATGGAATCCAAACCCTAATTTTGGATTTTTATCAATGGATGAGAATAATAATATAATAATATTATATTTTGATTTTTCAAGACTATAAATATGTACTTTATATACGTATTGAAGATGGTTGTTGGTCAATTATGGTGTTTAATTTCAAACCCTAATATTAATTGGTTTAAACCCTAGTTTTATTTGGGGAAACCCTAATTTGAAAATCAATTGTGAGTGTAAGACCGTTATATAACTGTGTTATATGTTTTACGTTGTGTATTAAATGATTAATTAGGTAAACCCTAATTAAAAATTTAGAAACCCCAAATAATTTTTAAAAAACCCTAAGTTTTTAAAAACCCTAATTTTAAATGCTAAACCCTAATTTGAAACTCAAATTAGGGATCAAGATTGATTGGTGATTGTGTTAATGTGATTAATTAACAAGTATTAGAATTACAATTGTTAATTATGGAATCCCTAAATTGTTAAACCCTAATTACTAAACTAGAACCCTAATTTAGTAATTGGAAACCCTAATTATAATTTAGTAACCCTAATTATCAAAATTGTAAACCCTAATTTCTAAATTAGCAAAGTTAATTATAATTAGTGATTTTAAACCCTAATGTTCCTGTATAAAGTAATTAGAAAATTAATTTAATTAAGAAAACCCTAATTTCAAAATTTTAGAAACTAAAATTTATTTAATTTTTGTGCAAACCCTAAATTAGAAATTCTATAATTGTTTTGGTGCTAAACCTTAGGGTTAAACCCTAAGGGTTTGTCGAATGACAAGAATGCCATTAAAGGTTTAAGCCAAATGACCTTTTTACCCGTAGTTTCATTATTGAAGCTAGTATAGGTTTTGATAATAGGGGAAGTTGGTGACCAAATCCAACAACCCCATGTGATGAAAAATGACAGTAACAAGTCTCTATATCAGCCATTACATGTATCTAGCACTTCTATATATAGATTGAAAGAGAGAGAAAATCATTTGCTCACTTATTTTTGTCCAACTCTCATCCTTGAGCTTCTCTTTCTAAAACACACGAATTTCATAAGCATATCAGTCCCTAAGAACATCCCCACGATCAACCATAACATATCATAAGCACAAAATCAAAGATTGATCAAATAAGGTATAAACCCTAACCATGAAATCTGACCATAAATCTGTTGTTAGATGTTAGATTTTTTTTCCTAAACATGTTATATAAGGTGTCTAATGATGATATGGGTTGCTAGATGTTAGATCCATAACATCTAGAGGCTCGGATTTGAAGATTTGCCAAATCTGGAAAATATTCAAATTGTGGTCTGACAACCAATGTCAGTGACCACATATCCTTGTTCATGTATGCTTTTTGTTGTTTAAAGGTTTAAATATGTAGTCTGACATGTAGTCTTTAATCTGGAACAAGAATCAGACTTAGTTCTGGTCTATATTGCAAGATATTGTTAGTCAAAAGTCGTGGACCGACCATGACTGGAAAAAATCTGGGTAACCCAAATCTTGCCCTAGAAATGGTCTGACAATGCTTTTGAGGCCTCTGATCTCATAGTGTATTGTTGATTTGTGTTTGTTGTTGTGATATGGTTATTGTATGGTAGTTATACTACATGTTGATGCTCTTAGATCGTTTTTATCACAAACATACGATCGAATTGGGGATGGTCAAACAGTGAAAAAGTCCACGGATGAGCTTTTCGGTAACCCGAAAGTTCATGAAGCGTGCTTCCTACATGGTTTGACCGGACTGCTTTTGCTATTCTTTTGTTGATATGATGATGATGATGTAATAGATTGCTCATTCATGTATGTTGTTATACACACTGGAAGCCTTAAATAACTAAAATGTTACACGAGAAACAAGTAGTCGAATCCCAAAGTAAGCTAGTCAAACTGTTCTTCATTTCTGGGTAACCCAGAAAATGAAGAACAACTCTGACAGCTTGTTCAAGGCTCCAGATCTCATTGGTTATGCATGTTATGATGATGTTTATTGTTGGATCGTGTAGTCTTGTATCTGTACTACATGATCAGACCATCAACATGTCCAGAAACAAATTTCACATCAGCGTTTAATCAATGGTCAAAGTAAAGACCCACCTAAACCGCCTTATGAATGCATGCATTAAGAAAATGAAGAACACACTATATATGACAGTTATGTCACTATAGGTGGTCTTTAACGACAGATTCTATATAAAAATTATATTTTTATTAAATAATTATAGAAAATTAGTTTTTAATTATGAAAAATACAAAATAAATTCCTAAAAATTATTTTAAAATCCAAAAATTAGTTTTTAATAATTTTGAATATATTTCATAAATATTTAATATTTTTGGAATATTAAAGATATTTAATTTATTTAATTATAATATTAAATAAATTAGTTAAAAATGATTTTAATACTTGAAAAATCATTTAAAATTATATTATGATATATAGAAAATAATTTAAGTTATTTTTGATAACTTTTAAAATTTTGTGATGAATTTCATTAATTAATTAATATTAATGGTAATTAAATTTATTTAATAAATGTATTAAATAAATTATGGAAAATAAATTAATGATTTAAAAATTATAGAAAAATGATTTAAAGGTTATTTAAGTTATAAAATATAACTTTTGATATTTTGTTATGAAAAATATTAATATTTTAATATTAATGATATTAGATTTATTTAATAATTATATTAAATAAATTAGTTTAAAAAAATGATTTTAATATTAGAAAAATCATTTTAAATGAAAATAAATAGTTTAATAATATTTTAAGTTATAAAATATAACTTTCAATATTTAAAGATAAATTTATATAATGATAATTACATATATTGAACTAAAGGATAGAGTCTTAGACTCGATAATTACCCGATAAAGTAGTCGGTACACCGACATGTTTCAGAAATTGATCTGGACTTAGATAATTTGATTAGATATGTGTTTATTTGTGATTCAATGGTTATTAAACATATGTGACAATGTGATTAGTTTATGTGTTGACTGAAAAAAAAAAAAAAAAAAAGCAGTGCTATGTGTTGAGATATGTTATTCTAATCAGTAAAATGATCTTATTAATGATAGGTTTCGATATAAAAGATAAAACTAAGTTGCATACTGTAACCAGCAGACCAGACAAGTATCCTACCTTTGCATTTCCTTTATGCAATGGACATGAGTAAGAAGATTCAGAATTATATTATTATTGTACTATATTATTAACCCTATTGTCGTATATATTATATCCGATCATTGTTTATCAACATGATATTATATTATATAACTCATATATATATATATATATATATATATATTTTGTTAGTTAATTTTGAAATATGGTTATACAAGTGTCCTCACTTGGATAATCATTGTATTTAATCACATGTTGATATATATATATATATATATATATATATATATATATATATATATATAAATCGTCTAAGCTATTTGACCAGCTAGACACATATTTAGAAATATCGTTGAATATGATAAAACCTTTTTGTATCCAATCAAATTGTTTTTGTTCAGATTCCCGACTAAATATGAACATCCCGATCACGGGAAAACTTTTATGCGCCCAAGGCAGACAGAGTGAACAATAATATCGTTCTTGTAATGTAGTATTGATCAATACAGGGCACATTGGGCAGATCACCCTCGTGCCTGTAAGTTATAACGGGTTGCAGATGAAGTTCTGTTAAACCTTAGCGAAAACAAAAAATAATGTTCATAGTCTGTCAACTAATACCTATATATAAAGTCAATACGTAGTTTCAAAAATTTGAGATAGAATTATTATGTTATTATTATCGGTTCAGTTTACTTTACAACTATAAATTCGTTGTAGAAGTGATGTACAAAGAAAACATTGATTTCTTTCAGCTAATTATATTTCTAATTGTTATTACTTGCTGGGCACTCAAATGCTCATCCTTGCTTAATTTAAATGTTTTCAGCTAAACATGATTAACCTGAAGGTTCGGACAAGAATAAGTGAAAAGGAAAGCAAATTGAATATATTTAATAGTATGTAACTAAGGCAATGATATATATTATCTATCATGTAAATAATTATAGTAAAGGTTGCGTACTTAGGATTAGACTCTGATATATGTAAACTAAATTTGTTATTTATATTATTGTTATTAGTATTAGTATTATTCCGCTCATAGAAATGGTATCGTGAAGCACCGAGTTCGGGTTTCAAGTACTTGAATTTGGGGGCGTCACAACTGCACCTCCATCTGATTCTTCGAACACTCTGGGAAATAAGTCTCAACCCTTAACCTCCTCGAGTTTTATTGTCTTGCCACCAATAACTAGCATCTTCTTTCAACATAAATGTTGCAAAAGCAGTCTTCTGATTCTCACCTACTCTAGCAACATTGAAAACTCTCTATCTCCATGGTCCAGGTCTGTGCCTCAACTGGATTCATGGACCCACAGAATTCTAGTGGTCCAACTGCCTTGAAATCCTTTAAAGTTGTAGCTTGATTCTGCAATGCTCTCGTCAGTAATGTCACTAACTGCTGAACTGGGTTAGCTTCAACATTGTTGTTATTGGTATATCCCTCAGGGATCCTTTGTCGTGGTTGACGTCTTGGAGGTATTTTCTGTTAAAATATACTCATTAGATTATTATTCAATCCTTTAAGTATTATGTACTTAATTTGCACATGACACAATTGTTAGGTTTGTAATATTCATGAAAGCAATCAAAATTGCAAAAATAGTGCGGAAGCGTGTAAAAATCAGAGTTTAAAAATTTACAAACCATATACCCGGATCATCCTTTATGCGCAATTATTAATTTAACGAAAAGATAAAGAATAAAATCATACCCTTAAAGATCGAGCTTCCTCAGGTACAAGTTCACCTCCAAATCCTTTCGCGTTCAACTTGAATCCACCGGGGTTTTGTTCCTTCCTTTGATCAACGTTAGCCACCCATATGTTTGGCCTCTAGAGGTGATCCACCAAGGAATAATAAGAATTCAAGAAAGGGGTATTGGCTCAAACCCTAGTTTTTCTATCTCTATAGAAAAAGGTACTCTCCAACAAATTAGAATTATGTCGTTGTAAAAGTCAACAACCCCTCACACCCATAATAAGACTCCTCTTATTAATAGATGTGGGCAACCCACCTTAACAATTAAGGAATTGGGATTTATTTAATTAATTAAATTCTTTTAATTAATTAAGCTCCCTAATTTAATTAGGGATAATTAATTAAACTCCTTTAACTAATTTTCCTTCCTAATCCAATTAGGAATAAATGAGAGTACTTATATTAAATTAATTCGTAAACTCTTTTAGAAATTAAAATAATAATAATTGTAATAATATTAATAAGACTCCTCTTATTAATTTATATTTAATATTTCTAAAATATTAAATAATAAATATTAAGCTATTTAATTTATTCTATCACCATAGATTAAATTAAATATACTTAACATATTATTACGATTATGCCATTAACTTCTTAAATAATTATTCTTCATTTTATGGTGTGACCCTTTAGGTTCTCCATATTAAACCTATGTGAATAAATCAATTAGAACAATTCTAATCTTATTTAAATAAATAAATTAAACAATTAATTTATTTAAATAAATAATATTTATTCTACAATAGGGATAAGCCTCCCAAATGATCAACGACTTTCTAAATAATATAGATTTCAACATTAATCATAAAAGAACCTTTGAGTAAATAGTTCTGTGACAATTCAATCCTTCCACCATACAATGTCCCAATTAAATATAAGACATGGAATTTCATCAAGTCTTATTTTATTTAATTATATGTATTTCGACTCTTAAATGCCTGACTCAAAATAATGCAAATTAGAAACTCCTTTCTAATTTTATTCGCATTGGCGCCAAGGACTACTGGGTTGTCATTTATCGAATCACATAGGACATTTCTCTTCTTTTATTAGAAGTGGTAGATTCTTTATTGATCATACATTATCTCCATGTACAACTTATTATACCCAAGCATACCCTTTGATATACCCTAAGGGTCTTAAGGAATAAGTCAAAGTATAACTCATCATACACAAGATACTATGATGATCTCAAGTCCAAGGATCACTTGTACTTACTATCACTACTGAGAATTCCTATTGACGACAGCAAATAAAACTCCATTAGGTATTCCTTAGCGAAGCTACGTTCGATGAACTTATTCTCTAATAAGCACCTACATACTTGCTTTAGTGTCTCCACACAAATGATCATGAGATCAATCATCCTCATCCAATGAGCAAGAGTTAAACGTATGTACCAATCTATCCTGATTCACTAATCCCCAATTTAGTAATCCAATGATTGGGAACTATTTTAGTTTTAAGCTTTCTAAGAATTTAGATCTCATTAGAATGATCATCATCATTATTCTAAAAGCATTGCTTAAAACTATGGGTTTATCACATATTGTAAAAACAACATCATGTAGATAATTAAAAGCCTTTAATAAATTAATACTTTTATTAATAAATGAATAAGATTGTTATAAAGTATATGCTTTATCATCAAACATGATTGGCTTGTGTGCATATACTACTTTCAATCTCCCACTTGCACTAAAGCCAATCGTCATGTTATCTTATACCCTTCTTCTCTAAGTGACGATTATCCTGTCATTGGATAAGCTTTAGTTAATGGATATGTAATGTTGTTCATGAGAGTCCACTATCTCGTATAGTGATTTCCATCTTTCAATGATTCTAATAATCAAATGAAAGTGCCACAACACATGTTTAGATCCAAGATGAGACTTGGGAACTATTCCTAGTTACAGAATGAACTTTTAATCCAAACAATCAACTTGCGACTTCATTTATAGCTATATACTTTGTCTTTATCACTAAACCAAAGAACTCTTTCTTTGTTTGGAACCTTTCCAATTCAACGCACCCTTTGCTTCAAGATAACGCTTTACCTTAAAGTGGATTTTTTTACGTCATCTTGGTGCATTCGAAAACTTGAGTCTGTTAAGCCCTCTAGTTTTAATTTAGACCCACCATGAATATGATCACCTCCTTGAGTGCTAGGTTAAGCACTTTAAGATGTTTTCAGCGACTCATAGTGAACTTCTCCGAAATATGACCGATCAACATCAGGTCTCGTATATTTCATTGCATACATGATAGTCACTCATGCGACCTCTCTTTTCAGGAGTCTGTGGGGACTATTAAGAGAGATACACTCCATAGCTCATCGACATGAGACATCTCTTGGAGTTTGCCATGCTAAACGACTTTAGCATCAAATGAATATACGTTCCTTGGGTTAAGTCGAGCATCCTCTTAAATCTATCTATATAGATTTATATCCCCAATTAAGATACTCTTCCAAATCATTCATGGAGGAATGTTTAGACAACTTTATCTTTACTGATTGTAGCATTGGTATGTCATTCCTTATCCGTAGTATATCAACATGTAGTACTAGGAATGTCACGATGCTCCCACTGACCCTTTTGTACACACTAGGTTCATTCTTATTTTTGATAAAATCAAACTCTTTTGATTGCCCCATCAAAATGAATGTTCCATATTTGAGAAACTTGCTTCAATCCATTTCTCTGAGTCTCTACAACACTTACCTCATCGTATGTAACTGGATCATCATCTTCTATGATGTGTACCTCATCATCATCATCTATGATGAATCCATACCTCCTAGGTATCTTCATCTTATTCAGTTTTACGATTCGGTTTGGTACAATAGGTCTATCTACAGTTCCTCTTATTTGACTTATAGTATTTTGTGGTTCTTGAACTTTTCAAGATCTATTATCCTCCCACTAGCCCCTTTTAATGATAAACACCTTTATCTTAGAAGGCGTGCGTGTTTAAGTAACAAACACCTTTTGCTAAGTAGAATTATAGAACATATACCCTAAACTTACTTTAGGATGTCCCACAAATCAGTATTTGTCAAATCTTGTCCCAAGCTTATCTTTTGAAACCTTTTTCACATAAGTTGGACAACCCTTATCTTAACATACTTAAGATTAGGAATCCTCCCCGCCCATAACTTTTATGGAGTCTTGGGGCTGGATTTTGAGGTTACCATTTTCAGAGATATACGACCCATTTCTAGGACATGATCCTGAAGAATCTTTGGAATGTCGGTAAAATCATTATGGACCGCACCATGTCCAACAAGGTACGATTTTTCCTTTAGATACATCAATCAATTATTGCGTGTCGGGATGTGTCCATTATGAGAAAACCATTTGAGATGATCTAAAACTTATTGCACAAGTATTTATTCTTTGATCTAATCAAAGAATCTTAATACATTATAATTTGTTTCACTTCTCAATTCTTTGAACCTTTCAAATAATTCACACTTGTATTCAAAAAATACACACATTCAACTCTTTGAATGATCATCTCATTTTCTTATACTAATTTGTTCAACATGCAAAATTATTTTCATGTAAGTCAAGTATACAAAATTTATTAAGTAATATTCCAATTCTATACAAAACATTATTATTATAAATAGAACAACAATTGTTCTTAATTATAATACCAAAGATTTCATTGTCCAACAATAAAATTGAAATAATATTTTTAAGAAGAACTGAATACAATAACAACTTATTAACTTAATAGATTTTCTCGTAGGTATTGCTAAACTATAAGTTTCTATAGTTAATCGCAACCTTTGCTTCATTTTCCACACATAGAATTACTTATATTTGTTTAGCTTTCTACTTCTACTTGGTCCCTTTATAAATCTATATTTATGATAACCAAAATCGGTATCCAATACCCAAGTAGAACCTTGACTTAAAGAAAATTTTATTTTAAATCATGAACAAATTTGTATTTATAACCGAAAAACTTCACTAAGCTTCTTTGGTTAGCCTCTGCAAGATACTTCTCATGCTTTCCTTCCAAAGGTCTCGGCTTTATTGCGGTGGAAGCAAACACCTTTGCTATCCGTGATCTGTGCTTTGTTCTTATTATCCTTTATTTATGCCTTTCTATTTACCTTCTTTGAATCGTTCTTCTTTTAGAAGATCCTTTGGCCCCTACCAAGTAAGACTTGATCTTTCTTGGTTGGAAAGTGACTCTCAACATTTTTCAACATGTTAAGCAAATCGTGAAAGTGATATCTAGCTTGTTCATATGAAAAATTCACAACAATTGTGAAAGGAGTCCGGAGTGAGTGCAAGATCAAATCTTGGCTCAACTCTCCATCCATGACAAAACCAAATTGTCCTAATTGATCAATCAAATTGATTATGTTAAGAACTTTTTATCTGCATCTTATAGTGCCATTGGCCATTCTAGATCGGAAGAGCTCCTTAGATATCTCGATATCTATCGGTCTTACTTTCCTCACCATCAACTACTTGATGTGCGGAATATAGTAGGAGCATCCATAGTTTCATCGCCGTGGCTTGAAGCTCAAGTTACTCATGGATGCGAGCATGATGCATTGAGCCAATCATGCATCATCTTGCCACTTTCTAAAAGTAGCAATCTCTTCCTCGAGGCATTATGCTCAACCATTGCAGGGATAGGCGTATTAAGGACACAAGATAGCTTTTCAGCTATGAGAACTATTCTCAAATTCCTTAACCAATCCATTTAATTCGGTTTGGTTAATTTAGCATCTAATATGCTTCGCAGTGATAGTAATTTTAGACATTGTAAAATTACAGAAATGAATTTGTAATTAACAACATTTTAACATACATTATTTTATTAATTACCAAAATAAATTAGGTCTTGTTTTAAATTGGTATCTCCCACTATTTTCATCAAACTATATTACCCTCACTTATATAGTTCTAAGCAAAATCTAATTAAAGATTTGCTAGTGAGAATAAGGATCCCATTTCAAATGTATATAGCCTTGTGGTGACACAACAAACTATATATAAATAAATAGGTAGACAACTTTTGTCAATTACATCAACTATCTGACTCCTTTTCTTTTGCCTCTTAGATTATTTTGATCAAGTGGTGGCATATCCAAATCAAAATTATCCAAGTTAAGTCCCACCTAGCACTCCATATATTCAAAAAAGAAAATATCATCCTTGTGGTGACACAACAAAACAATATTGTTCAATTTTCTTTATAAGCATCAAATGTGATAAATTAACATCTTAAATACTTAATACTTGCCTTGTGGTGACACAACAAACTCATATTAAATATTTAATACTCTATTAATTTTATCATGCTAGAAAGCGACGCTCGATATTCCAAATACCTTTGAACGCTTAGGACTTAATATAAAAATTGAGGGTTTTGTTATTAATTTGTCTCATCTTGTTTAAGCGTACATTTACACATATATATATAAAATATAAATCATATTAATAAACATCTGAAGCATGTTTGCATAATATATAATATATATATAGTATAAGCATGCATATATAGAATACTATATTCTACCCGAATTGATTATGGACTTTTATTCTAGTTTGGTTCACTAGAGCCACCAAGTGAACCAAAAGGTCAAACCCTAGGGTGCAAGAAATAATATTTAAATATAACTATTACATTTAAACCCTGGACTTCATTACAAATGAAGCAGTCTTGGCAAGCTCCTTGCTCCTTTGATCTCTAATTTTCTAAAATTAATTCTAACTATTCCTATTACAATACTATTTATAATAAATAGAAACCTTGATCGTGATCGAGGGAAGTACATGTAGGGGAATCAATTTACATTAAGAAAAAATTAGAGAAGACGAGGTACGAGACCCCATTTAATAAAACCCATACATTCATGCATCCAACTAAAATAAAATTCAATCACATTGGTCAATAGTCCATAATCAATCCCATTTATTATCATACACATCACCATATCATCAATAAATAATATTCATCTTATGAATAATAAACATTTAATATATATATTGATATCATTTAATAGCAAAATTTAGTTAGTATAAAATCTAATTTTGAATTAAAATAAACTCCTTTATTTTAATCCAAATTTAAATCAAAATAAAACTATTTTATTTTAATTTATCCTATTTTGAATAAAATAAACTATTTTATTTTAATCAAAATCTTTAATCAAAATAAACTCCTTTATTTTAATTAATTATGGAATCTAATTCCATGTATATAAAAAATCTTTAATTAAAATAAACTCTTTTATTTTAATTAATTATGGAATCCAATTCCATGTAAAAAATTTATTAAAGGAAACACGGATATTCTTTCCTATTCACAAATAAACTCCTTTATTTTGAATAATATGAAATCTTATTCCATATTTAAATAAACTCCTTTATTTAAGGAAACATGGATTCTCTTTCCTATTCACAAATAAACTCTTTTATTTTGAATAATATGAAATCTTATTTCATATCTAAACAAACTCCTTTATTTAAGGAAAGATGGATTTACTTCCCTATTCACAAATAAAGTCCTTTATTTTAGGAAAAATAAAAATCCAATTTCAACTCCAATTAGTTATCATGGAATCCAATTCCAACTCTAATTAGTTAGCATGAAATTCTAATTTTAAAATTAAAATAAACTTTATATTTTAATATTAAAATAAACCTTTTATTTTAATTATAAAATTATTGAGAATAATATATATATATATATATATATATATATATATATATATATATATAGCCTAACGTTAAAATACATGTAAGCTTAATCTAAAAATAAAAAAAGAAGCACGTGAACCTTGTCTTGTTAGAAACATGGTGTCCTGCGGTCCCCTTTTTTTTTTTTTTTTTATGTTCCTTTTGCAATCATTAGCTATACTATGCCACACCAAGGAATTTCCGTGCACTGGAACCTTAATAATTTTCTTGAAAAAACTAACGGAATAAGCGACTTTATGCGGTATAATGATTTTTTTTTTTTATTATTAAATTTTATACAATAAAATTATGCCCAAAAAAAATTATTCTAAACACATATCAATATACATATCAAATTTGAACAATTAATAATTTACATAAAGGTTTGGCTCTGATACCACTGTTAGGTTTGTAATATTCATGAAAGCAATCAAAATTGCAAAAATAGTGCGGAAGCGTGTAAAAATCAGAGTTTAAAAATTTACAAACCATATACCCGGATCATCCTTTATGCGTAATTATTAATTTAACGAAAAAGATAAAGAATAAAATCATACCCTTGAAGATCGAGCTTCCTCGTGCAAGTTCACCTCCAAATCCTTTCGCGTTCAACTTGAATCCACCGGTTTTGTTCCTTCCTTTGATCAACGTTAGCCACCCATATGTTTGGCCTCTAGAGGTGATCCACCAAGGAATAATAAGAATTCAAGAAAGGGGTATTGGCTCAAACCCTAGTTTTTCTATCTCTATAGAAAAAGGTACTCTCCAACAAATTAGAATTATGTCGTTGTAAAAGTCAACAACCCCTCACACCCATAATAAGACTCCTCTTATTAATAGATGTGGGCAACCCACCTTAACAATTAAGGAATTGGGATTTATTTAATTAATTAAATTCTTTTAATTAATTAAGCTCCCTAATTTAATTAGGGATAATTAATTAAACTCCTTTAACTAATTTTCCTTCCTAATCCAATTAGGAATAAATGAGAGTACTTATATTAAATTAATTCCTAAACTCTTTTAGAAATTAAAATAATAATAATTGTAATAATATTAATAAGACTCCTCTTATTAATTTATATTTAATATTTCTAAAATATTAAATAATAAATATTAAGCTATTTAATTTATTCTATCACCATAGATTAAATTAAATATACTTAACATATTATTACGATTATGCCATTAACTTCTTAAATAATTATTCTTCATTTTATGGTGTGACCCTTTAGGTTCTCCATATTAAACCTAGGTTGTGAATAAATCAATTAGAATAATTCTAATCTTATTTAAATAAATAAATTAAACAATTAATTTATTTAAATAAATAATATTTATTCTACAATAGGGATAAGCCTCCTAGCGATCAACGACTTTCTAAATAATATAGATTTCAACATTAATCATAAAAAGAACCTTTGAGTAAATAGTTACAGTCTGATTCAATCCTTCCACCATACTGATGTCCCGATTAAATATAAGACATGGAATTTCTGCTCAAGTCTTATTTTATTTAATTATATGTATTTCGACTCTTAAATGCACAACTCAAATAATGCAAATTAGAAACTCCTTTCTAATTTTATTACGCATTAGCCAAGGACTCTTTGGGTTGTCATTTATCGAATCACATAGGACATTTCTCTTCTTTTATTAGAAGTGGTAGATTCTTTATTGATCATACATTATCTCCATGTACAACTTATTATACCCAAGCATACCCTTTGATATACCCTAAGGGTCTTAAGGAATAAGTCAAAGTATAACTCATCATACACAAGATACTATGATGATCTCAAGTCCAAGGATCACTTGTACTACTATCACTACAGAATTCCTATTGACAGCAAAAATAAAACTCCATTAGGTATTCCTTAGCGAGCTACGTTCGATGAACTTATTCTCTAATAAGCACCTACATACTTGCTTTTAGTGTCTCCACACAAATGATCATGAGATCAATCATCCTCATCCAATGAGCAAGCAACGTATGTACCCAATCTATCCTGGATTCACTAATCCCCAATTTAGTAATCCAATGATTGGGAACTATTTTAGTTTTAAGCTTTCTAAGAATTTAGATCTCATTAGAATGATCATCATCATTATTCTAAAAGCATTGCTTAAAACTATGGGTTTATCACATATTGTAAACAAAGACATCATGTAGATAATTAAAAGCCTTTAATAAATTAATACTTTTTATTAATAAATGAATAAGATTGTTACAAAGTATATGCTTTATCATCAAACATGATTGGCTTGTGTGCATACTACTTTCAACAATTACCACATAACACACAATATCTTAAATAAATTCTAACTTTTATTCAATCATAATATTTTTAAAACATCATAATGATAGCATTCTTTCTTTCTACATCACTTTTCTGAACTACTAAAGTTTTAGGATAACTTCATCATCAATATATCCCATGGGTTATATCATACCCGAGATATACATCTTATTTATTCACTAATCACATAGTAATTACATTTATGACGACCTACTAAAATGTTGTGTAGCCTTACGATGCTCCTCTTCCATAATACGGAACATTGTTCGGCGATCTAACATGTACGGTGGCAGCGTCTCGAACTGAATAGGATAACACATGACCCGATCATGAGCTCGATTGATCACAGTGTTGAAAACACTAATCATCTCTTCCATCTTGATCCTCTTTACTTGTACCTCTCTCTCTCTGTTATTCCAGCTCGTTGATAAGCTTCCTCATACGCGTCTTCGGCTCTTGCCCTCTTAGTAGATTCTTCTTTCAACTTGTTCTTCAGCTCTGCAATCTCCTCTGTCATTTGTTCATTCTCTCCTTCAGTATGGATCAGCTTCCCTTTCGACATTATTCAGACGTTCATCTCGATCTTGAATCTCGTTGTCCTTCTGCGCCATTGCGATCTGCTGTTCAGCTACTATCTCTTCCAACTCCTCAACGATATCCTGAAGTTCCATATTGCGGTTGTATACTTCATTGTATATACGAGCAGCGATCGAGTTTAGTGGAATCTTTTCCTCCTCGTCCTCCTCATTCTCATTCGACTGTGGCAGCTCAACGGGTCCTCCTCGTCCGTCTCTATCTCATCATCCAAATAAGGTAAACCATCATGCTCAACCACTGTGACCAACAGAGATGTTTTTCGTGGCAGTAGTTGTTCCCAAACCACCTGAATATCTCGAGGCTCCTCCTCTCTAGGCATCTGGGATCCTTCATCTCTAGTCTAACTGGATTCTCCTACATTAGCCATCCTGACAACAAAATTTTATGTTTCAATTACTAATCATTACTACTCGACACTCACGAGCACATAGGTTACAACCACATAAGCACATAAGTCTTTTATTATTTCTTTCTTAAAACTCGATAAGAGTTTATCACCACTATCTTTTCAAACTCCTATAAGGTTACTTCCTAAGGCTTTTCCCCACCTTAGGTTCATAACCTAAAGCTTTGATACCAACTTGTGACACCCCAAAATCTGGGTACTTCATTCTCTTAAGACTTGGTGTTCACTTTCCATACATTTATACTATCTACCCAAATATGATAACATTTAAACCATAAATCCTCCCATTAAAGTGTTGCATCATTAAATCAAAAAGTCTCTAGGTTTTCTAACCTTTAACATAAATCAAGTGCAGAAATAAAAATAGTTACATCACATCATTTAAATAAAGTCTATAAACATAAAAGCAAATAAATTACAAGTCTTCATCACTTGTACATTTTTCCTTTTCCTTTGTTGGTAGTAGGTTCATCGACCTTTTCAACCTTAGCTGCAATAATTATAATTATGCAAGAGTAAGCAAAACAAATGCTCACTAGATATAGCAATGAATCAACAAGAGATTAATAATCGCCAATGAATAGGCTCATCAAAACTGAATAGTACTCTATCAATGATAACCAAAAACTGGAATCAAAATATGAAATATTTCTGAGGGTTATAAGACCACGAACTATGTCCATGGTTTCAAGTAATCTTTCAACTTTAACCTAAACAGTTATACTTTAGGGACTTCACGTACTTAAGGGGATCAGCCCTTCGTACCATGTATTGTGCACAAACATCTAAACACATCGCGTATCCCCCATAATAGGGTTGTTCTTCTCAGTTTTAGAGTACAAGTCCGCACCAAAGAAAGTTTGGTTTGGATAAGCTTCAAGGGTAATTTAGAGTTTAACGATCATCAACTAAAGGATTAGTTGAATCAATAAGGTTTGATAACACTACGGTTGTGATGTCCCCAAAATAAGTATACATCACCCATCTTGAGTCGCCAAATACATGGTACAAAATTCAAATACAACTTAATTATACAACACTCGTGTAAAATACAACAAAACATAATCTAAGAGTTTTAAGAAGAATATTGTCATCTAGACAATATCCACATTCAATGGAGTCCTCATTACATTTATTGTCACACTATTATATAGAATAGTGAGGACTACTAAAATAACCATCTGGACTGTCAATCCGTTCCCCGACTCGTCCCAGCTATATTCTCATTTCCTGAAGAGAACAATGAAAGAAAGGGTGAGCTCAACTAGCCCAGTAAGAAATATTATGACTAAGATAATGCAGAATAATTTATCGTTAGCCTTCAACAGTGTTAAACTGATAAAATATAACAAACATCAAGTTTAACTGCAACGGAACAAACAATCCATTAGAAGAGTCAAGTAGAGAATAAAATCTACTATCTTCTATGATTTAAAAAGTTTTTCATCACTTTTATCGTCGAGACTCAGCTTAATAAATAAATCACGTCATCCCTGCACTACGGTCAAGGATATTCATTAGTATCACGACCACAAATTATCCATGCACTACAGGCCAAATATATTCGTGTATTCATCAATGGTCATGATCATGCCAACAACTGTCCATCAATGCACTACGGCCAATGAGGACTTTTACCACATCATTTGTAACCTTACGGTCATGATTATACCGAATAATCCCTGGTCATAATCATACCAAGTCCATCTATTCACTAAAGGCCACAGATGACTTTCAACATATTATAAACATGAGGATGATGACAATGATATAAGAATTCAATAAAACAAGTTCAAGGATAAATTTTTAAAGATTTATAATTTAATTTATCTAGAAATCAATAACGTCCAAATTGTCAACATGATACTGTTTTGTGGAGTAAATTCAAGAATGCTCAGAAGAATATTTCTATGAAAAGATACTGGATGAAGCGCAAATGTCCAGGATATTCTACTAATTTCATGGAGTATAGAAGCCAAAACTTTAACCAACCGAGTATAATAGAATATATGAAACTGCAAATGGATTTTTGCCCGCCATGCGGTAATCCACGTAGACAGATCATTTCCACAATTTAATAAGGAATGAATACGAAGGATCATTCACCATGCATGCTGTAAGACCCCAACTTATTATAAATAAAATCGAATTTCCTCTAATTATATTTGTGAATAATAAGGTATTAATTTGATATAATTCTCTGGTTATGGGTGAAATGTACAAATTTTGCAAAATATGTAAGTGGTTATAAAATAATCATTGTTATCGGGGAATATTCGTTTGGTCATGGAATATTCTTGTTATCGGGGAATAATCATTAATAATAAGGTATTAATTATTGATCCTTACGTGAAGACACTACTCAATAATTATTACGGTAGTTCTTTATTCAATATTTTATTTTATTGATTCAATAATTCTTTGCGTTGATATTTTATATTATTGTTGTTTCAATAATTGACCTTTGCGATGATATTTCCCATTATCGGATCAATAATTTATATTATTTGAATAATATTATTAGATAACATTATTGGCAATGTCTAGAAAGTTACATCGAGGAGAGGTTTGGTCACCTAATTGCGGCGCTATAAGGAGAAATTCTTATTGAAAGCCCCTTTTCACAGGAGCGGCTGGTTGTCATAAATGTGATTACATAATATTATTTATGAATAATTAATTATTGATTCATATGATAAGAAAATATTTATTTTATGTGGATATAAATGTTGGATATATTTATTGTGGTTAAAAATGAAGGAGTTAATGTTGATGTGTTTTATAAGTATTTTTGTCGGAATGAAGGTATTAAAAATTAAACCAGATATTTTGAGATATATTGTGTGAGTTATAATTTTTAATCAAATAGTTGGATCGTTGTAATTTTTGGATATGTTATACATATATAAGTTGAGTATATGTCCACAAATTTTGAGCCGTTTAAAAAATGAGCGTATGATTTGTTATGAATTTTAAGAGGTGGTGATTGAAATTAGGTTTATAAATGATTTTGGTGGAAAATTCTAGAATTGAGTGGGCCCCACTTATGGTTGGTGAAGAAATGTCTTGAATTTATTTCAAATATGGTGGGTAGGAATAGTAGCGAGTAAAACCATTAGGGTTCTTGGTCGAAGTCTGCTAACATTTTCCTATATAAATAGACTAAGTTAGAATTGAAAATCACACGAAACAAGTTTTCTCTCTTTCTTTCTCTAGATTATTGAGTGTATTTTGTGAGTATTTAGATACTTTGTGAGTTTCTATTCATCAGTGCAAGTTTCCTTCAGCCTTACACAGATATTCCGATCGAAAATACGATATTTTGAGGTAAGGGATGTTATTTTCTTCATATATGATATTATTTCTTGATATCATTATGCCAAAATATTGATCTGAATTTTTATCAAATTTGGAAACTTTTTGTGTGGAGTTACTATTCACGTATACTGACACTATTCACGAATCTGACTGTATTCACTATTCACCAAAAAAAAATTTTCTTCTTTTTGTCCAAGATGTCTATTATGGTTACTATCTTTGATTGTATCCATGTTTTGATCTTTATTTTTGAATTATGCTTCAAAATTGGTATTTATGATGTATTATTGATCTTGGATAAAAGCTGTTATCTGAATCCCTACTATTTGTCCTTCCGTTTCAATTGGATTCGTTTTCTTTAAAATATTTTCATCATCCTAAGTCCTAAATGATGATATTACTAAATATCTTTGGCTTTTATAGTGCAAAGATAAATGATTAATCGATGAATATCTTTGGCGTAGTGCAAAAGATGAGCAGTGTTGAGATGAACATGACCAATCTGGTGATACTGAATGAATATCTTTGGCACATGTAGTGCAAAGATGAATATTTGATTAAAGATGTATATTGATTGTTATTACTGAGGATAAAATATTGATGATGGACTTTTAAATCTTAGAAGATAGTAGAACTCATTCTCTACTTGACTCTTCTAATGGATTCTTTGTTTCATTGCGATTATTGATCTAAAACTTGTTGGCTATTATATTTTATCGATTTTTCCCGTTGAAGACTAACAATAATTTGTTGTATATTATCTTAGTCATAATATTCTTTCTTGGGCTAGTTGAGCTCACCCTTTTCCTTTTGTTCCATTTTTCTCTCGGGAGGTGAGAACATAGCGAGGAACTAGTCGAGGTATGGAGTGATGGTTCTAGAAAGTTGTTTTAGCGAGTCCTCACTATTTACGTAAAATAGTGTTTGAATAATTATAATGAGGACTTATTTGAGTGTGGATATTGTCTAGAAGACAATATTTGTATTTAAACTCACGGTATGTGTTGTAAGTATTTTGCCTGACAATTGTATTATTGAAGTTGTAGTTTGCTTTACATACCATGTATTTGGCGACTTTCGAGAATGGGTGTTGTATACCTATTTTGGGGCGTCACGATTGGTATCAAATCTTTGGGATATGGTCTCTGGCAGAGATCGGGGAATAGAACTAGGAGGGGAGAGATGAGTAAATCATTCGCTAGTGTGTCTTATCTAAGCTTATTTGTTGGTCAGTCATAATATAGGGATATTATGTGATATGTTAATTTGTTAAATTAACCCTTATTTTATAGCAGTATTTAAGAATGGCCGCTGAGAATGTTAACAATGGAGTGTATGAGGCGTGGAACAACCTTTAGTTACAAACCGGAGAACGTCTGCAAGGAAGAAGCAATATTCCTCCATGTAAACAACACTACTGAGCAAATGATGAATGATGGAATGTTTAGGAGCTTTTTGCGGTTCATGCAAAACCGACGAGGAGACTTCGTGCACAAAATACGGTGGAAATGATAGCAATGCGCGATGCTTGTCACAACAAACGATTCAAGGAGTTAGGACCACGAATTTTAAGGAAAGCGGATCGATCATGGCGAAAACGTGGGTCAAACAAATTACCAAGATATTCGATGTCTTGGGATGCGGCGGAGAACGAAGGTTCCATTCGCCACCTTTATGTTCCGCGATGAGGCGGACTCTTTGGTGGGAGTCTACGTGAAGCGTATCATCCGGTAGAACTTCGGCATGTCTTGGGAAACGTTTGAAACTATTCAATGACAAGTAGTTTCTGAAAGTATTAAATCATATGAAGGAGGTGGAGTTTATCGGTGGAACAAAACAACATGGCGGTGTCCCATCTGAGGTGAAGTTTGCGAGTTATCGAGTTTGCACCTCATTTGGTCGAAAATGAGGAGCGAATGACGAGGATGTTTACGAGAGTCTAAAGCTCGAGATTGACAATATCTTATATCTCATAAATTTTCTTTATATTCGGATGTTGTAAACATGGCTCAATTATTAGAGCGAGATAATGAGTATGTTCAATGAGGGACCCTGACCGAGGTCATCTGGGGTGAAAGTGATCATTATCGAGCGATGATAACCAATGAGGAGGAAAAATCTGAAAAAAAGCGGTAACCACTTGGGTGGTCATCGTGGCCCATGATAATAGGAGAGTTGAGTCAGTGGAAATTTCGAAAGAGGAGATTCAACAATGACGGAAGACATCAATGACGAAGACACAAAGACCAACAACAAATTCTAGGGGAGGAGAACGGCCCGATTAGATATTACAAATGCGGGAAAGAGGGACATATCATTGGCTGTCCACAACAATCCAAGGTATGTTACAAGCTGTGGAAAGGAAGGCTACATAGCTCGGGATTGTTCTATAGTAAAACCAAGTTCAATGGGGATGGTGACTCTAAGAAATTTCCGGATAAGTCGAAATCGGCGGTTCTGGGAGGCGTTTGTCGTGGTAGCCAAAAGCGAGAGGAACCCGAGCGAGGTGATTACGGGTAAGCTAATCTTGAACTCTTGCGAAGTTTATACCTTACTAGATCTGGGTTCTACCCATTCTTTTATCTCTCTGCTGCTTGTGCTCAACGTTTAAACTTGACTCAGGAGAAATTGGACTTTGACTTATCTGTTGAAACTCCGTTGGGTGAAACCTTCGTTACATCTACGATTTATAAATCTTGCATGATCCAAGTTGGCACTATCACATTACACATTGATCTTATATCTTTAAAGATACTTGCTTTTGATGTGATTTTAGGAATTGATTGGTTAACCACTCATCATGCCAAAATTGATTATTTTAAATAAGGTTGTTAGTTTTCATATTCCTAACCAACTTTGTCATCTGAATTCAAACAACTAAACCACTAAAATCGGTCGATTATCATATCAAGCCATAAAAGCTATTCGTTTATTGAAAAAAGATGTCAAGCTTTCTTAGCCCATGTTATGGATTTGAACAAAGACAAGTCGATTTGAATAATATTTACTATTGTTAGAGAATTTTCGATGTATTTCTGAAGAACTTCCCGGTCTACCCCCAGAACGTGAAGTTGAATTCTTTATTGACCTTGAAAGCAAGGTACAAAACCCATTTTTAAAACCCCATATCGAATGGCTCCTATTGAACTTCAAGAGTTAAAAGTTCAACTATAAGAATTGTTAGATATAGGTTTCATTAGTCTAGTACATCTCCTTGGGGTGCTCTGTTTTATTAAGTAAAGAAGAAAAGATGGGGTATCGACTTTGTATTGACTCTGAGAATTAAACCATGTCACCATCGAAGAATAGGTATCCGCTACCTCGCATTGATGACACATTTCGACCCGATTCTGAAGGAGCACAATTCTTTTAAAAGATCGATCTTAGATTACGGATATCATCAATTTGAAGATTAAAAGCGAGGATATTCAAAGACGCCTTGAACTTCGATGCGGGCATTATGAATTCTTAGTCATGTCTTTTGGATTGACTAATGCTCTCCTTTTGCTTTCATGGATATGATGAGCCGTGTATTCAAGGAATATTTGGATCGGTTTGTTGTTGTCTTTATTGATGACATCCTCATCTATTCAAAAGCCGTGAAGATCATGAGCACCATTTGAAGCTGATACTTGAAATGCTTCGTGAAAACAAACTTTATGCCAAGCTGAAGAAATGCGATTTCTGGCTTGAGGAAGTAGCATTCCTTGGGCACGTGGTGTCAAAACATGGAGTATCTGTCAACCCGGCGAAGATTGAAGCAGCACAAAGTTGGGAGCATCCAAAGTTGGTGACCAAAGTGCCTAGCTTTCTGGGCTTAGCTAGTTATTATCGGAGATTCGTGGAAGGATTTTCTCGAATCGCTACTCCGTTAACTCAGTTGACTCAAAAAGATACAAAATTTGTATGGGGTGAGGAATGCAAGAAGAGTTTCCAAGAGCTCAAGAGGAGACTCATTTCGGCACCTGTTCTGGCAATACCATCTGGTAAGGATGGATTTTTTATATACAGCGATACTTCAGGCAAGGGTTAGGATGCGTTCTCATGCAACATGGGAAAGTCATAGCCTATGCCTCACGACAACACAAAGAATATGAGAGGAATTATCCTACTCATGATCTAGAGTTGGCAGCAGTCTTCGCGTTGAAAATTTGGAGACACTACTTGTATGGGGAGAAAGTGGAGATTTATAGGGACCATAAAAGCCTCAAATATTTCTTCACCCAAAAAGAACTCAACATGCGGCAACGACGTTGGCTTGAACTATTGAAAGATTACGATCACACTATTCAGTATCATCTTGGAAAAGCGAACGTAGTAGTTGACACATTGAGTAGAATATCATATGCGAGTACGAGTGCGATATTGTTAATGCAAAGGCCTATTCTCTATGACTTGCAAAGGATGGAGGTAGAATTAAAGACTCCAGGGACCCACATAATGATGGCGAATATACGAGTAGAACCGACTTTAATCGATAAAGTTAAAATTTCGAGAGCTACGGACACAGAGTGATGCGTATGATGAAGAAGAAAGTGCAAGAAGGTGCTATTCGAAGCGAAGAATCGATGAAGAAGGAATACTTAGATTCAACTCCGGACTTTGTGTTCTAACGATTACGACTTGAAGTATAGAATCATGATGGAGGCACACAACACACTGTTTGCAATCCATCTTGGGAGTACCAAAATGTATCATGATATTCGATATACATTTTGGTGGAACAAAATGAAGAGAGAGATCGCGGAGTTTATCTCGAGGTGTTTAACTTGTCAACATGTAAAGGCGGAGCATCAAGTGCCAAAGGGTCCATTACAACCACTTGAGATTTTAAAATGGAAATGGGAACACATTATTATGGATTTCGTTACAGGTCTTCCCAAAGTTTCTCAAGGCATAGATGCGATTTGGGTTATTGTTGATAGATTAACCAAGTCTACCCATTTCTTACCGATACGTGAGACTTATTCCCTTGAACGTCTTGTTCGCATTTACATGAATGAGATTGTGAGATTACATGGCATGCCAGTATCCATAGTTTCGGATCGTGACCTAAGATTCACTTCATGATTTTGGGTTAGCTTGCAGAAAGCTATGGGCACGGATTTACGATTCAATTTAGCATACCATCCTCAAACGGACGGACAATCAGAGAGGAATATTCAAACCCTTGAAGATCTATTAAGACTTTGTGTCCTAGATTTTAAAGGAAGTTAGGATAAGTACTTTCCACTGGTGGAATTCTCCTACAACAACAATTATCAAGAAAGTATAGGCATGGCTCCATTTGAGGCATTGTATGGACGAAAGTGTCGTTCTCCAGTATGCTGGGACGAGGTGGGAGAAGCAACGTTGTTGGGACCAGAATCAGTATGCATGAATACAGAAAAGATCCAAATGATTCGATAACGTATACAAACAGCACAAGATCGACAAAAGAGTTATGCGGATCTTCATCGAAAAGACGTGGAATTTAATATTGGGGATCATGTATTGTTACGTGTTGCACCATGGAAGGGAGTTACAAGATTTGGGAAGAGAGAAAAGTTCAATCCACGATTTGTTGGTCCATTTGAGATTCTTGACCGAATAGGAAATGTGGCCTATAGACTTCGCATTACCTCAGTATGTCTCGTGTTCATAATATTTTTCACATATCCATGCTTCGTAAATATGTGAAAGACCCGAACCATATTATTGCGTTAGAACCGAGACGAGATAGTAGAAGATTTAACGTCTGAAGAAGTACTGTTAAGATCTTGGATAGGAAAGAGCATGTCCTACGCACGAAGGTTATACCACAAGTTAAGGTTTTATGGAGAAACCATGCTATTGAAGAAATGACACAGGAGTTGGAATCGAAATGAAAGCGAGGTATCCTCACCTTTTTCAAACACCGAAATGCGTTTGTCAATTTCGAGGACAAAATTTCATAAGGAGGGAGGTTGTAAGACCCCAACTTATTATAAATAAAATCAAATTTCTTCTAATTATATTTGTGAATAATAAGGTATTAATTTGATATAATTCTACGGTTATGGGTGAAATGTACAAATTTTGCAAAATATGCAGTGGTTATAAAATAATCATTGTTATTAGGGAATATTCGTTTGGTCGTGGAATATTCTTTTTGTCGGGAATATTAAATGCGATGGTAGCGATCATTTATGGGCCCATAACGAAATAAGCTGTCGGATGAAGAAAAACGACAAGTTTGAGTTTTTATAAATAACGGCGTAGTTATTCACAGATTAACCTTTGTTGGAATACCCGGTGGTTAAAATACGATGTCTGGCGTGGATGCACGCGTATTGATGATGATTATTGATCCTTACGTGAAGGCCTTTACTCGATAATTATTACGATGAATTCTTTATTCAATATTTTATTTTATTGATTCAATAATTGTTGCGTTGATATTTTATATTATTGTTGTTTGAATAATTGTCCTTTGCATATATTTCCCATTATCGGATCGATAATTCATATTATTTGAATAATATTATTAGATAGCATTATTAGCGATGTCTAGAAAGTTACATCGAGGAGAGGTTTGGTCACCTAATTGCGGCGCCCGATAAGGAGAAATTCTTATTGAAAGCCCCTCTTTCTGAGGAATGGCTGGTTGTCATAAATGTGATTATGTAATATTATTTGTGAATAATTAATTATTGATTCATATGATAAGGAAATATTTATTTTATGTGGATATAAATGTTGGATATATTTATTGTGGTTAAAAATGAAGGAGTTAATGTTGAGGTGTTTTATCAGTATTTTTGTCGGAATGAAGGTATTAAAAATTAAACTAGTGTTTTTGAGATATATTGTGTGAGTTATAATTTTTTAATCCAAATAGTTGGATCGTTGTAATTTTTGGATATGTTATACATATATAAGTTGAGTATATGTCCACAAATTTTGAGCCGTTAAAAATGAGCGTATGATTTGTTATGAATTTTAAGAGGTGGTGATTCGAAAATTAGGTTTATAAATGATTTTGGTGGAAAATTCTAGAATTGAGTGGGCCCCACTTGTGGTTGGTGAAGAAATGTGCTGAATTTATTTTAAATGTGGTGGGTGGGAATAGTAGCGAGTAAAAGCCATCGGGGTTTTTATCGAAGTCTCTTACAAGTCTAACATTTTCCTATAAATAGAGAGGCTAAGTTAGAATTGAAAATCACACGAAAACAAGTTTTCTCTCTTTCTCTCTCTAGATTATTGAGTGTATTTTGTGAGTATTTAGATACTTTGTGAGTTTCTATTCATCGGTGCAAGTTTCCTTGACCTTATCTGAAATATTCGATCGAAATCTTGATATTTTGAGGTAAGGGATGTTATTTTCTTCATATATGATATTATTTCTTGATATCATTATCTTGAAATATTGATCTGAATTTTTATCAAATTTGGAACTTTTTGTGTAAAGGGTTACTATTCACGTATCACGACCTTTATTCATTCGACCTTTATTCACGAATCTGACCTATTCATAGAAAATGAAATTTTCTTCTTTTTGTCCAAGATGTCTATTATGGTTACTATCTTTGATTGTATCCATGTTTTGATCTTTATTTTTGAATTACCTTCAAAATTGGGTATTTATGAAGTATTATTGATCTTGGATAAAGCTGTTATCTGAATCCTACTATTTGTCCTTACGTTCACTTTGGATTCGTTTTTCTTTAAAATATTTTCATCATCCTCGGTCCTAAATGATGATATTACTAAATATCTTTGGCTATAGTGCAAAGATAAATGATTAATGATGAATATCTTTGGCCCGTAGTGCAAAAGATGAGCAGTGTTGAGATGAACATGACCAATTGGTGATACAAATGAATATCTTTGGCTGTAGTGCAAAGATGAATATTTGATTAAAGATGTATATTGATTGTTATTACGAGGATAAAATATTGATGATGGACTTTTAAATCTTAGAAGATAGTAGAACTCATTCTCTACTTGACTCTTCTAATGGATTGTTGTTTCATTGCGTTGTTGATCTAAAACTTGTTGTCTATTATATTTTATCAGATTTTTCTGTTGAAGACTAATGATAATTTGTTGTATATTATCTTAGTCATAATATTCTTCTTGGGCTAGTTGAGCTCACCCTTTTCCTTTTTGTTCCATTTTTCTTCTCGTGAGGAGGTGAGAACATAGCGAGGAACTAGTCGGGTATGGGTGATGGTTCTAGAAAGATGTTTTAGCGATCCTCACTATTTACGTAAAATAGTGTTTGAATAATTATAATGAGGACTTATTTGAGTGTGGATATTATCTAGAAGACAATATTTGTATTTAAACTCACGGTATGTGTGTGTTGTATATTTTGCACGACAATTGTATTATTGAAGTTGTAGTTTGCTTTACTATACCATATATTTGGCGACTCGGAATGGGTGTTGTATACCTATTTTTTGGGGCGTCACGGTTGGTATCAAAGCTTAGGGATATGGTCTCTGGCGGAGATCGGGAATAGAACTAGGAGGGAGAGATGAGTAAATCATTAGCTAGTGTGTTTTATCTAAGCTTATTTGTTGGTCGATCGTAATATAGGGATATTATGTGATATGTTAATTTGTTTAATTAACCCTTGTTTTATAAGATGTTTAGAATGGGCTTTGAGAATGTTAACAATGGAGTGTATGAGGCGTGGAACAACCTTTAGTTACAAACCAGAGAGAGCGTGCAGCAGGAAGGCAATATTCCTCCTATAAACAATACTCTACCGAGCAAGCGATGAATGATGGAATGTTTAGGAGCTTTTTGTAGATTCATGCAAAACCGAACGAGGAGACTTCGTGCACAAAATACGGAAATGGAAGTGATAGCGCGCGCGATCATCACATCCAAGCGATTCAAGTAGTTGGGACCACGAATTTAAGGAAAGCGGATCCGATCATGGCGGAAATGTGGGTCAAACAAATTACCAAGATATTCGATGTCTTGGGATGCGGAGAAACGAAGGTTCCATTCGCCACCTTTATGTTCCGCGGTGAAAGCGGACTCTTTGGTGGGAGTCGTGAAGCGTACTGACCACCCTTTTCAGCGTGTCTTGGGAAACATTTGAAACTATTCAATGACAAGTACTTTCACGAAAGTATTAAATCGTATGAAGGAGGTGGAGTTTATCGGTGGAACAAAACAACATGGCGGTGTCCCGATCTGGCGAAGTTTGCGAGTTATCGGTTTGCACCTCATTTGGTGAAAATGAGGAGCGAATGACGAGGATGTTTACGAGAGGTCTAAAGCCGAGATTGACAATATCTTATATCTCATAAATTTTCTTTATATTCGGATGTTGTAAATGAGGCTCGATTATTAGGCGAGATAATGAGTATGTTCAACCGGGGACCACAACGAGGTCATCTGGGTGGCGGCGATCATCGAGCGATGATAACCAACGAGGAGGAAAAATCTGAACAAAGGCGGTAACCACTCGGGTGGTCATCGTGGCCATGATAATAGGAGGTGAGAGTCAGTGGAAATTTCAAAAGAGAGATTCAACAATGATGGGAAGACATCGGCGACACCAACACTAACAACAAATTCTAGGGGAGAGAGAGCGCCCTTGATTAGATATTACAAATGCGGGAAAGAGGGACATATCATTGGCGCATCACAACAATCCAAGGTATGTTACAACTATGTGAAAAGGAAGGCCACATAACTCGGGATTGTTACGTAGCAAAAAACCAAGTTTCAACGGGATGGTGACTCAAATTTGTCCGGATAAGTCGAAATCGGCGGTTCTGGAAGAAGCGTTTGTCGTGGTGGCCAAAAGCGAGGAACCCGAATGAGGTGATTACGGGTAAGCTAATCTTGAACTCTTGAGAAGTTTATACCTTACTAGAATCTGGGTTCTACCCATTCTTTTATCTCTCTCACTTGTGCTCAACGTTTAAACTTGACTCAGGAGAAATTGGACTTTGACTTATCTGTTAAAACTCCGTTGGGTGAAACCTTTCGTTACATCTACGGTTTATAAATCTTGCATAATCCAAGTTGGCACTATCACATTACTGTTGATCTTATATCTTTAAAGATACTTGCTTTTGATGTGATTTTAGGAATTGATTGGTTAACCACTCATCATGCCAAAATTGATTATTTTAAATAAGGTTGTTAGTTTTCATATTCTAACCAACTTGACATCATACAATTCAAACAACTAAACCACTAAAATCGATCACAATCATATCAAAGCCATAAAGCTATTCGTTTATTGAAAAGCGGATGTCAAGCTTTCTTAGCCCATGTTATGGATTTGAACAAAGACAAGTCGATTTGAATAATATTTACATTGTTAGAGAATTTCTGATGTATTTCTGAAGAACTTCCGGTCTACCCCGAGCGTGATGTTGAATTCTTTATTGACCTTGAGCGGGATACAAAACCCATTTCTAAAACCCCATATCGAATGGCTCTATTGAACTTCAAAAGTTAAAAGTCAACTACATGAATTGTTAGACATAGGTTTCATTAGTCCTAGTACATCTCCTTGGGGTGCTCTTGTTTTATTAAGTAAAGAAGAAAGAAGCGGGAGTATGCGACTTTGTATTGACTCTGAGAATTAAACCATGTCACCATCAAGAATAGGTATCCGCTACCTCGCATTGATGACTGTTCGACCCGATTGCAAGGAGCACAATTCTTTTCAAAGATCGATCTTCGTTACGGATATCATCAATTTGAAGATTAAAAGCGAGGATATTCAAAGACTTCCTTGAAACTTCGATGCGGGCATTATGAATTCTTAGTCATGTCTTTTGGATTGACTAATGCTCCTGCTGCTTTCATGGATATGATAAACCGTGTATTTAAGGAATATTTGGATCAGTTTGTTTATGTCTTTATTGATGACATCCTCATCTATTCCAAAAGCCGTGAAGATCAAGAGCACGATTTGAAGCTGATACTTGAAAGGCTTCGTGAAAACAAACTTTATGCCAAGTTGAAGAAATGCGAGTTTTGGCTTGAGGAATTAGCATTCCTTGGGCACGTGGTGTCAAAACATGGAGTATTTGTCAACCCAGCGAAGATTGAAGTAATCTGAAAGTTGGGAACAACCAAAGTCGGTGGCCAAAGTCGTAGCTTTACAGGCTTAGCGAGGTTATTATCGGAGATTAGTGGAAGGATTTTCTCGAATCGCTACTCAGATTAACTTTCAGTTGACTCGAAAAGATACAAAATTTGTATGGAGCGAGAGGAATGCGAGAAGAGTTTCCAAGAGCTCGAGAGGAGACTCATTTGGCTTATGTTACGGCAATACCATCTGGTTGCGGATGGATTTGTTATATCTGGCGATGCTTGAGGCAAAGGGTTAGGATGCGTTCTCATGCAACATGGGAAAGTCATAGCCTATGCCTCACGACAACTCAAAGAATATGAGAGGAATTATCCTACTCATGATCTAGAGAATTAGCGGCCCGATCGTATTATTAGCGTTGAAAATTTGGAGACACTACTTGTATGGGGAGAAAGTGGAGATTTATCACGGACCATAAAAGCCTCAAATATTTCTTCACCCAAAAGAACTCAACATGCGGCAACGACGTTGGCTTGAACTATTGAAAGATTACGATCACACTATTGATATCATCCTGGAAAAGCGAGCGTAGTGGTAGCGCGTTGAGTAGAAGATCATATCTTGCGATCTGAGTGCGATATTGTTAATCTGAGGCCCATTCTGTATGACTTACAAAGGATGGAGGTAGAATTAAAGACTCTAGGGACCCACATGATGATGGCGAATATCTGAGTAGAAGCCGACTTTAATCGATAAAGTTAAAATTTTGCTCGAAGCTTCTGGACATGGGTGCGATCGTATGAAGAAGAAAGTGCAAGAAGGTGCTATTCGAGCGAGCGAGAATCGATGAAGAAGGAATACTTAGATTCAACTCCAGACTTTGTGTTCCTAACGATTCTGACTTGAAGCATAGAATCATGATTGAGGCACACAACACATCGTTTGCAATCCATCTTGGGAGTACCAAAATGTATCATGATATTCGACATACATTTTGGTGGAACAATATGAAGAGAGAGATCGCGGAGTTTATCTCGAGGTGTTTAACTTATCAACGTGTAAAGGCGGAGCATCAAGTGCCAAAGGGTCCATTACAACCACTTGAGATTCTGAAATGGAAGTGGGAACACATTACTATGGATTTCGTTACAGGTCTTCCCAAAGTTTCTCAAGGCATAGATGCGATTTGGGTTATTGTTGATAGATTAACCAAGTATGCCCATTTCTTACCGATACATGAGACTTATTTCCTTGAACGTCTTGCTCGCATGTACGTGAATAAGATTGTGAGATTACATGGCATGCCAGTATCCATAGTTTCGGATCGTGACCCAAGATTCACTTCACGATTTTGGGTTAGCTTGCAGAAAGCTATGAGCGCAGTTCTGATTGATTTGGCATACCATCCTCAAAAAGACGGACAATCAGAGAGGACTATTCAAACCCTTGAAGATCTATTAAGACTTTGTGTCCTAGATTTTAAAGGAAGTTGGGATAAGTACTTGCCATTGGTAGAATTCTCCTACAACAACAGTTATCAAGCAAGTATAGGCATGGGTCCATTTGAGGCGTTGTATGGACGAAAGTGTCGTTCTCCGAGTATCTTTGGGGCGAGGTGGGAGAAGCAACGTTGTTGGGACGAGAATTGAAATGCATGACTACGAAAAAGAACCAAATGATTCGACAACGTATACAAACGGCACAAGATCGACAAAAGAGTTATGCGGATCTTCATCGAAAAGACGTGGAATTTAATATTAGGGATCATGTATTGTTACGTGTTGCACCATGGAAGGGAGTTACAAGATTTGGGAAGACAAGAAAGCTCAATCCACGATTTGTTGGTCCATTTGAGATTCTTGACCGAATAGGAAATATGGCCTATAGACTCGCATTACCTCTAAGTATGTCTCATGTTCATAATGTTTTTCACATATCCATGCTTCGTTAATATGTGAAAGACCCAAACCATATTATTGCGTTAGAACCAGACGAGATAGTCGAAGATTTAACGTACGAAGAAGTACCTGTTAAGATCTTGGATAGGAAAGAGCATGTCCTACGCACCAAGGTTATACCACAAGTTAAGGTTTTATGGAGAAACCATGTTATTGAAGAAATGACCTTGGAGTTAGAATCAGAAATGAAAGCGAGGTATCCTCACCTTGTCGAAACACCAGGTACGTATATCAATTTCGAGGACGAAATTTCATAAGGAGGGGAGGTTGTAAGACCCCAACTTATTATAAATAAAATCGAATTTCTTCTAATTATATTTGTGAATAATAAGGTATTAATTTGATATAATTCTCTGGTTATGGGTGAAATGTACAAATTTTGCAAAATATGCAAGTGGTTATAAAATAATCATTGTTATCGGGGAATATTCGTTTGGTCGTGGAATATTCTTGTTGTCGAGGAATATTAAATGCAATGGTAGCGATCATTTATGGGCCCCATAATTGAGAATAAGCTGTCGGATGAAAGAAAGCGACAAGTTTGAGTTTTTATAAATAACGGCGTAGTTATTCTGAGATTAACAACATTGGAATACACGTTGGTTAAAATACGATGTCTGGCGTGGATGCACGGTATTGATGAATTATTGATCCTTACGTGAAGGCACTACTTAATAATTATTACGATGAATTCTTTGTTCAATATTTTATTTTATTGATTCAATAATTGTTGCGTTGATATTTTATATTATTGTTGTTTGATAATTGTCAACTTGCACATGATTTCCCATTATCGGATCGATAATTCATATTATTTGAATAATATTATTAGATAGCATTATTTGCGATGTCTAGAAAGTTACATCGAGGAGAGGTTTGGTCACCTAATTGCGGCTAGCGATAAGGAGAAATTCTTATTGGAAAGCCCCTCTTTCACAGGAGCGGCTTTGGTTGTCATAAATGTGATTACATAATATTATTTATGAATAATTAATTATTGATTCATATGATAAGGAAATATTTATTTTATGTGGATATAAATGTTGGATATATTTTTTGTGGTTAAAAAATGAAGGAGTTAATGTTGAGGTGTTTTATCGGTATTTTTGTGGGAATGAAGGTATTAAAAATTACACTAGTGTTTTTGAGATATATTGTGTGAGTTATAATTTTTAATCAAAAATAGTTGGATCGTTGTAATTTTTGGATATATTATACATATATAAGTTGAGTATATCTCCACAAATTTTGAGCCGATTAAAATGAGCGTATGATTTGTTATGAATTTTAAGAGGTGGTGATTGAAATTAGGTTTATAAATGATTTTGGTGGAAAATTTTAGAATTGAGTGGGCCCCACTTGTGGTTGGTGAAGAAATGTGCTGAATTTATTTCAAATGTGGTGGGTGGTAATAGTAGCGAGTAAAAGCCATCGGGTTATTGAGTCAAATGTCTGTTAACATTTTCCTATAAATAGAGGGCTAAGTTAGAATTGAAAATCACACCAGAAACAAGTTTTCTCTCTTTCTCTCTCTAGATTATTGAGTGTATTTTGTGAGTATTTAGATACTTTGTGAGTTTTTATGCATCAGTACAAGTTTCCTTCAGCCTTATACCGATATTCCGATCGAAATCTTGATATTTTGAGGTAAGGGATGTTATTTTCTTCATATATGATATTATTTCTTAATATCATTATCTTAAATATTGATCGAATTTTTATCAAATTTGGAACTTTTTGTGTCGGGATTACTATTCACGTATCTGACCACTATTCACGTATCTATTCACGAATCTGACACTATTCATTAGAAAAATGAAATTTTCTTCTTTTTTGTCCAAGATGTCTATTATTGTTACTATCTTTGATTGTATCCATGTTTTGATCTTTATTTTTGAATTACGCTTCAAAATTGGTATTTATGAAGTATTATTGATCTTTGATAAAGCTGTTATATGAATCCTACTATTTGTCCATCCGTTTCCTTTGGATTCGTTTTTTTTTAAAATATTTTCATCATCCTCGGTCCTAAATGATGATATTACTAAATATCTTTGGCACATAGTGCAAAGATAAATGATTAATGATGAATATCTTTGGCGTAGTAGTGCAAAGATGAGCAGTGTTGAGATGAAAATGACCAACCTGGTGATACAAATGAATATCTTTGGCACAGTAGTGCAAAATGATGAATATTTGATTAAAGATGTATATTGATTGTTATTACGAGGATAAAATATTGATGATGGACTTTTAAATCTTAGAAGATAGTAGAACTCATTCTCTACTTGACTCTTCTAATGGATTGTTGTTTCCGCTGCAGTTGTTGAATCTAAAACTTGTTGGCTATTATATTTTATCAGATTTTTCCTGTTGAAGACTAACGATAATTTGTTGTATATTATCTTAGTCATAATATTCTTTTCTTGGGCTAGTTGAGCTCACCCTTTTCCTTTTTGTTCCATTTTTCTCAAGAGGTGAGAACATAGCAGGAACTAGTCGGGGTACGGAGTGATGGTTCTAGAAACATGTTTTAGCAGTCCTCACTATTTCTATAAAATAGTGTTTGAATAATTGTAACAAGGACTTATTTGAGTGTGGATATTGTCTAAAAGACAATATTTGTATTTAAACTCACAGTATGTGTTGTAAGTATTTTACACGACAATTGTATTCTTGAAGTTGTAGTTTGCTTTACATACCATGTATTTGGCGACTCGAGAATGGGTGTTGTATACCCATTTTGGGGTGTTGTATCCACCTAGTTATTCCAACGAGAATAATAAAGAATGGAATAATGAAGAATTCACCATGCATGCGATAGAATGCGATGTATGAGTTATTCCACGAGAATAATAAAGAATGGAATAACAACCCTTACGAGTATTGAAAGAAAATAACTCTCTTCATGAATACGAAAGAAATAATACCCCTTAACTTAGAAGAAACTGGATACTGGAATAGTGACGTAGAAAACTTCTCTTCTTCTTTCTCTCTATAATTTTTCTCTATAATTATTGCTCTTGTTAGACTTAGTGAATTGGTGAGAATGAAAGAAGAATGAGCTTCTATTTATAGGAAAATATAGTTTCGATAATTGCATGTTTTGGGGCTCAAAATATTACAGTATAATACCTTCCTCTTTTTCTTTATTTTTAATTAAGTCCTGCAAGTATTATCAAACTTGCACCACCTCCCCTAATAGTAAATAATGTGAATTAATATTTCATATATTCATGTAACTTAATAGTATAATCATGTGAAAAAACTAATTACAGTATAGTACCTTCATCTATACCTATATTTTTAATTTAGTCATGCAAGTATTATCAATCTTGCACTATCACCCCTAATAGTACATGCATGTGAATCAATAGTACACACATGTGAACAAATAGTTATAAACATGTGAATTAATAGAAATTAATTACTCATTTATCCGATTAATTACCTGATTGGTCAATATAGCCTCCAGACATCCATTATTATCGAAATAGATGTCGAGTTCCACTAACACTAATAATCCCAACACAATGGAAATATCAATTTCATCTTTAATCAACACGAACTTATTCATCATTAATATTATAACTCACAATATTTAACAACCGTGTCGTTCCCGTGAAAGAGGGCTTTCAGATAAGGATTTCTCCTTATTGGCGCCTGATTAGGTGACCAAACCTCTCCTTGATGTAACTTCTAGACATTGTCGATATTGCAAATAATAATATGAATAACTTTGTCGTCTCGATTATTGATTTAATAATATAAAATCTTATGCGAGATGATCTTTGTGACAATAATTGAATCAATAATATGAGATATATGATGCAGCAATTACTGTAGCAATAATTGAGTATAACTGAGTGACTTCTCACATAAGCATTAATAATCAATACCGTGTGCTACTGTGCAACCACGCGTATTATTGTACTTTTACTACTGGGTAGTTCAATAGTTTAACGGTAAAACTTTCGCTGTTATTTTTATAAAAAGATAATTTTGTCGTTTTTTAACTACGACAATACTTCCGTTGTGGGGTCCACCAATGATTGTGTCGTCGTATGAATATTCCCTGTTAAAACGAAAATTTCCTGACCAATCGAATATTATATAACCACTTGCTTGCTTTGCAAAATTTGTAAATAATACCCACAACTATAACATTATATCAAATCCACACCATAATATTCAAAAATATATTTCAAAAAAAATTAATCTTTATTTATAAAAGTTGGGGTCTTACAACGGCTGATCAATAATAACATAATATGGAACAATGAATAAGCATATGTTAACTAACTATATATTAAACTCATGATTAGAAACAACTATAAAGCATAGGTATTGAATAAAACAATAAACCTTGCTTGAACAATATTAAGCTAAGGCTATGATCTTGAGATAAAAGAATTAAGTTATGAACACGTACTAAGGAATAACAAGCTTAGAATGAAACTTGCTCAAAATAACAATAATATTTCGAATTGCGTTAAGTAAATGAAATAGAACAACTCGATTAGAGATTTGAGTTCAAGAATTTACATTTGTTATAAAAGAATAGAACTTAAGAAAACTTGTTTAACTATAAACAAGTTAGAATAGCTCAACAATGATTAGAATTCAAAACTTGCTCGAATAACGTTAGGGTTAGAGTTTGCTCAAATAAAGTTTATGGAAAAAAGAACTTGCTCAATGTAAAGAGGAAAGGTTTAGAAACTTGTCTCGCGTGTAAGCTATAAATTTATAACTCACGTTCACCTACACATTTTATTAGAATCACAATATCTATTAGATATACTAACATCCACTTCCAAATTAAAACTCATTCATAGTTAAACTTGTTATTTTAGTACAAGTCTTACGTTACCATATACATTTCAGAAATCTCAAGTGTTAACTTCACAACACTTATTTACTATTCATTGTGTACACTAAGTTATAACATATCGCGTTCATAACTTACTAATCCTTTTACAACTTTGAAATTATTAATGACATGATATGGTTCTATTTTAACCTCCTCATTACACGTTTGATACCTTAGCACATAATTAGACTAGGTTACATCAATCGTTCAAAGTCTGCAAAAGTAGCAGACTTCATGGTCTTTGAAAAGGGTATGCGCATTTACCGCATGCCATACATAAGCATGGGACCGTGGCAGGTGCAGATTTACGGCCTTGACACCAGTAGCAATTGTACTGGTGCCTGCAGAACGAAAACTAGCAGATCATAACAGATACTCGTTTTTAGCCCAACTAACACGAATTTCACCAACAAAACAGTAAATTTAACATATACAATTGGTATAGAACTAACACAAACATGATTCCTCACATATTCATCAACTTAGAACAATTAAACAACAACTTCAACTAATTTAAATCCTTAAATTTCATGTTTTTATTCAAAAACTCCATTTTTGACATCCTTCATAGAAATTCACACTATGATCACAATTCTACACCAAAGTAATTCATTCAAACTACGTTCTATTTTGTTTCTTACCGAATTAACATATTCGAGACTCAATTTACAGATTAGTATACAAATTAATTAACCACCAAATTTGGTACTTTCTTAAGCCATATGAAAAAATACACTGTAATTACTTTTCATCCTTCTTAAACGTAATTAGCATACAAATTCTTGTCTAAATGCAAATTCCAACATCACAAATACATATAATCACAAGTTATCAATTGTATATCAACAATTCAACAAATTGAATTCACAGAACTTAGAAGGTTTATGCCGTAAAACACAGATATATATATATATATATATATATATATATATATATATATTAAGACTATGAATAATACCTTCTTTTGCTTGAAAATCCTTGCTAACCACTGAAATCTCTCAAGTCTCTCTCAAACTCTCTCAATTGTCTCAAGTTTCTCTGTAATTCTCTTCTTCCTTTCTCAGTATCAATATAGGCTAACTAACAATAAGGTAAAGATTAGAATTGATATAGCCATAATACGTCTACTTAATACAATATCAGTTACAAAAATATAAACGTATAGTTTATAAATATATTTTATTTATTATTTGATTTATTTGATTTATTATAATAAAATTCTAAATTCAAAAGCCATAAGGCTTTGTTTGGCAAAACTCTTTAAAATAAAGACTTAATATTTTAAGCCTTGTGCGGGTAAATCAATTTAAAACTACTTTAATTTTATTTTAATAAACCATTTACACTATAGTTTATAATCTCATTTTATTTATTTGAATCCCATATCCAACATTAGTCAAATAAACTAATTACACATACTATACTTTAAATAAATTTTCCACTTAAACAATTATAAAAAATATATATAATTTAATTATAATTTAACTTAATAAATTTACATACCATTTTAATTATTAAATTAAAACAATAATAATACCCATTCATGTTATCTTACAACTCTCTAACTATTAAATTAAATTAGAATATCATCTACTAAATTTAATTCACAAATATTTACTAACAACAACCATATCAATAAATTATTTATTTCATTTAATAAATATTTTAAATTACAAATAATAAAATCTTGGATTGTTACACGTTTTCCTTCACGTTTTTCCCTAACGTAGTTAAACGAATGATAAGTACATAACAATATTTTTTATCATTTTTATTTCGTCCGATTTCTGCACGTTTTTTGAGAAAAACTTTTATCGGCTTACTTAACTTTTCACGATATATTATCGTCAAATCTTTCGACGGAAAGTCATTTCGACATACTGAACTCTCAAAAAAGCTTAGGTTATTCAAACCATAACCCTTAAGGTTTCGTCGGGTGAATAGTGTTTATTTCATCTTTTTCCTCGGAAATATTTTTGTTCCCAATTTTTTTTTTCGTCTTGCAAATTCTTACTCTTTCAGTCTAGCTCGTAGCTAGAATCCTTGTAACATTCCAGAAATTTAAAGTGTTATATTAAATATTTATTGAATTATATAAGTATTTAATAGATATGTTTATTGTTGAAAATTAATTGTTCAATTTGATCTGATTTGATTTAGTTAATTATTTATTAAGTAAAGAATTAGGGAGTTAAGAAAATTAATTGTTATGAGATAATATTCTAATTTAATTTAATAGTTAAGTTAGAGAGTTTATAATAATTAAATGAATTATTATATTTTGAATTGAATTTGTAGTTAAAATGAAGTGTTAGTTGATTAAATAAAGTTATAATTATAAAAGAAATTTTAATTATGTGGTATTGATTTATGTGTTAAAGTAATTTAATAAATTGGTATTAGAATTAATTAAATTGATTATTATAATTTAATTAAATAAAAGTGTGACAAATAAACTTAATATAAAGGAGTTATTAAAATAAATTAAAGGAGTTTAATTTAGTTTTGGCCAAACAAGCCATAATGCATATTAAGTCTTTAATCTAATAGTATTTTATCAAACAAGGTATAAGGATTAATCCATTTATTTTAATTAGATTTACCTGACAAGGTGTAAGAGTTAATGGGTTATTTTTAGTTAGCTAGCTAAACAAGCCTTATGGCTTTTGATTTTCAAATAATTTATAACTGATGTCAGTTAAAATCTTATACTTAATATCTATATTATTACTATTATACGTTATATCTATTTGGTTAGTATGTGAATTAGAATAGAGTTAGGAGAAAGACTTAGAAGAAGAAAGAGGAGAAGAAGAAGAATACAGAGAAAAGTTGAGAGAAAGAAGGTTTTGATAAAGAGAAGAAGCTTGAGAATAGCCATTATCTTCTTCTAAATTAAGGTATCATCTTGCTCCTATTTTTCTAAAAGCTATGGTTATCTTCTTCTCCAAAAGTTCTCTCAGAAAGTTTTTGTAAAGATGAATTTCTTGTGTATATAGCTTTATATGATAATTGTTTGTTAAAAGTTGTTTTTCATAATTTATTTAGAGTATAGATAAACTAATTCATGTGTGTATGTATTTTTGTGAAGAAAACTATATTACAGAGTGTTTATATGAAAATATATGAATATGACTTAGTTTAAAGTAAAATTAAGGTCTAATTAGTTGTGTAATTTATAAATTGACTATTGAATTTGAAAGAGGATGAATAAACATAAGCACAGTATGTTGAATTAACTGTTTTGGTTGAAAACAAAATCATAGTGATGATTTTTCACTGGAACTTTCAAAAAGTGAAGCTTTAGCAAAAATAGTGAAAATTACGGTTGTAATTTGGATCTTTATGTTGTCTAGATGGCTAGAAACGTGTTAGAAAATATTAGATTATGTTTCTGTAAACCTATTACACCTTGGGTAGGTTGGTAAGGTTGTTAGAAAGGAGCTTGGAGGCCTAATTTGGCTTTCCGTAGTGTTCTAGAGCTGAAATCGCGAATTAGTGGCGAGACCCCCCGCCCGTACTTACCCTAGTGTAAAACCCCCCCCATGCAGAAGGGGATACATCAAGATAAAATTTTGGAAAAAAAAACTGATCGGACATAGTTTACTAAAACAAGCATAACATTTTCATACGAACTCCGAATGATGCGATTCAAGATGATTCGGAATGAGGACAAATAGGCCTATAACTTTTATTCTTTAAGTGTTTCAATTTGAAATCGTTATGAAGGGTCAAAACAGATATCTTTAGGACTGTTGTGTATTTAAAGGCCATCGGAGGGGGTCGGGATGCACGGATGCAAGTGCAATCCTTTGTGTATTTGTGACGCCCCCAAAATTAGGTATACGTCACCCATCTTGGGTCGCCACTTACTTGGTACAGAAATCCAAATACAACTTACTAATACAACTGTCGTGTACAATACGACAAAACATAAACTCTGAGTTTGAATACAAATATTGTCTACTAGAGATTATACAAACTCAAAAGGAGTCCTCATTACAAATATTATCACACTATTTCACGCGAATAGTGAGGACTACTAATGCTATCCTCTGGACCATCACTCCGCTCCCCCAGGCTAAGTCCCGGTATATTCTCATTTCTTGAAGAGAACAGGTGAAAAGAAAGGGTGAGCTCAACTAGCCTAGTAAGAAATATTATGACTAAGATAATGCGAGAATAATTTATCGTTAGCCTTGATAGTGTTAAACGATAAAATATAATAACTATCAAGTTTAATCTGCGGTGATGAACAAGCAATCCATTAGAAGAGTCCAATGAGAATAAAATCTACTATCTTCTATGATTTAAAAGATTTTTCATGACTTTTATCATTTGGGACTCGACAATAAATAATCCACATCATCGAATCACCCCCTTACTTTTCTGACCAGGATATTCTTTAGTATCACGACCACGAATTATCCATGCACTACGGCTAAAGATAATCATGTTTTCATCAACGGTCCTGATTATGCCATAAAACAATTCATCTTTGCACTATGGCCAAAGAGAATCCATAGCCATAATCATACCAAAAACTGTCTATCAATGTACTACGGGCCAATGAGGACTTTTTCCACATCATTTGTAACATTACGGTTATGATTATACCGAATCATCCTTGGTCATAATCATACCAAGTCCATCTATGCACTACAGGCCACAAATGACTTTCAACAAAATATAAACATGAGGATGATGACAATGATATAAGAATTCAATAAAAAAAGTTCAAGAATTAATTTGTCCAAGAACCAATAACGTCCAAATTGTCAACATGATACTGCTTTGTAGAGTAAAATTCAAGAATGCTCAGAAAAATATTTCCATGAAAAGATACTGGATGAAGCGCAAATATCAAGGATATTCCACTAATTTTATGGAGTATAGAAGTCAAAACTTTAACCAACTGAGTATAATAAAGAATGGAATAACAAAAGAAATCACCATACATGCGGTACTTCTCATAGACAGGTTATTCCAACAGAATAATAATAACGAGAACCGTGTCGGTGAAATTAGCATCGACGGATGTTCCAATGAGAATAATAAAGAATAGAATAACAACAGAAATCACCATGCATGCGGTACTTCGCATAGACAGGTTATTCCAACAGAATAATAAAGAATGGAATAACAACAAAAATCACCATGCATGCGGTACTTCATATAGACTGGTTATTCTAATAGAATAATAAAGACGGAACCAAGTCCGTAAAAAAACATCTGAGGATATTCCAACGAATAATAAAAAGGCGGAACCGGTCCCAAGAAAACGCCTGAACGGATATTCCAATGTAATAATAATAAAAATGGAATAACAATAGAATTTCACCATGTATGCGTTATTTAGCATGAGCGAGTTATTCCAAAGAGAATAATAAATAATGGAATAATAGAAGAATTTCACCAAGTATAGGGTAGACCGCGTATACAGGTTATTCCAACAAAATAATAAAGAATGGAATAACATAAGTTCTCTTCATGAATACAAAAGAATAACACCCCTTACGAAAGTACAACAAATAATATTCCCTACCTTTGAAAGAAGAGTACTCCATTAGTAGTAGAGTCGAGGATATACTCGAAGAAAACTTGCACTACGCTCAAAGCTTTCTTAAACTCTAAAGAAATACGCTCAAGATTATAGAAGAAGAATTCTCTATATAGTATCTCTCTTTAGAGTTTCAGTGAATTCGTAAGAAAATAATGAAGGAATGAGCTTCTATTTATAGAAAAATGGACTGCATAGTAACTAACTCATGAGCGGTCGGTTTATTTACTTTAATCGATGGTCCATATTTAAAGCAAAATCTTTTAAATAAAATATAATATATTCTATTTATAATCTAATAAAACGAATAACTTTATAAAAGATTTTACTATGCAAATACTATGCGAGCACTATACAAATACTATGCATAATAAAATATAATATATTCTAATTATTGTATAATAAAACAAATAACTTTATAAAAGTATTACATTTTATTTAAAAGATATTACTATGCAAAATACTATGCATAATAGAATATAATATATTCTATTTATAGAATAACTTTATAAAAGTATTCTCTTTTATATAAAAAGCTTTTCTGTTTTATTACATTAATAATACCAATAAAACAAAACTTATCACCTTTATTATAATTTCAACCAACAGGTCTGAAAAATTAGCACATCTTTTCATGAAATAATATTGTACTTAAAAATTATTTGGACCGAAAAGAAATATATTTTTCGGGTGAATAGTACCCCGTGAATAGTAATTCAGGAATAGTACCCTATGAATAGTATCCCAACACAAAAAATGTCCCAAATACCCGAGTGAACAATACTAAAGTGAATAGTAATCGAGTGAATAGTAACCCGTGAATTGTAACTCGTGAATAGTACTTCAACACAAAAAATACCCCAAATACCCGAGTGAATATTATTCAGGTGAATAGTAATTTAGGTGAATGGTAACCCATGAATAATAACTCGTAAATAGTAACTTGTGAATAGTACTTCGACACAAAAAGTGTCCCGAATACCCGATTGAACAATACTGAGTGACTTCTCACATAAGCATCAATAATCAATACGGTGTGCTACTATGTAACCACGCCAGATTCTTGTACTTTTAACAAGGTGTTTCAACGATTAACGATAAAACTTCCATAGTTATTTCCATAAAATATTTTTGTCGTTTTCTCGATCAAATGATAATTTCGTTGTGGGGTCCACCAATGATTGTGCCGTTGTACGAATATTCCCTGTTAAAACGAATATTCCCCGACCAATCGAATATTATACAACAACTTGCGTACTTTGCATAATTTATAACTACTACCCACAACTATAACATTATCTCAAATCCACACCATAATATTAAAAAAAATATTTCGAGAAAATTAAATCTTTATTCATAAAATCTGGGGTCTCACAGTATTAGTATAACCTAATGGTAACATGTTCAACATGTATTATGATGTTGTATCAAGTTGTTAATGTGTATGTGGTGCAATGACTTGATCACTTAAGTAGTTGTAATAAAGCTAAATAGTGATGTTCATTAAAAGATGTGATGTTGTTAGTGAGCTATAGGAAACTAATATTAGTGTAACTAATGTGTATTGTCAATACGTATGGTATGTGTAGGACTTGTGGTGAATGTGAGTAGTGATTGTTTAACCTACGCACGAGGCAAGTTCCCTAACCTTCGCTACTTAATTATTCAGCAAGGTTACTTTTCACTATTACATTATACTTATGCAAATTCTCTAACTCTAATCTCTTGTTTAACGATTTATTGTCATGCGAATTCTTTAACACTCATTTATTGTTGAAGCAAGTTAGTTAATCTTTATTTCTTTATTCCAAACGAGATTACTTTGGTTATTCAAAGTCTGCAATGTTGTTGTATGAAATGTGTTTATTCATCTACTAATAACTGATGTTTAATCTTCGTTCTCCAATGTCATTGTACTATCTTACATTATTGTAACAAACGCTAAGTTGCCTAGCGATTCTTTACCAATTCAACTAATCCTTAGTTGATGAATGTTCTAAACTCTAAATTACCTTTGAAATCAACTCAATCCAAACTTCCTTTGGTTTTCTTATGTACTCACACAATTTTGAAAGCATGTTGTCGATGATAACATTTGTTCAATTTAGAAACTGTTAATACTCTAGCTCTTATTGATTCATTGATATACATTGTTCATGAAAATATTATAATCAAACTCTTGAATAGTTATTGGACTCTATCTGATTCAACCATTATTTGGTTGATGAGCATTCTAAAGATCTAGAATTCCTTTGAAGCTAATTCCCAACCAAACTTCATTTGGTTCGGAACCTGATAATCTAAGCTGAGATGAACAACCCTATATTAGGGGATTATTTTAGAACTACGCAATAGCGTTAAAATGCTTGCACAATACATAGTACAAAGGGCTGATAACCTGGATTACGGGATGATGGTCCATATAGTCATTTAGACTGTTAAAGGTTACAGTAGATACACCTGTTAACCTAGGACATAAATGATGATTATAGTCTTTTAGGCATTAAAGGTTAAAGTAGAAATACTTGAAAACCTAGAGTATAGTTAAATGGTCTTGTGACCCTCGATTGTATTCTTTGGTGTTGATATCTATTGTTAACTTAAACGTTCATTATTCCTTTGAACTCGTAGCTTTTGAATTAAAGTTTATTGTCCCGGTAAGAATAATTTACCATTGAAAGCTCATTGAATTATCATTCATAAATCGTTATTGTATATTATCCTTCTTGTGAGCAATTGTTTGCTCACTCTTGCACAAAATAATACAGATGAAGTTAAGAAGTTTGAAGAGCTTTCTACAAGCAAGGGTAAGGACAAAGTGCTTGATTAGACGACAACGTTTAATTTATCTTTTATTTATGAAGCTTATGTAATATATTTAATTATGATCATGTTTTAATTTTCCACTGATGATTGTACTAAAGGTTAGATGACCTGGGATTTATTTTAGATGATGTAACCCTTTAATGGGAGATTGATTGTTTAAATTTTTGAGTTTAATTATATCCTTTGTTTATGGGTAATTAGTTATGATTTTATTGGACAGTGAACACCAAATCTGTGGAATTAAAGTACCCGGATTTGGGGGTGTCACAAGTTGGTATCAAAGCTTTAGGTTATGAACCTTAGGTAGGGAAACCTTAGGCTATAACCTTCTAGGAGATCGAAAACATAGAGGTGATAAACTCTTATCAAGTTCTAAGGAATGAATTAAGGAAATTCATTGAAGATAAAATGATAAAAGACTTTATGTGCTTATGTGTTAATGATTTATGTGTTCGTGAGTACTTAGGAGTATCATGTATTATACATATCAAGTTTTGGGGTTGTTAAAACTTCGTTGTCAGAATGACTGACGAAGGATGATAAGGATTAGGAGCCTTAGAAGTTGTATAGTCTGAGTATGGTTGGTATTGGGAAAGCCATACCCGTTGATTTCTGTTGTAGACCTTGGGTATAGGCTTGAGTTTGAACGAGAGGATAAAGTTGGGGTGATAAAGGTGAAGGATGAGAACGAGGAGGGGGAATTCCTCCAATGAGGTGTGTGGTCATAACATTAAGTTATAAAAAGAAGGTCGAGAAATTAGAAGGTCTAGCCATAAAGCACCAAGCCACGTTAGCACAAGAAGATGTCATGACTCAAGACCTCACTGCACTATTTGCAGATGTAGAGCGTATATTAACTCAGTTGGAACAGTCAGAATATTAAAGAGGATAGTTATTAGCTGGGAATGAGATTGCGCAGGAATGACTGGGTAAAGAAGTCAGTAAAGCGTGCGAGAGCTGAAGACGCATGGGTGAAGGCTTCTAAATGCATAGATCATGTTGAAGACGAGTCAAAGAGCGCCAAGCGAATGATGAAACTTAGAATTTAATCTTCCAATCTCCTGACGATTCGTATCGTGGAGCAAGAGCACAATGAAGTTGTACAACGTGGAATTTTCTTATAGATTGCAAGAAAAATAATAAGATGATATATAAATTATAATGAAAATTAATAGACGTGGATCCTAACTTTTGAATTAAATAGTGGGATGTGATGAAGTAATCCTAGAATTTTATTATTTCGGGATAAATAATATAAATAGCAGTGTGGCTATTTTGTGATGCGGTGATGTAATAAATGAATAAAGTATTATCATTTTTTTATTAAGAAATATTATGTGTTATTTATAAGTGGTTAAGATAAGTTTGAAAATGTTAATGTGTGGATAAACGATGATCTAATAGTTTAAATTTTAAACAGTAAAATGCCTCCTAGAAGAAGACAACAGTGTCAACAGAGCCCCAAGGAAAATGCATTCAATAGGGAAGCTAACGCAAATCCAGTGCCGTAATTGGTAAATTTGCTGGTGGGAGCACTGGCAAATCAACTAAATTTCTGGCTATATAATCAAATCTCGTTGTATAGTCCATCACCATACCACACTTTATGTGTTTAGGAACTTTCCACAGCCATATGTGTTTAAGAACTTATCTTTGCAATATGTAATCCAAGAACAAATCAAGGACTATCCATATGCTTACGGATCAGAAACATAGCATATAACTATGAGTCACAAACTTTTCATAAGTATGAGTTTCAAGAACTCGCACCTATCTTAACATTCTCTACCTATCACACATATACATGAGAAAAGATTCACCTTCTCGTCATATACATATTGATAGCACAACATTCCAATTCTTACTTAATACCAATTTTCTTTAACTCGTATTTCATCCTCTACAACTCTTCTAAGTTTTTCTTCCCGTACTACTTCATAGTACCATTCGGTTATAGCATTAGCTATAAATCATTCATTGTTTAACAGAACAGTTGTTATTACGATTCACTATAATCACGTAGTGATCTTCTTCTTTAATCGTTTAAATCAATTATCTTCTTATCATTCTCTCTATGATTATAGTCTTAGGTACTCATACCTAAAGTTTATAACATATCAGCTCTGATACCACTCTATAACTCCCCGAAATTCGGTCTATCTTCACACTCGAATTTCGTACGTCATGATCCCATCTCTTTCCAAACATACATCATTATATAGTTAAATATAACAACACACATTCTCAAATCTCAGGTTCTATTACCTCATAACCTCATTAATTATAAATAATGATAATTGCATTATTCTTTACATCTTACAATAGTGACTTTCATCCGCCACCAAGGATACATAACAATTTATTAAACTTGTCTATAGTTTAATAAAACTATTCTACATTACAAGTCTTTGCTTGATCTTCACGCTCATTCATATACTAAATGACACTTCATCTGGATACTGGTCAACTTGATCTTTACGGTATCCTTAAGTTCTTTCTAACATTGTTCCCTGAAAATATTTTTATTTAAAGCAAGTGTGAGCATTCAATTGCTCAGCAAGTCATAGAAGTTGAATAAACAACTTCAAGAATTTAAACATTCTTTTAAGACTTCGATAACCGAACAAAGGTTATGAAGTAGCTTGAATAATAGGAATAAACTCTGATTCCTATCATTTTAAAACATTAGTCATATAAACTTTGAAATACATTCTTTCTTCTACCTTTTTCATACACATCCTGTCCGGCTAGAATCATTAGCATAGGCTTAACAATAATGGTTCATGTATAAACACAACATTCTCATATTGAACAGTTCAATCACAGAACAATTCATCTCATAGAAACACCGAAGTGTTAAAATTATGGCACAATGCCTCATACGTTCTACCACCTTGTACAAATATCACGCATTTGCACATAGATAAAACTTCTCAAGTTCAACATCTGAGAAGTTTAAGAAACTAGCATTCATTTAAAATATGAATGAAGTTAGGAAACTTGCCTTACGCAATATGTGACGCCCCAAAATAGGTATACATCACCCATCTTGAGTCGCCAAATACATGGTATAAAATTCAAATACAACTTAATTATACAACAGTCGTGTAAAATACGACAAAACATAATCTAAGAGTTTTAATAAGAATATTTTCATCTAGACAATATCCACACTTAACGGAGTCCTCATTACATTTATTGTCACACTATTTTATAGAATAGTGAGGACTACTAAAACAACAATCTGGACCGTCAATCCGTTCCCCTACTCGTCCCATCTATATTCTCATTTCCTGAAGATAACAGTGAAAGAAAAGGTGAGCTCAACTAGCCCAGTAAGAAATATTATGACTAAGATAATGCAGAATAATTTATCGTTAGCCTTTAACAGTGTTAAAATGATAAAATATAACACACATCAAGTTTAACTGCTGCGAAACAAGCAATCCATTAGAAGAGTTAAATAGAGAATAAAATCTACTATCTTCTATGATTTAAAAGTTTTCATCACTTCTATTGCTTTGAGACTCGACAATAAATAAACCACGCCATCCACACTTTTACTGACGAGGATATTCATTAGTATCACGACCACAAATTATCCATGCACTACGGGCCAAGGATATTCGTGTATTCATAAATGGTCATGATCATGGCAAAAATTGTCCATCAATGCACTATGGCCAATGAGGACTTTTACCACATCATTTGTAACATTACGGTCATGATTATACCGAATAATCCCTGATCATAATCATACCAAGTCCATCTATGCACTATAGGCCACAGATGACTTTCAATATATCATAAATATGAGGATGATAACAATGATATAAGAATTCAATAAAACAAGTTCAAGGATAAATTTTAAAAGATTTATAATTTAATTTATCCAGAAATCAATAACGTTCAAATTGTCAACATGATACTGTTTTGTGGAGTAAAATTCAAGAATGCTCAAAAGAATATTTTCATTAAAAGATACTGGATAAAGAGTAAATATCCAGGATATTCTACTAATTTCATGGAGTATAGAAGCCAAAACTTTAACTAGCTGAGTATAATAGAATATATGAAACTACAAATGGATTTTTCCCGCCATGCGGTAATCCACGTAGACAGATCATTTCCACAATTTAATAAGGAATGAATATGAATGATCATTCACCATACATACAGTAGTCCACATAGACAGGTTATTCCAATAGAATAATAAAGAATGGAATAACAGAAGAATTCAACATGCATGCGATAGACCACACAAACAGATTATTCCAACAGAATAATAAAGAATGGAGTAACAAAAGAATTCACCAGGCATGCGATAGACCACACAGACAGGTTATTATGACCAGGGATTATTCGGTATAATCATGACCGTAATGTTATAAATGATGTGGTAAAAGTCATCATTGGCCATAGTGCATTGATGGACAATTGTTGCCATGATCATGACCATTGATGAATACACGAATATCCTTGGCCCGTTGTGCATGGATAATTTGTGGTCGTGATACTAATGAATATCCTTGGCCGTAGTGCAGGGATGGCATGGTTTATTTATTAAGCTGAGTCTCAGCGATAAAAGTGATGAAAAACATTTTAAATCATAGAAGATAGTAGATTTTATTCTCTACTTGACTCTTCTAATGGATTGCTTGTTTCGCTACAGTTAAACTTGATGTGTGTTATATTTTCTCAGTTTAACATTGTTGAAGGCTAACGATAATTTATTCTGCATTATCTTTGTCATATTATTTCTTACTGGGCTAGTTGAGCTCACCCTTTCTTTCACTGTTCTCTTCATGAAATGAGAATATAGCTGGGACGAGTCAAGGAACAGATTAACGGTCCAGATGGTTGTTTTAGTAGTCCTCACTATTCTATAAAATAGTGTGACAATAAATGTAATGAGGACTCCATTGAGTGTGGATATTGTCTAGATGACAATATTCTTATTAAAACTCTTAGATTATGTGTTGTCGTATTTTACACGACTGTTGTATAATTAATTTGTATTTGAATTTTGTACCATATATTTGGCAACTCAAGATGGGTGATGTATAACTATTTTGGGGGCGTTACAGTTGGTATCAAAGCTTAGGGATATGATCTCTGGCTAAGATGCGAGACTAGAACTTGGAGGGGAGAGACGGGGAATTCCTTCGCTAGTATGACCTACCTAAATTTATTTGGTATTTAATTGGTCGGTCAGAGTATAGGGATAATATGTTGCATGTCAATTAACTCTTCTTTTATGGCAGTATTTGAAAATGACATCCGAGAATGTTGAGAATAGCAATGGAGCACATGAGACCATTGAGTCTCCACAGATCAATAATCAGGATAATGTGCATCAGGAAGGCGACAATCCTCATTCAAACAACAACACTGACCAAATGATGAACGATGGAATGTTCAGAGGCTTTATGCAATTCATACAACATTAGGCGAGAGAGGCTGTTGTCCAAAATATAGGTGGAAACACTGGAAACTCTCGAACGGTCACCGCTAAACAGTTCAAGGAGCTGAGACCACCAGAGTTTATTGGAGAGCCAAAACCACTTAAGGCGGAAGCGTGGATAAACTAGATCACCAAGATATTTGATGTCTTGGGATGCGCCGAGGAGCAAAACATTCCCTTTGCCACCTTTATGTTGCGAGGAGAGGCATATTACTAGTGGGAATCGGTAAAACGTACTCAACCTGTCGCACTAAGGATGTCTTGGGAGAAGTTCCAAGAACTATTCAACGACAAGTACTTTCCCAAAATTATTCGTCACATGAAAGAGGTAGAGTTCATTAAGTTGGAGCAGAATAATATGACCGTGTCGCAGTACGAATCTAAGTTTGCCGAGTTGTCCCAGTTTGCGTCCCACTTGGTTGATAATGAGGAGAGAATGTCGCGGATGTTTTTAAGAGGTTTGAAATCGGAGATACGTTAATATCTTATTTCTCATAAATTATGTTTGTATTTAGATGTTTTAAATATGGCTCAGTTATTGGAGTGCGATAATGAGTCAACACAACCAAAAGAAAGCAGCCGGCAAAATGAAAATACCTGTGGTAACAGTCATCGAAGCGACAACAAATGTGGAGGGAATCAACATGCCAGAAATGGTAACCATTTCAGTGGTAATCATGGCCAAGACAATAAAAGTGGACATTTAAAGAAGAGGAGATTCAACAATGATGGAAAGACGTCAGCACCAACACCCGTTTTTAAGGAAGGAGGACGACCACCTATCATATGCTTCAAATGCGGGGTGGGGGGGGGGGGGACACATCAGTCCAAACTGTGCGCAGTAGTCCAAAACGTGTTATAATTGTGGAATAGAAGGTCACCTAGCTAGATTTTATCGTACAGGGAAGCCAAGTCCAGTTGGAACGGTGACACCAAATGCCGTCCCAGACAAGTCAAAACTAGTAGTTCAAGGGAGAGTGTTTGTTGTGACCTCCCAGAAAGCAAGGAACCCGAACGAGGTCATCACGGTTAAGCTTATCATAAACTCTAGCGAAGTCTATACCTTATTTGATACCGGTTCTACCCATTCTTTTATTTCTCCTACTTGCGCTCAACGTTTAAATTTGACTCCGGAGAAATTAGACTTTGACTTATCTGGTGAAACTCTGTTGGGAGAAACCTTCATTACATCCACTTTTAATAAGTCTTACTTGATTCAAATCGGTAATCGCACGTTACATGTCGATCTTATCTCCTTAAAAATACTTGCATTTGACATGATTCTAGGGATTGATTGATTAACTACTCATCATGCTAAAATTGATTATTTTCGTAAGGTTGTTAGCTTTCATATTCCTAATCAACCTATTATGCAACTTCAAGCGACCAAACTATTAAAATCAATCACGGTCATCTCAAGCCATAAAGCTATTCGTTTATTGAAAAACGGATGTCAAGATTTCTTAGCTCATGTCACATATTTAAACAAAAATACGTCAGATTTGAATGATATTTTTATTGTTAATTAATTCCCTGACGTATTCCCCGAAGAACTTCATGGCCTACCCCCGGAGTGTGAAATCGAGTTTGGTATCTACCTTGAACCCGGTACAAAACCCATTTCCAAAGCCCTATATCGAATGGCTCCTATTGAACTTCAGGAGTTAAAAACGCAACTACAGGAATTGTTAGACATCGGTTTCATTTGTCCTAGTACGTCTCCTTGGGGTTCTCCTGTTCTATTCGTGAAGAAGAAAGATGGAAGTATGCGATTTTGTATTGATTATAGGGAGTTGAATCATGTCACCATCAAGAATAAGTATCAGTTACCTCGCATTGATGACTTGTTTGACTAGTTGCAAGGAGCATAATTCTTTTCAAAGATCGATCTTCGTTCTGGATATCATCAGCTGAAGGTTAAAATTGAGGATATTCCAAAGACTACCTTCAGAACTCGGTACGGGCATTATGAATTCTTAGTCATGTCTTTTGGATTGACTAATGCTCTTGCTGCCTTCATGGATATGATGAACCGAGTATTCAAGGAATATTTGGGTCACTTTGTGGTTGTCTTTATTGATGACATCCTCATATATTCCAAAAGCCGTGAAGATCATGAGCAACAATTGAGGTTGATACTCCAAAAGCTTCGTGAAAACAAGCTTTATGCAAAGTTGAAGAAATACGAGTTCTGGCTTGAGGAAGTAGCATTCCTTGGGCACGTAATATCAAGTCATGGAATATCTGTTGACCCGATAAAGATTGAAGATATTCAAAGCTGGGAGCAACCTAAATCAGTGACCGAAGTACGTAGCTTTCTCGGTTTAGCTGGTTATTATCGGAGATTCGTAGAAGGGTTTTCTCGAATTGCTACTCCATTAAATCAGCTGACTCGGAAAGATACAAAATTCGGTTGGAGCGTGGAATATGAGAAGAGTTTTCAAGAACTTAAGAGGAGACTTATTTCATCACTTGTTCTAACAATACCATCTGGCTCGGAGGGATTTGTCATCTATAGTGATGCTTCAGGCAAAGGGTTAGGATGTGTTCTCATGCAATATGGGAAAGTCATAGCCTATGCCTCTCGACAACTCAAAGAATATGAGAGGAATTATCCTACTCATGATCTAGAGTTGGCAGCTGTTGTCTTCGAACTTAAAATTTTGAGGCATTACTTATATGGGGAGAAAGTAGAGATCTATACGAATCATAAAAGCCTTAAATATTTCTTCACTCAAAAGAAACTCAACATGTGACAACGACGTTGGCTTGAACTGTTGAAAGATTATGATCATACCATCCAATATCATCTTGGAAAAGCAAACGTGGTAGCTGACGCATTGAGTAAAAGATCATATGCGGGTACAAGTGCAATATTGTCAACGCAAAGGCCCATCTTGTATGACTTGCAAAAGATGGAGATAGAGTTAAAGACTCCAGGGACCCATGTGATGATGGCGAATATACGAGTAGAACCGACTTTAATCGATAAAGTTAAAGTTGTCCAAGCTACAGACCTAGAGCTGTTGCGTATGAGAAAGAAAGTGCAAGAAGGTGCTATTCCAGAAGCAAGAATCGATGAAGAAGGAATACTTTGAGTCAACTCCAGACTTTGTGTTCCTAACGATTCTGAATTGAAGTATAAAATTATGATGGAGGTGCACAACACACTGTTTGCAATCCATCCTAGGAGTAACAAAATGTATCGTGATCTTCGACATACATTTTAGTGGAGCAATATGAAGAGATAGATCGTGAAGTTTATCTCAAGGTGTTTAACTTGTCAATGTGTCAAGGCGGAGCATCAAGTGCCAAAAGGTCCATTGCAACCACTTTAAATTCCAGAATAGAAGTGGGAGCATATTACCATGGATTTCGTTACTGGTCTTCCCAAGGTTTCACAACGCATAGATGCGATTTGGGTCATTGTTGATAGATTGACCAAGTCTGCTCATTTCTTACAAATACGAGAAACTTATACACTTGAACGTCTTGCTAGTATGTACATAAAAGAGATTATAAGATTGTATGGTATGCCAGTATCCATAGTTTCTGATCAAGACCCAAGATTCACTTCAAGATTTTGAGTTAGTTTGCCAAAAGCTATGGGCACGGATTTTAGATTTAGTTCGGCATATCATCCTCAAACAGACGGGCAGTCGAGAGGACTATTCAAACTGTTGAAGATTTATTAAGACTCTGTGTCCTTGACTTCAAAGGAAGTTGGGGCAAGTTCTGACCATTGGTGGAGTTTTCCTACAACAACAGTTATCAAGCAAGTATTGGCATGACTCCATTTGAGGCGTTGTATGGAAGAAAGTGTCGTTCTCCAGTATGCTGGGATGATGTGGGTGAAGCAACATTGTTGGGACTGGAGTTGGTACGTATGACTAAGGAAAAGATTCAAACGATCCGACAACGTATAAAAACCTCTCAAGATCAACAAAAGAGTTATGCTGATCTTCATTGAAAGGACGTGGAATTCAATATTGGAGATCATGTGTTATTACGTGTTGCTCCATAGAAAGGAGTTACGAGATTTGGAAAGAGAGGAAAGATCAATCCTCGATTCATTGGCCCATTTTTAATCCTCGATCGGGTAGGAACTGTGGCCTATAGACTCGTCTTACCGCCAAATATATTTCGTGTTCATAACATTTTTCACATATCTATGTTACGTAAATATGTGAAAAACCCGTACCACATTATTGAATTAGAACCAGACGAGATAGCCAAAGATTTAACGTATGAAGAGGTACCTGTTAAAATCTTTGATAAAAACGATCATGTTCTACGCTCCAAGGTTATACCTCAAGTCAAAGTTTTGTGGAGAAACCCTGATGTTGAGGAAATGACCTGGGAGTTCGAATCTGAAATGAAGTCAAGGTATCCTCACATCTTCGACATACCAGGTACGCACCTTAATTTCGAGGATGAAATTTCATAAGAAGGGGAAGTTGTAAGACCCCAACTTTTATGAATAAAGATTAATTTTTCTCGAAATATATTTTTGAATATTATGGTGTGGATTTGATATAATGTTATAGTTGTGGGTATTATTTACAAATTTTGCAAAGTAAGCAAGTGGTTATATAATATTCGATTTGTCGGGGAATATTCGTTTTAATAGGGAATATTCGTGCGATAGCACAATCATTGCTGGACCCCACAACGAAAGTATTGTCGTAGTTAGAAAACGACAGAATTATCTTTTTATAAAAATAACGACGAAAGTTTTACCGTTAAACTGTTGAACTACCCGGTGATAATAGTACAATAATACGCGTGGTTGCATAGTAGCACAAGGTATTAATTATTGATGCTTACGTGAGAAGTCACTTAGTTATACTCAATTATTGTTACAATAATTGCTGCATCAGATCTCTCATATTATTGATTCAATTATTGTTATAGTATCATCTGCATAATATTTATTATTATTAAATCAATAATTGTGACGACAAAGTTATTCATATTATTATTTGCAATATTGACAATGTCTAGAAGTTCTGTCAAGGAGAGGTTTGGTCACCTAATTGTGCGCTAATAAGGAGAAATCCTTATCGGAAAGCCCCATCTTTCCTAGGAACGACCTGGTTGTTAAATATTGTGAGTTATAATATTAATGATGAATAAGTTCGTGTTGATTAAAGATGAAATTGATAGTTCTATTGTGTTGGGATTATTAGTGTTAGTGGAAATCGGCATTTATTTCGATAATAATTGATGTTTGGAGGTTATATTGACCAATCGGGTAATTAATCGGATAAATGAGCAATTAATTGCTATTATTTCAAATGCTTATAACTATTTGTTCATATGTGTGTACTATTGATTCACATTCATGTACTATTAGGGGAGGTGGTGCAAGATATATAATACTTGTATGACTAAATTAAAAATGAGGTATAGATGAAGGTACTATACTATAATTAGTTTTTTTCACAGGATTATACAATTAAGTCACATGAATGAACTATTAATTCACATTATTTACTATTAGGGGAGGTGGTGCAAGTTTGATAATACCTGTAGGACTAAATTAAAAATGAAGAAAAAAAGGAAGGTATTATACTGTAATATTTCGAGCCCCAAAACGTGCAATTATCGAAACTATATTTTTCTATAAATAGAAGCTCATTCTTCTTTCATTCTCACCAATTCACTAAGTCTCACAAGAGCAATTATTTTAGAGAGAAAGAAGAAGAGAAGTCTGCTACCTCACTATTCTAGTATCTAGTTTCTTTTAAGGTAAGGGTTATTATTTCTTTCGTATTAATGAAGAGAGTTATTTTCTTTCAATACTCATAAGGGTTGTTATTCCATTCTTTATTATTACATTTGGAATACCACATCATGCGGATCTATCGCATGCACGGTGAATTATTTTGTTATTCCATTCTTTATTATTCATTGGAATAACTTTTTTTGTCTGATCTATCGCATGCATGGTGAATTATTTTGTTATTCCATTCTTTATTATTCTATTGGAATAACCTGTCTGTGGGGTCTATCGCATGCATGGTGAATTCTTCTGTTATTCCATTCTTTATTATTCTGTTAGAATAACCTATCTATGTTAACTACCACATGCATGGTGAATGATCCTTCATATTCATTCCTTATTAAATTGTGGAAATGATCTGTCTACGTGGATTATCACATGGCGGGCAAAAATTCATTTGCAGTTTCATATATTCTATTATACTCAATTGATTAAAGTTTTGGCTTCTATACTCCATGAAATTAGTAGAATATCATAGATATTTGCGCTTCATCCAGTATCTTTTCATGGAAATATTCTTCTGAGCATTCTTGAATTTTACTCCACAAAACAGTATCATGTTGATAATTTGGACGTTATTGTTTTCTGGATAAATTAAATTATAAATCTTTAAAAATTTATCCTTGAACTTGTTTTATTGAATTCTTATATCATTGTCATCATCCTCATGTTTATAATATGTTGAAAGTCATCTGTGGCATGTAGTGCATAGATGGACTTGGTATGATTATGACCAGGGATTATTCGGTATAATCATGACCGTAATATTACAAATGATGTGGTAAAAGTCCTCATTGGCCGTAGTGCATTGATGGACTGTTGTTGGCATGATCACGACCATTGATAAATACACGAATATCCTTGGCCCGTAGTGCATGGATAATTTGTGGTCGTGATACTAATGAATATCCTTGGTCGTAGTGCAGGGATGACGTGGTTTATTTATTAAGCTGAGTCTCAACGATAAAAGTGATGAAAAACCTTTTAAATCATAGAAGATAGTATATTTTATTCTCTACATGACTCTTCTAATGGATTGCTTGTTCCGCTGCAGTTAAACTTGATGTTTGTTATATTTATCAGTTTAACACTATTGAAGGCTAACGATAAATTATTCTGCATTATCTTAGTCATAATATTTCTTACTGGGCTAGTTGAGCTCACCCTTTTCTTTCATTGTTCTCTTCAGGAAATGAGAATATAGCTGGGACGAGTCGGGGAACGGATTGACGGTCCAGATGGTTGTTTTAGTAGTCCTCACTATTCTATAAAATAGTGTGACAATAAATGTAATGAGGACTCCATTGAGTGTGGATATTGTCTAGATGATAATATTCTTATTAAAACTCTTAGATTATGTTTTGTCGTATTTTACACGACTGTTGTATAATTAAGTTGTATTTAAATTTTGTACCATGTATTTGACGACTCAATATGGGTGATGTATACCTATTTTGGGGGCGTCACAATAAGCATGTGAAATAATAGCAATTAATTGCTCATTTATCCGATTAATTACCCGATTGGTCAGTATAACCTCCAGACATCAATTATTATCGAAATAAATGTCGATTTCCACTAACACTAATAATCCCAACACAATGGAACTATCAATTTCATCTTTAATCAACACGAACTTATTCATCATTAATATTATAACTCACAATATTTAACAATCAGGTCATTCCCAGGAAAGAGGGGGCTTTCCGATAAGGATTTCTCCTTATTGGCGCGCAATTAGGTGACCAAATCTCTCCTTGACAGAACTTTTAGATATTGTCATTATTGCAAATAATAATATGAATAACTTTTTCGTCTCAATTATTGATTTAATAATAATAAATATTATGCGATGATGATCTTTGTGACAATAATTGAATCAATAATATGAGATATGATGCAAAGAATTATCAGAGCAATAATTGAGTATAACTGAGTGACTTCTCACGTAAGCATCAATAATCAATACTGTGTGCTACTATGCAACCACGTGTATTACTGTACTTTTACCACCTGGTAGTTCAACAGTTTAACGGTAAAACTTTCGCCGTTATTTTTATAAAAAGATAATTATGTCGTTTTCTATCTAGGATAATACTTCCGTTGTGGGGTCCACCAATGATTGTGTCGTCGTACGAATATTCCCCGACCAATCGAATATTATATAACTGATGAGTAGGTTTATAACCTATGATTTAGGTTCATTTAGCTTGATATATTGTTAGTTTTTGGTAATTTCATGTTACTTTTGATAGGTTGTTTGCTTGTTGCAGGATAATACATGGGCTTAATCAAAATGTGGCAATTGGAGGAAGATTTCAAGGAATTTGAATGTTTTTGACTACATAAGCGGCAAGCGTCTTTGTCTTTGCATGGAATCATGGCGGCGGTATTCGGCCGAGGATTCTTTGGGTGAAATTTGCTGTTGGGCTAGAAGTTGGGCTATGTTGGGAACTAATAATTTTTTATGTAATGCGATAGTAGTAGGAGTGTATGTGTGGGAGTCTTTGAGCAATGTGTGGTTGATTTTGAAAAGGTTTCATGTCTCCATTTGGGTTCTTACTTGGGGAGTTAGAGTTGGATTAGGAGAAGTGTGGAGCTGATTTGATATCTTTTTATGCTGAGTTTGGAGAATCGAGAGAGACATATCATCAACACGGAGCATAATTCAAGATTTTTTTTCAAGGATTCAAGAGCAAAACGTTGGAGGAGTAATTTTTAAGAGATTGTCACGATGGTTGCAAATCGAGGCTACGTGAAGGGGTTTTTTATAATTCTTCTTCTCTTTAATCTATTTGTAATTGGAAGGATGTTTTCAAAAAATTATTCAGTTTTTAATTCATTCGTTATGAACTAATTTACTAATTAAACTTGTGACGGATCTTTGGGTGAAACAATGATTTTATAACTTTGATTTCCAATTCAATAAAATATTTTCAGTTTATCTATGTTAATTTGAGCATGAATTTATGAATTGCCTGATCAACAGTTCTTTGTGGATTTGAAAGGAATCGAGAGAGGAGATTCAATTTAGACCTAGTTAATATAAAGATGTGTCGTGAATTTTGTGTCGATAGCGATTTGTGATTATTGTTAAGGTAGAGATACGTTTGACATCACATGCAATCGTATAGAGAGCTTAAACTTAAACCTTCTTTGATTGCAGTTCACATAGAGATATAGTGAGTTGGTTAATTTAGGTGTTTAACGAATTTCTATCATAATTGTGGATTGATGTTAATATGGTATTAGTGCATCGAGAGGTGGCTCTTACTGTTAGGTTTGTAATATTCAAGAACGCAATCAAATTGCAAAAATTAAGCGGAAGCGTGTAAAATCAGAGTTTAAAAAAAAAAATTTACAAACCATAAACCCGGATCACCCTTTATGCACAATTATTAATTAAACGAAAAGATAAAGAATAAAATCATACCCTTGAAGATCGAGCTTCCTCAGGTACAAGTTCACCTCCAATCCTTTTCGCGTTCAACTTTAATCCATCGGGTTTGGTTCCTTCCTTTGATCAACGTTAGCCACCCATGTGTTTGGCCTCTAGAGGTGATCCACCAAGGAAGAATAGGAATTCAAGAAGAAGGGGTATTGGCTCAAACCCTAGTTTTTCCTATCTCTATAGAAAAAGGGCGTACTCTCCAACAAATTGGAATTATTACGTAGTTGTTAAAGTCAACAACCCCCACCACCCATAATAAGACTCCTCTTATTTATAGATGTGGGCAACCCACCTTAACAATTAAGGAATTGGGTTTTATTTATTTAATTAAATTCTTATAATTAATTAAGCTCCCTAATCTTATTAGGGATAATTAATTAAACTCTTTTAACTAATTTTCCTTCCTAATCCAATTAGGAATAAATGAGAGTACTTATATTAAATTAATTCCTAAACTCTTTTAGAAATTAAAATAATAATAATTGTAATAATATTAATAAGACTCCTCTTATTAATTTATATATTTAATATTTCTAAAATATTAAATAATAAATATTAAGCTATTTAATTTATTCTATCACCATAGATTAAATTAAATATACATAACATATTATTACGATTATGCCATTAACTTCTTAAATAATTATTCTTCCTTTTATGGTGTGACCCTTTAGGCTCTCCATATTAAACCGGTTGTGAATAAATCAATTAGAACAATTCTAATCTTATTTAAATAAATAAATTAAACAATTAGTTTATTTAAATAAATAATATTTATTCTATAATAGGGATAAGCCTCCTAAAATGATCAACGACTTTTCGAGATAATATAGATTTCAACATTAATCATAAAAGAACCTTTGAGTAAATAGTTACTGCACAATTCAATCCTTCCACCATCTGATGTCCCAATTAAATATAAGACATGGAATTACTGTCAAAGTCTTATTTTATTTAATTATATGTATTTCGATCCTTAAATGCACACACGAATAATGCAAATTAGAAACTCCTTTCTAATTTCATTCTGCATTAACCAAGGACTCTTTGGGTTGTCATTTATCGAATCACATAGGACATTTCTCTTCTTTATTAGAAGTGGTAGACTCTTTATTGATCATACATTATCTCCATGTACAACTTATTATACCCAAGTATACCCTTTGATATACCCTAAGGGTCTTAAGGAATAAGTCAAAGTATAACTCATCATACACAAGATACTATGATGATCTCAAGTCCAAGGATTACTTGTACTACTATCACTACAGGAATTCCTATTGACAGGCAAGTAAAACTCCATTAGGTATTCCTTAGCGAGCCACGTTCAGTGAACTTATTCTCTAATAAGCACCTACATACTTGCTTTAGTGTCTCCATACAAATGATCATGAGATCAATCATCCTCATCCAATGAGCAAGCAACGTATGTACCAATCTATCCGGATTCACTAATCCCCAATTTAGTAATCCAATGATTGGGAACTATTTTAGTTTTAAGCTTTCTAAGAATTTAGATCTCATTAAAATGATCATCATCATTATTCTAAAAGCATTGCTTAAAACTATGGGTCTATCACATATTATAAAACAACATCATGTAGATAATTAAAAGCCTTTAATAAATTAATACTTTTTATTAATAAATGAATAAGATTGTTACAAAGTATATGCTTTATCATCAAACATGATTGTCTTGTGTGCATACTACTTTCAATCTCCCACTTGCACTAAAGCCAATCGTCATGGTATCTTATACTCTTCTTCTGCTAAGTGACGATTATCCCGCCATCTTGAATAAGCTTTAGTTAATGGATATGTAATATTGTTCTTGAGAGTCCACTATCTCTATAGTGATTTCCCATCTTTCAATGATTCTAATAATCAAATGAAAGTGCCACAACACATGTTTAGATCCAAGATGAGACTTAGGAACTATTCCTAGTTACGTAATGAACTTTTAATCCAAACAATCAACTTCCGAATTCATTTATAGCTATATACTTTGTCTTTATCACTAAACCCAAAGAACTCTTTCTTTGTTTGGAACCTTTTCCGATTCAACGCACCAATTGTTCTCAAGGTAACCTTTACCTTAAAGTGGATTTTCTCATCATCTTGGTGCATCGAAAAACTTGAGTCTGTTAAGCCCTCTAGTTTTAATTTAGAGCCACCATGAATATGATCACATCCTTAGTGCCGGTTAAGCACTTTAAGATGTTTTTCACTGACTCATAGTAAACTTCTCCATAATATGACTGATCAACATCAGGTCTCGTACATTTCATTGCATACATGATTGTCACTCATGCGATCTCTCTTTTAGGAGTCTGTGGGGACTATTAAGAGAGATACACTCCATAAGACATCTCTTGGAGTTTGCCATGCTAAACAACTTTAGCATCAAATGAATATACGTTCCTTGGGTTAAGTCGAGCATCTTTTTAAATCTATCTGTATAGATTTGCATCCCCAATAATGATACTCTTCCCAAATCATTCATGGAGGATTGTTTAGACAACTTTATCTTTACTGATTGTAGCATTGGTATGTCATTCCTTATCCGTAGTATATCATCATATAGTACTAGGAATGTCACGATGCTCCCACTGACCCTTTTGTACACACTAGGTTCATTCTTATTTTTGATAAAATCAAACTCTTTTGATTGCCTCATCAAAACAAATGTTCCATATTTGAGAAACTTGCTTCAATCAATTTCTCCGAGTGTATACACAACACTTACCTCATCGTATGTAATCGGATCATCATCTTCTATGATGTGTACCTCATCATCATCATCCATGATGAATCCATACCTCCTAGGTATCTTCTTGTACTATTCGGTTATGATTCGGTTGTGTACAATAGGTTCATCTACGTGTTCCTCTTATTTGACTTATAGTGTTTTGTGGTTCTTGAACTTTTCAAGATCTATTATCCTCCCACTAGCCCCTTTTAATGATAAACACCTTTATCTTAGAAGGAAGCGTGTTTCATAACAAACACCTTTTGCTAAGTAGGATTATAGAACATTTACCCTAAACTTACTTTAGGATGTCCCACAAATCTGTACTTGTCAAATCTTGTCCCAAGCTTATCCTTTGAAACCTTTTCACATAAGTTGGACAACCCTTTATCTTAACATACTTAAGATTAGGAATCCTCCCTGTCCATAACTTTTATGGAGTCTTGGGCCGAATTTTGAGGTTATCATTTTAGTAGATATGCAGCCATTTCTAGGACATGATCCTAGAATGATACTGGAATGTCGGTAAAATCATTATGGACCGTACCATGTCCAACAAGGTATGATTTTTCATTCGGATACATCAATCAATTATTAACGTGTCGGGATGTGTCCATTATGAGAAAACCATTTGAGATGATCTAGAAACTTATTGCTCAAGTATTTATTCCTTGGTCTAATCAAAGAATCTTAATACTTTGTCAATTTGTTTCATTTTTTGAATTCTTTGAACCTTTCAAATAATTCACACTTGTATTTCTGCAAATACACACATTCAACTCTTTGAATGATCATCTCCTTTTCTTATACTAGTTTGTTCAATTTGTAAAATATATTTTTCACGTAAGTCAAGTATACAAAATCCATTAAGTAATATTCCAGTTCTATACAAAACATTATTATTATAAATAGAACAACAATTGTTCTTAATTATAATACCAAAGATTTCATTGTCCAACAATAAAATGGAAATAATATTTTTAACAAGAACTGGAATACAATAACAACTTATTGACTTAATAGATTTGCCCGTAGGCATTGCTAAACTATAAGTTTCTATGGCTAATATGCAACCTTTACTTCATTTCCCACACATAGGATTACATATATTTGTTTAGCTTTCTACTTCTGCTTGGTTCCTTCATAAATCTATATTTATGATAACCAAAGTCGGTATCCAATACCCAAGTAGAACCTTGACTTAAAGAAAAATTTATTTCAATCATGAACAAAAAAGCGTATTATGTCAAAACTTCACTAAGCTTCTTTGGTTAGCCTCTGCGAATGCTTCTCGCTTTCTTTCCAATTGCCCGTGCTTATTGCAGACCGAAATAAACTCCTTGCTATCCGTATCAGTTTTGTTCTTATTATCCTTTGTTTATTCCTTTCTATTTACCTTCTTTGAATCGTTCTTCTTTTCAGAAGATCCTTTGGCCCCTACCAGTAAGACTTGATCTTTCTTGGTTGGAAAGTGACTCTCAACATTTTTCAATATGTTAAGCAAATCAGCGAGGCTGATATCTAGCTTGTTCATATGAAAAATTCACAACAATTGTGAAAGGAGTCCGGGAGTGAGTGCAAGATCAAATCTTGGCTCAACTCTCCATCTATGACAAAACCTGTTGTCCTAATTGATCAATCAAATTGATTATGTTAAGAATTTTTTGTCTGCACTATAGTGCCATTGGCCATTCTAGATCGGAAGAGCTCCTTAGATATCTGATATCTATCAGTCCTACTTTCCTCACCATCAACTACTTGATGTGCAGGGAATATAATAAGAAACATCCATAGTTTCATCGCCGACGCAAGCTCGTTACTCATGGATGCGAGCATGATGCATTGAGCCAATCAAGATCATCATCATTCTTGCCACTTTCTAAAAGTAGCAATCTCTTCCTCGAGGCATTATGCGCAACCATTGCGGATAGGCGACATGGGACATAAGATAGCTTTTAAATGGCATGAGAACTATTCTCAAATTCCTTAACCAATCCGTTTAATTCGTTCTGGTTAATTTAGCATCTAATATGCTACGCAGTGATAGTAATTTAGACATTGTAAAATTCTATAAATGAATTTGTAAGTAACAACATTTTAACATACATTCTTTTATTAATTACCAAAATAATTTAGGTCTTGTTTTAAATTGGTATCTCCCACTATTTTCTTCAAACTATATTTTCCTCACTTATATAGTTCGGCAAAATCTAATTAAAGATTTGCTAGTGAGAATAAGGATCCCATTTCAAATGTATATAGCCTTGTGGTGACACAACAAACTATATAAATAAATAGGTAGACAACTTTTGTCAATTACATCAACTATCAACTCCTTTTCTTTTGCCTCTTAGATTATTTTGATCAAGTGGTGGCACATCCGAATCAAAATTATCCAAGTTAAGTCCGACCTAGCACTCCATATATTCAAAAAAGAAAAATATCATCCTTGTGGTGACACAACAAAACAATATTGTTCAATTTTCTTTATAAGCATCAAATGTGATAAATTAACATCTTAAATACTTAATACTTGCCTTGTGGTGACACAACAAACTCATATTAAATATTTAATACTCTATTAATTTTATCATGCTAGAAGGCGACGCTCGATATTCCAAATATCTTTGAACGCTTAGGACTTAATATAAAATTTGAGGGTTTGTTATTAATTTGTCTCATCTTGTTTAGCGTGCATGCATATATATATATAAAATACGCCGTCGTATTAATTAACATGCGAAGCATGTTTGCATAATATATAATATATATAGTATAAGCATGCACATATAGAATACTATATTCTACTGGATTGATTATGGACTTTTATTCTAGTTTGGTTCACTAGAGCCACCAAGTGAACCAAAAGGTCAAACCCTAGGGGTGTGAATTAATATTTAAATATAACTATTACATTTAAACCCTGCTCCATTACAAAAGCGGGTCTTCAAGCGTTCCTTGCTCCTTGATCTCCAATTCTTCAAAATTAATTCTAACTATTCCTATTACAAAACTATTTAAAATAAATAGAAACCTTGATCGTGATCGAGGGAAGTACATAGGAGGAGATAGAATTTATATTAAGAAAAATTAGAGAAGACGAGGTACGCAGACCCCATTTAATAAAACTCATACATTCATGCATCCAACTAAAATAAAATCCAATCGCATTGGTCAATAGTCCATAATCAATCCCATTTATTATCATACACATCACCATATGCATCAATAAATAACATTCATCTTATGAATAATAAACATTTAATATACATATTGATATCATTTAATGGGCAAATTTAGTTAGTATAAAATCTATTTTTGAATAAAAATAAACTCCTTTATTTAAATCCATATTTAAATCAAAATAAAACTATTTTATTTTAATTTATCCAATTTTGAATAAAATAAACTATTTTATTTTAATCAAAATCTTTAATCAAAATAAACTCCTTTATTTTAATTAATTATGGAATCCAATTCCATATAAAAAAATAAACTCCTTTATTAAAGGAAACACAGATTCTCTTTCCTATTCATAAATAAACTCCTTTATTTTGAATAATATAAAATCATATTTCATATTTAAATAAACTCTTTTTTTAAAGAAATTAGGATTCTCTTTCCTATTCACAAATAAACTCTTTTATTTTGAATAATATGAAATCTTATTTCATATCTAAACAAACTCCTTTATTTAAGGAAAGATGGATTTATTTTCCTATTCACAAATAAACTTCTTTATTTTGAATAATATGAAATCTTATTTCATATCTAAATAAACTCCTTTATTTAAGGAAACACAAAATTCAATTTCAACTCCAATTAGTTATTATGGAATCCAATTCCAACTCTAATTAGTTAGCATGAAATTCTAATTTTAAAATTAAAATTAAATTTTATTTTAATTATAAAATTATTAAAATATATATATATATATATATATATATATATTATCAGAAATATTATTATATATATAATATATATTACCAAAATATTATATATATAATATATATTACCGTAAATATTATATATAATATATATATATTATATTACCGAACATGTCTTTTATTATGAATAATATCATTTGCCAATCATTGATAGCAATATGTATAAAATCTTGAACCAATCATAAACTCATAAAAGGAAGAAAGAAGGAGCAGCCACGTGATTCCCTTGTAATCTTTTTTCGGCAATTAGCACGTTTGTAAAAGTGATTCACGAAATCCTGGGCATTCCTAAAAAAAAAAATCGCCATTTTTTTTTAATAAATTTTATACAATTAAATTATGCCCAATTAAATTGTTCTAAACACATATCAATATACATATCAAATAAAATAATTAATAATTCGCATAAAAGTTTGGCTCTGATGTAAGACCCCGAAATTTTTTAAATAAAAAGGAATTTCGTTTATTTATTATTTTGAAATAGTAAGGGTCGATTTGATTAATGTGGATAATTATGGGTAAAATATGCAAATATTTCGAATAAGCAAGTGGTTATAAAATATTCATTGTTGTCGGGGAATATTCGTTTGGTCGTGGAATATTCTTGATGTCGGGGAATATTCGTATTTACTGCCGCCTTGATCTCTTGTGGGCCCCATAACGGAAAGAGATTGGATGAAGAAAACGACAAATATAAGTTGTTTATAAATAACAGGCGTAGTTATTCTGCTAATCTTGTTGGAATACCCGGTTGGTTAAAACATACTAATACGCGTTGTTGAGCAGAAGACACTTGCATTGCACCAATTATTGATTCTTACTTAAGAAGGCACTACTCAATAATTATTACAATAATTACCGCTCAAAGATTTTATTTTATTGATTCAATAATTCTTTGCATTGATATTTTATATTACCGTTGTTTCAATAAATTGTCATCACACAAGATTTTTCCATTATCGAAGCAATAATTCATATTATCCTGAATAATATTATTAGATAACATTATTGGCAATGTCTAGAAAGTTCGCATCTAAGGAGAGGTTTGGTCACCTAATTGCTGCGCCACCATGAAGAAATTCTTATTGAAAGCCCCTCTTTCTCGAACCGCACTGGTTGTCAATATTGTGATTCTGTAATATTATTTGTGAATAATTAATTATTAATTCATATGATGAGGAAAATATTGATTTTATGTGGATATAGATGGAGAAAATTTTAAAATGACAATTGTTGAAAATTAATATTTTATCTTTTCTCGATAAAATAATTCATTTAAATATATTATTTTAATAATATATTAATTAGTGATATTTTTACAACGAATGTGGGATATATGAGTATACGAGGAGGAAGAGTATTTTTGTTGCAATAAATGGTTAAAACATGTTAAACATGTCGGTGGACCCCATTTCTTGACTGAAATTTGATTATAGCCTGTAAAATTGTCCGTATGTGGATTTCGGTCAATTTGTGTTTGAAATTTGGAAAAACTTTCTTCTGAAAAGTTGTAGAGAATTGGATTTCCTATAAAAACTCGTGTGATTCGAATTTTTTCTGATAAAAGAGCTATTTATTATGAATTATTGAAGTTCAAGCTCAAAATAATTGATTTTTGGAAGTTTTAATTATTTATATCAACAAAACCCTTTTATTGTTTTGGTTGGCCCCCATGTGTTGTAAACATGCTGATTTCAGTGAGTCTTGGTTGGCGTGGAATATATATATATAATATATTATTATTATATTAAATTTTACCTTTGGTGTTCTAAGCAATTTCCTATAAATAGGGTGCTTAGGTTAGAATTGAAAATCACACGAATCAAGTTTTCTCTCTATATTATCGAGCGTATTCTTGTGAGTATTTTGAGTATACTTTGAGTATTGCTATACGGTGCAAGTTCAAGTCATAGCCTATATCCGGTGTTTCAACTAGAAGTACTGTCTTTCGAGGTAAGTGATGTTATTTTCTTCTCAAATGATATTATTTCTTCAATATCATTATGCTGAAATATTGGTTGAAACTTTTTATCAAATTTAGAACTTTTCCATGTCGGGGTTACTATTCATGAGTTACTATTCACGAGTTACTATTCATGAGTTACTATTCACGAGTTACTATTCACGAGTATTATTCATGAAGCGTGAAGATGTTTTTTATGGAATTTCTATCTTTTGGTGTCGGAGTTACTATTCACGTATACGACACTATTCACGTATACGGCACTATTCACCGAATTTTTTTTTTCTTCTTTTTGTCCAAAATATCTATTCTGGATACTAGCTTTGATTGTATCTATGTTTTGATCATTCTTGAATTTTACACCACTATGATTATTTTTGAGGTATTTTTGAACATGGATAAAACAAAGTACGAATCCTTAATCCTTAATCCTTGTCATTTTGTTTCACCGGATTCGCTTCTTTAAAATATTTTCATCATCCTCGGTCTTAAATGATGATATTATTGAATATCTTTGGCACCAGTGCAAAGATGAATGATTTTGATGAATATCTTTGGCTGTAGTGCAAAAGATGAGCAGTGTTTAGATGAACATGACCAATGATGAATATCTTTGGCTGTAGTGCAAAGATGAATATTTGATTCGAGATGTATATTGATTGATGTTACAGGGGATAAAAGATGAGCGATGAACTTTTAAATTTATACATAGAAGATAGTAGTTTGCATTCTCTACTTAACTCTTCTAATGAATTATTATTTCATTGCGAATATTGATTTAAAATTTGTTGTCTATTGTATTCTATTAGATTTTCCCTGTTGAAGACTAACGGTAATTTGTTGTATATTATCTTAGTCATAATATTCTTTCTTCTGGCTAGTTGAGCTCACCCTTTTCCTTGTTGTTCCATTTTTCTTCTCGGGAGGCGAGAATGTAGCGAGTACTAGTCGGGGTATGGAATGAAGGTTCTAGAGAGAGTTGTTTAGTAGTCCTCACCATTTTGTAAAATAATGTATCAATAATTATGATGGGGATTTATTTGCGTGTGGATATTGTCTAGATGGAAATATCTCGTATTTAAACTCACAGCTTTATATGTTGTAATAACAAAGTTGTAGTTATTTCTGTACCATGTATTTGGTGACTCAGAATGGGTTGGATGGAATGGACCTATTTTGGGGGCGTCACATCTGATGCCACTGTTAGGTTTGTAATATTCAAGAACGCAATCAAATTGCAAAAATTAAGCGGAAGCGTGTAAAATTAGAGTTTAAAAAAAAAATTACAAACCATAAACCCGGATCACCCTTTATGCACAATTATTAATTAAACGAAAAGATAAAGAATAAAATCATACCCTTGAAGATCGAGCTTCCTCAGGTACAAGTTCACCTCCAATCCTTTTCGCGTTCAACTTGAATCCACCGGGTTTGGTTCCTTCCTTTGATCAACGTTAGCCACCCATGTGTTTGGCCTCTAGAGGTGATCCACCAAGGAAGAATAGGAATTCAAGAAGAAGGGGTATTGGCTCAAACCCTAGTTTTTCCTATCTCTATAGAAAAAGGGCGTACTCTCCAACAAATTGAAATTATTACGTAGTTGTTAAAGTCAACAACCCCCACCACCCATAATAAGACTCCTCTTATTTATAGATGTGGGCAACCCACCTTAACAATTAAGGAATTGGATTTTATTTAATTAATTAAATTCTTTTAATTAATTAAGCTCCCTAATCTTATTAGGGATAATTAATTAAACTCTTTTAACTAATTTTCCTTCCTAATCCAATTAGGAATAAATGAGAGTACTTATATTAAATTAATTCCTAAACTCTTTTAGAAATTAAAATAATAATAATTGTAATAATATTAATAAAACTCCTCTTATTAATTTATATATTTAATATTTCTAAAATATTAAATAATAAATATTAAGCTATTTAATTTATTCTATCACCATAGGTTAAATTAAATATACATAACATATTATTATGATTATGCCATTAACTTCTTAAATAATTATTCTTCCTTTTATGGTGTGGCCCTTTAGGTTCTCCATATTAAACCGGTTGTGAATAAATCAATTAGAATAATTCTAATCTTATTTAAATAAATAAATTAAACAATTAATTTATTTAAATAAATAATATTTATTCTACAATAGGGATAAGCATCCCTAGCGATCAACGACTTTCCGGATAATATAGATTTCAAAATTAATCATAAAAGAACCTTTGAGTAAATAGTTACCGCATGATTCAATCAATCGTTCCACCATACAATGTCCCAATTAAATATAAGACATGGAATTACTTTCACAAGTCTTATTTTATTTAATTATATGTATTTCGATCCTTAAATGCACAACACCAAATAATGCAAATTAGAAACTCCTTTCTAATTTCATTACATTATTAACCCAAGGACTACTGGGTTTGTCATTTATCGAATCACATAAGACATTTCTCTTCTTTTATTAGAAGTGGTAGATTCTTTATTGATCATACATTATCTCCATGTACAACTTATTATACCCAAGCATACCCTTTGATATACCCTAAGGGTCTTAAGGAATAAGTCAAAGTATAACTCATCATACACAAGATACTATGATGATCTCAAGTCCAAGGATTACTTGTACTACTATCACTACAGAATTCCTATTGACGAGCGCAAGTAAAACTCCATTAGGTATTCCTTAGCGAGTCACGTTCGGTGAACTTATTCTCTAATAAGCACCTACATACTTGCTTTAGTGTCTCCACAAAATGATCATGAGATCAATCATCCTCATCCAATGAAGCAAGCAACGTATGTACCAATCTATCCGGATTCACTAATCCCCAATTTAGTAATCCAATGATTGGGAACTATTTTAGTTTTAAGCTTTCTAAGAATTTAGATCTCATTAGAATGATCATCATCATTATTCTAAAATCATTGCTTAAAACTATGGGTCTATCACATATTATAAAACAGCATCATGTAGATAATTAAAAGCCTTTAATAAATTAATACTTTTTATTAATAAATGAATAAGATTGTTACAAAGTATATGCTTTATCATCAAACATGATTGGCTTGTGTGCATACTACTTTCACTTACTACTTTCGTGTTCTTGATTAATAAACTGGGATATTAAATTGAGTTGGAATAAAGGTTTGAAAATCAGAGTGAAGCTCAGGGTGAAATCATAAGTCTAATTCTCCATTAATTGTTTGAAATTCCGGATTTCGTTATTGGTGACTGTTTTGTGATAGTTTATTTCTTTATTAATTTAGTTTTTTTATATAAATATAATTTAAAACCATTGAATTGATTAGTTTAATAAAATTAGGGTTAATACAAAATTGATAATCGTGAAGTTAAGATTCTTGATGTTTTGTCCTCGTGGGAACGATACTCTATTCACTACTATATTACTTTTTGACCATGTACACTTGCATGTTTTTAAGCGTATTGATTTTACCCAACAATAACCACTTGCTTACTTTGCAAAATTTGCAAATAATACCCACAACTATAACATTATATCAAATCCACACCATAATATTCAAAAGTATATTTCGAGAAAAAATAATCTTTATTCATAAAAGTTGGGGTCTTACAACCTCCCCTTCTTATCAAATTTCATCCTCGAAATTAGGGTGCGTACTTGGTATGTTGAAGAGGTGAAGATACATTAACTTCATTTTAGATTTTAACTCCTAGGTCATTTCCTCAACATCGTGGTTTCTCCACAAAACTTTTACTTGAGGTATAACCTTGGAGCGTAGAACATGATCCTTCTTATCCAAGATTTTAACAGGTACCTCTTCATACGTTAAATCTTCCGCTATCTCATCTGGTTCTAATTCAATAATGTGTCGGGTCTTTCAAATATTTACGTAACATAGATATGTGAAAAACGTTATGAACACGAAACATATTTGGCGGTAAGGCGAGTCTATAGGCCACAGTTCCTACTCGATCGAGGATTAAAAAGGGCCAATGAATCAAGGATTGAGCTTTCCTCTCTTTCCAAATCTCGTAACTCCTTTCCATGGAGCAACACGTAACAACACATAATCTTCAATATTGAATTCCACGTCCTTTCGATGAAGATCAGCATAACTCTTTTGTCGATCTTGTGAGATTTTTATACGTTGTCGGATCGTTTGAATATTTTCCGTAGTCATACGTACAAACTCTGGTCCCAACAAAGTTGCTTCACCCACCTCATCCCAGCATATTGGAGAACGACACTTTCTTCCATACAACGCCTCAAATGAAGCCATGTCAATACTTGCTTGATAACTGTTGTTGTAGGAAAACTCCACCAATGGTAAGAACTTGTCCCAACTTCCTTTGAAGTCAAGGACACAGAGTCTTAATAAATCTTCAACAGTTTGTGTGAGACCCCATATTTTACGAATAAAGATTTAATTTTCTCAAAATATTTATTTAAAATTTTGGTGTGGATTTGAGATAACGTTATAGTTGTGAGTAATATTTATAAATTTTACAAAGTACACAAGTTGTTATATAATATTCGATAAGTAAAACACAACGGAATTATTATCGGATTGGGAAAACGACAAAAAATAACGGTGGAAGTTTTACATTTTAAAACGGTTGAACTAACCGGTAGTAAAAGTACAGTAATACATGTGGTTGCATAGTGGCACACGGTATTGGTTATTGATGCTTACGTGAGAAGTCACTCAGTTATACTCAATTATTATTTCTACAATAATTTGCTTGCGTCATATCTCTCATATTATTGATTCGATTATTGTCATTGTATCATCTGCATAATATGTTATATTATTAAATCAATAATTAAGACGATAAAGTTATTCATATTATTGAATTACAATATTTACAATGTCTAGAAGTTCTGTCAAGGAGAGGTTTGGTCACCTAATTGCGCGCTAATAGGGAGAAATCCTTATTGGAAAGCCCCCTCTTTCCTGGGAACGACCTGGTTGATAAATATTGTGAGTTATAATATTAATGATGAATGTTATTAAAATTAAAGTTGTGTTTGGAGTTTAATTTGGAGGCGCAGACGTGATATTTGAGTCCGGAACGATGAAATTAGTAAAAATAGACTATAAACATAAAATTTTCCTGGTTTTACTATTTGGTCAAAAAGTCAACAGTTGACTTTTTCAAAAAAAGTCAAACTTCAAAATTTTAAAATTTATATTTTTGATAAAAATAGTTTCATTGTGTTGGAATTATTTGTGTTAGTGAAAATCGATATTTATTTCGATAATAATTGATGTCTGGAGGTTATATTGACCAATCGGGTATTTAACCGGATAAATGAGCAATTGATTGCTATTATTTCACATGATTATAACTATTGATTCACATAATTTACTATTGAATCACATTATTTACTATTAGGGGAGGTGGTGCAAGTTTGATAATACTTGCATGGCTAAATTAAAAATAAAGGAAAAGTTGGAGGTATTGTACTGTAATTTTTTGAGCCCCAAAACGTGCAATTATCAAAACTATATTTTTCTATAAATAGAAGCTCATTCTTCCTTCATTTCTCACCAATTCACCAAAGCTATAGAGCAATTATTATAGAGAGAAATTATAGAGAGAAGCTATAGAAAGAAAATCTATAGAGAGAAAGAAGAAAAGAAGTTTGCTACATTTCTATTCCAGTATCCAGCTTTATTCTAAGGTAGGGGATATTATTTGTTGTACTCGTAGGGAGTATTATTTCTTTCTTATCCATGAAGAGAACTTCTGTTATTCCATTCTTTATTATTCTGTTGAAATAACCTGTATACGCGGGCTACCCTATACTTGGTGAAATTCTTCTGTTATTCCATTCTTTATCATTCTCATTGGAATATCCTATCACGTGCGTTTTTACGTGGACCGGGTTCCATTATTTATCATTCATTGGAACATCCTCTTACGTGCATTTACTGTGGGACACGGGTTCCATTATTTATCATTCTGTTGGAACATCCCGTCATAAGTTCTACGCCTACTACTGTTTCCGTCTCTTATTATTATTCATTGGGAATAACCTATCTGTTTTCTTTGTCTCTATCGCATGCATGGTGAATCCTTCATTATTCCATTCTTTATTATTCTGTTGGAATAACATGTCTATGTGAATTACCACATGTATGGTGAATGATCCTTTGTATTCATTCCTTATTAAATTGTTGAAAGAACTGTTTATGTTGATTATGATGAGAGTCATAATGAAAACTTTGGACTGATGAAAATCATGGGTATATGAAGTATTTGTAAGTGTTATGATGAGTTATGTTGGTTATTATATGAAAACATGAAAGTTTATTAGAAATCATAAAGGGTTAAAAAATTAGATTTTGTTAAAAACGGAATATGAAATTCAATTGACCATATCTTCTATTATATTTCAAATTTTTGAGTGTGATTAAGTTCTAGAGTTAGATCTATGAGTTTTGTAGCATCTCCAGGTGGAATAACTGTAAAAGGTGTTGTAAATTTTCGTGTGTACTGATTTTAGTAAAGGAGTCAAAAGCTGCAAATACCAAAAATGCTACTGCCCAGATTTTTAAAAGGGTAGTTTCGGCCACTTAATTTATGAGAAAAATTCCGGCCTTTTGGGACATGAAAGTATATGGTATAAAGATCATCCTGTCCAAAAATGAGCTCATTCCGACTTAAAATGAGCAAGTTATGACCATTTCAATATTTAGGTTTTTCATACGAAAAAACGCTATAACTGGAGTTCTATAACTCCGATGACCATGACATTTAAACTGGAAGTTCACATTAACATGTGTAAGATTCTGCCAAGATTTGGGAATTTTTCGAGTTAAACTTGAGGTAGCTAATTTCTCAAGGAATTAATTAGAAATTTAATTTTGAAAAATAGTAAATAAATTTTAAAAATTCCGAGAAAAATGTATGTTCATTATGGGACTATATACTGCTAAATCCCAGAAAAGAAATATTTTTGGGACTGATTTGTTATTTTTCACGAAAATAGTTTAGTTACGAACATATGAGTTAAATATGTTATGTGAAGTAACAAAGTTGGAAAATAGGATTTTATGGCTTGGAAATCCTATATAAGGTATATGCATATTTTTGATGAGGGTTTGATCATTGGTGATGAAAGTTATTTTTGGCTTACGTGCGAAGATGGACTATTGTTTATTGAATTATATATCTTTGGCTTACGTGCAGAGATTGAATTGGTATGATTATGATCAGGGATTATTCGGTATAGTCATGACCATTGATGATTTAATGAATATCTTTGGTCCGTAGTGCAATGATGATTCGATGCTGTGGTTTATTTATTAAGCCGAGTCTCAAATATAAAAATGATGAAAACCTTTTAAATCATAAAAGATAGTAGATTTTATTCTCTACCGACTTTTTTAATGGATTACTTGTTCCACTAAGCAGTTAAACTTGATGTTTATTATATTTTATCGCTTTAACATTATTTGAAGGATAATGATAATTTATTCTGCATTATCTTAGTTATAATATTTCTTACTGGGCTAGTTGAGCTCACCCTTTCTTTCACTGTTCTCTTCAGGAAATGAGAACGTAGCTGGGACTAGTCGGGGAACGGAGTGTCGGTCCAGATGATAACATTAGTAGTCCTCACTATTTTGTTAAATAGTGTTACAATAAATATAATGAGGACTCCATTGAGTGTGGATATTGTCTAGATGACAATATTCTTATTAAAACTCTTAAGTTATGTTTTGTCGTCGTATGTTACACTTTGTTTTTTGTATAATCGTTGTATAATAAAGTTGTATTTGATTTTTGTACCATGTATTTGGCGACTCAAGATGGGTGATGTATACCTATTTTGGGGCGTCACAATTAGGTATCAAAGCTTAGGGATATGATCCCGGATGAGAGATGTGAGACAAGAACTAGGAGGGAGAGACGGAGAATTCCTTCGCTAGTATGACCTACCTAAGTTATTTGGTATTTAATTGGTCGGTCAAAAGTATAAGATATATGTGATATGTTAATTAACTCTTGTTTTGTGGCGGTGTTTGAAAATGGCAGCTGAAAATGTTAGCAATGGAGTGAATGAGACCATTGAGACACCTTTAATCACTAACCAGATTAATGTGATGTCAGACAAAGAAGAAATTAGAGATATCTACGTGGTAAGTGAAGAACTAATAGTTGCACCCGAGCTAGTTGCAGAGGTAGCAGCTGAGAGTGAGGAAGAAGAGGAAGAAGAGGAACCTGAGGAGAATTGGTTAGAAGAAGTTTATGTTCAAAATTTAGAATTACAAAATCGTATTCATGAGTTGGAAGAACAGGCTGAAGAACGGCAAACAATTGTGGAGCAAAGAGATACAATAATTCAAAATTGTGTTAACCGATGTGCGATGCTTGGACAGAAGCACTCTTTGGTAGAGTATAACATATTAGAGCTGGAATCTGAGAACGCTATGATCAAAGTTTTGATGAAAGCAAAAACAACTGAACGAAGAAGAATAGATGATGCGTGGGTAACAGCCGCACGACGCGTTGATAGTATAGAAAAAGACGTCTGATCCAATAAAGTCAAAATAGATGAAATGGATTTCGCTTTTTGGAAAACAATTGGGAGAATCCAACATCGAATTCGGAATTACCCTGTTCAGAGCGGTCAACCCCAAATCGATATGGATCGGAGAATAATGATTCAAATCATGGATCAGGAATGTGATGAAGCAACTAAGGGTGGAATGTACTCTATAACAAAGCCAAATCCGGTAGTTTAAGTGAGAGCGTTTGTAGAGAAACCCAAACGAAGTTATTACGGGTAAGTTAATTATAAACTCTTACGAAGTCTATGCCTTATTAGATACCGGGTCTACCCATTATTTTATCTCTCTTACTTGCTTTCAATGTTTAAATTTGACTACGGAGAAATTAGACTTTGATTTATCGGTTAAAACTCTGTTGGTAGAAACCTTCGTTACCTCCACTGTTTATAAATCTTGTTGCTTCAAATCGACACTTTCACGTTACCTGACAATCTTATCCCTTTGAAAACACTTGCCTTTGATATGATTTAAGAATCGATTGATTAACTACTCATCATATTTATATTTTGTTGAAAGTCATTTGTGGCATGTAGTGCATAGATGGACTTGATATGATTATGACCAAGGATTATTCGGTATAATCATGACCGTAATGTTACAAATGATGTGATAAAAGTCATCTTTGGCCGTAGTGCATAGATGGACTTGGTATGATTATAACCAGGGATTATTCGGTATAATCATGATAGTAATTAAAACAAATTTGGCCCGATGTGGTAAAATAATCATCTGATACTATTAAGCTGAGTCTCAGTATTATTGGTTATACAGTTGGCCTATAGTGCAAAGATGAATTGTTAATGAATATCTTTGGCCGTAGTGCATAGATGGACTTAGTATGATTATGACTAGGGATTATTCGGTATAATCATGGCCGTAATTGAAAACACAAATATCCTTGGCCCGTAGTGCATGGATAATTCGTGGTCGTGATACTATTAAGCTGAGTCTCAGCATTTTGGTTATACAGTTGGCCTATAGTGTAAAGATGAATTGTTAATGAATATCTTTGGCCGTATTGCAAAGATGAATTTAATGTTTTCAACGATAAAGGTATTAAAGGTATCATCACCTCTTCATCATACCAGGTACGTACGTAAATTTCGAGGACGAAATTTCATAAAGAGGGGAGATTGTGAGACCCCAGATTTTACGAATTAAGATTTAATTTTCTCAAAATATTTTTTTCAAAATTTTGGTGTGGATTTGAGATAACGTTATAGTTGTGGGTAATATTTATAAATTTTACAAAGTACACAAGTTGTTATATTATATTCGATTGGTCGAGGAATATTCGTTTTAATAGGGAATATTCGTACAACGGCACAATCATTGGTGAAAAACACAACGGAATTATTATCGGATTGGGAAAACGACAAAAATATTTTTATGAAAGTAACGGTGGAAGTTTTACATTTTAAAACTGTTGAACAAACCGGTAGTAAAAGTACAGTAATACGCGTGGTTGCATAGTGGCACACGGTATTGGTTATTGATGCTAACGTGAGAAGTCACTCAGTTATACTCAATTATTGCTACAGTAATTGCTGCATCATATCTCTCATATTATTGATTCGATTATTGTCATAGTATCATCTGCATAATATGTTATATTATTAAATCAATAATTAAGACGATAAAGTTATTCATATTATTGAATTACAATATTTACAATGTCTAGAAGTTCTACCAATGAGAGGTTTGGTCACCTAATTGCGCGCCAATAGGGAGAAATCCTTATTGGAAAGCCTCCTCTTTCTTAGGAACGACCTGGTTGATAAATATTGTGAGTTATAATATTAATGATGAATGTTATTAGAATTGAAGTTGTGTTCGGAGTTGAATTTGGAGACGCGGACGTGATATTTGAGTCCGGAACGATGAAATTAGTAAAAATAGACTATAAACACAAAAATTTTTAGGTTTTACTATTTGATCAAAAAGTCAATAGTTGACTTTTTCAGAAAAAGTCAAACTTCGAAATTTCAAAATTTATATTTTTGATAAAAATTGTTTCATTGTGTGAGAATTATTTGTGTTAGTGAAAATCGATATTTATTTCGATAATAATTGATGTCTGGAGGTTATATTGACCAATCGGGTATTTAACCGGATAAATGAGCAATTGATTGCTATTATTTCACATGATTATAACTATTGATTCACATAATTTACTATTGAATCACATTATTTACTATCAGGGGAGGTGGTGCAAGTTTGATAATACTTGCATGGCTAAATTAAAAATAAAGGAAAAGTTGGAGGTATTGTACTGTAATTTTTCGAGCCCCAAAACGTGCAATTATCAAAACTATATTTTTCTATAAATAGAAGCTCATTCTTCCTTCATTTCTCACCAATTCAACAAAGCTATAGAGCAATTATTATAGAGAGAAACTATAGAAAGAAAAATCTATAGAGAGAAAGAAGAAAAGAAGTCTGCTACATTTCTATTCCAGTATCCAGCTTTATTCTAAGGTAGGGGATATTATTTGTTGTACTCGTAGGGAGTATTATTTCTTTCTTATCCATGAAGAGAAATTCTGTTATTCAATTCTTTATTATTACGTTGGAATAACTCAGATATATGCTACCACCCCTATACTTGGTGAAATTCTTCCATTATTCCATTCTTTATCATTTTGTTGGAACATCTTGTCTGCATGCGTTTCGCCTGGGGTCCGTTCCATTATTTATCATTCTGTTGGAACATCCTCTCTGCATTTCATTTACGCCTTTACGGTTCCATTATTTATCATTCTGTTGGAACATCCGTCTATCGTATGCGTTCTACGCCGGACCTGGTTCCGTCTTTATTATTCTATTGGAATATCCTGTATGTGCGTTCTATGCCGGACCTGGTTCCGTCTTTATTATTCTGTTGGGAATAACCTGTCTGTGCGGTCTCAATCGCATGTATGGTGAATCTTTCTGTTATTCCATTCTTTATTATTCTGGTAGAATAATCTGTCTATATGAATTACCACATGCATGGTGAATGATCCTTTGTATTCATTCCTTATTAAATTGTGGAAAAGATCTGTTTATGTTGATTATGATGAGAGTCATAATAAAAACTTTGGACTGATGAAAATCATGGGTATATATGAAGTATTAGTAAGTGTTATGATGAGTTATGTTGGTTATTATGTGAAAACATGAAAGTTTATTAGAAATCATAAAGGGTTGAAAAATTAGATTTTGGTGAAAACAGAACATGAAATTCAATTGACCATATCTCCTATTATATTTCAAATTTTTGAGTGTGGTTAAGTTCTAGAGTTAGATCTATGAGTTTTGTAGCATCTCCGGGTTGAATCACTATAAAAGGTGTTGTAGATTTTTGTGTGGACTGATTTTAGTAAAGGAGTCAAAAGCTGTAAATACCAAAAATGCTACTGCCCAGATTTTTAAAAGGGTAGTTTCGGCCACTTAATTTATGAGAAAAATTCCGGCCTTTTGGGACATGAAAGTATATGGTATAAAGAAAATCCTGTCCAAAAATGAGCTCATTCCGACGAAAAACGCTATAACTGGAGTTCTATAACTCCGATGACCATGAAATTTAAACTGGAAGTTTACATTAACATGTGTATAATTCTGCCAAGATTTGGGAATTTTTTGAGTTAAACTTGAGGTAGCTAATTTCTTAAGGAATTAATTAAAAATTTAATTTTGAAAAATAGTAAATAAAATTTAAAAATTCTGAGAAAAATATATGTTCATTATGGGACTATATACTACTAAATCCCAGAAAAGAAATATTTTTGGGACTAATTTGTTATTTTTCACGAAAATATTTTAGTTACGAACATATGAGTTAAATATGTTATGTGAAGTAACAAATTTGAAAAATAGGATTTTATGGCTTGGAAATCCTATATAAGGTATATGCATATTGTGACGAATGAGATTTTGTAAATTAAGTTTTAATATTTATTGAATTAAATAAATATTTTTCGATGATTTAATTATTAGATTTAATTATTAATTGATGCAATTGTGGTAGATTAATTTAATTATATGTGTTACATTTATTAAATTAATGTAGAGAATAATTATTATTAAAATACGTAATTATGTGAGCTTATTGAATTAAATAAAATATTTAATTAAGCATGATGTTATTTAATTAATTTAATTATTAATTAGAAAGTTAATAATTCACATTATTTATTAATGAGAAAATTAAATATATGACTATGTGAATTTATGAGAAATTATTATATTTTATTTAAAGTAAATTAAATAAGATATTGATTTATTTTATGAAGGAGTGTGACATTAATTAAACTATATGATAAAACTTTATTGGGCAAAGGTGCAAAAAAACCCCTGATGTTTACACGGATGTCCCACTTCCACCCTAAACTAATTTTTTTTTCCAAAAGTACCCTTAACGTTACTTTTGGAAAAAAAATTAGTTTAGGGTGAAAGTGGGACATCCGTGTAAACATCAGGGGTTTTTTTGCACCTTTGCCCAAAACTTTATTAAATTAAATGGTTTTTAAATCTAGTTTGCTAACCAAACAAGACCCTATGGGGAGTTGGAGCAGTTACCCATTATTGGGTTAACTGACCACTCAGTGCGTCAGTTCTCTTATTATTATATCATACGTCTTTTATTTTCTTTCATTTTTCCTAAGTCTAGAAAAGTAGAAATAGAGAGAGATTGAGAAGTGTTGAGAGAAAATTTTGATTGAAGAAGAGTTGAGAAGAAATTCATTCCCTACTAATCTATACTTATTCTCAGGGTAATCTCCTCTTTCCAAATTCTAAATTTCACGTTGTTTAAGTTTTACAAATATGACTTTCAAACCTGTTGTAAAGCCTCTGTAACTGAGAAAGGAGTAATGTTTATGGGTTATGTATGTATTAATATGTATCACATCGTATTTAATTATATATATTTTGTAAACCATAACATCAGTTTCATGAAAATACGTAGTATATGATTTCTACAAAATTATAGAGTATGGGTTTTGGCCTTATGACCTTATACGTGATATTTTATGTATTGATTGTATATTATCCCTAAATTTTACACTCGTATATTATTGTGCATGTTGATACGAAGAGACCAAAGTTTAAATAAACGGATTCGGTGTTATAACGAATCCGTAGTGACAATTTTCATGTATTATTTTTAAAACCTTCAAGAACATCAAAGTCAGTGAATTTATAGGTTTTAATTATGTAATTATGTGTTTTAATGGATTTAAATCGTTCTATAATTGTTGGGTAATGATTATGTATAAATCATAGCATGTGGGTATGTTAATTTAGTGAAATTAATGATCATTTAGTGTCCTTTTCGCTGAACTCTGTGTTCTTCGCGAACTGGGAATCAAAGTCTGGAGTTTCGCCATCGCGCCTAACTCTGAATCAAGTCCCGCGTCATGCAAATATAAGTCTCGAGTCATGATGCCACACGCCACCGTAACGCTAAGTGTCCGGCCATGTTGTACGAGTACAAGTGTAACGATGGTATGCCATGACACCCTCTCCGTAAAGTTCGAAATGAGATTTTTTTTAAAGTGATTAAGTCTAACAATGTGTTAGTAATTTAATGTAATGAACATGGACATATGTCAGAAGTATAATGAGATATTAAAATAAATGTTTAACATGTAAATAGCATAATTACATGTGGATTGAATTATGGAATGCATAATTAACTGTTATTTGTAAAGAATAAATTATGTGTCAATGAATGTGATAAATTGACTAAGTATAGTCAAAATCAAAGTAGACAAAGAGAATAAGTTTATGATGATTAGTTAAGTTATAATTAACTGGTATTGTAAATGTGAATGGTATGTAGGATTAAATTCAAAGAACGAGTTTAGTTAAAGTGTAATCTACGCACGAGGCAAGTTTTCTAACCCTATTTGTCATTATTATTCAAGTTTATTATTTACCCCGAGTAAATTATCATTACTATTATTCAAGTTCAAATGTTATATTAATGATTTATTATCTTTTCAAAGCATGATTCAGTTATACAATAATTGTTCTATTGTATACTTCTTGAGATCATTATTCGAATTGAATATCATTATTGTTGAACCTTATTAGACTAGTGAACTTTATTGATTCAACTAAGTTATACAATAATTGTTCTATTGGTGATGAAAGTTATTTTTGGCTTACGTGCGAAGATGGACTATTGTTTATTGAATTATATATCTTTGGCTTACGTGCAGAGATTGAATTGGTGTGATTATGACCAGGGATTATTCGGTATAGTCATGACCATTGATGATTTAATGAATATCCTTGGTCCGTAGTGCAAGGAGGATTCGATGATGTGGTTTATTTATTAAGCTGATCAGAGGGATATCAATTAGGCTGGAGTGATGAAATTTCGGGCTTTGATTGTGGTGGCGTGATGGGGTCTCGTAGATCTGCTTTTCCTCTGGGAACCTTAGCAAAGCCTAATATGAAAGATATTGAATATATAGAAAAAGTGATGCAACTTCATAGAGAGGAACATATACCGCACTTTTGCACTAATAGAAGCGGTAGATGGACGACTTCTAGTAAGAGCCCCATGAGTCCCGCATCGAAGCTTGGCGGAGGATGATATATTCTCATGGGTAACTTTCGGTCTCTTATAAAGTAGTTGACAAAGTCGGAGATATGGGATCGAGATTCGCATATAAATATTGGGCAAAGATTGAGGTACTAATATATTCCGGATATGATGTTTCATGCATTCTCGCTTCTTTAAATTGGTGCTTTTACAGAGAGAATTGTTGAGAAAAACATATTATATGGAGAACATGTTTGGAAGTTCTGCGCAATAACTACCCTCTGGATGCATTTATATTTTGTTTTTTTTTATTAAAATAAAACAAAACGTAATTTAAGTGAATGGTATACCTATGTTCCTTTTTCATTCTTATCGTATCAAAATCTTTCAAAACTTTTTCCTTGAAAAGTGCAATATTAGATAGTTCATCAATAGGCGTGAGATATTCACAGACAACATAAAAGGCCCTAAGATTAACTTTGAATCAACCTCTCACTACATCATAATATATATATATATATATATACGTGCTGCGCAGTGCATATGTGTATATTCATGTATTGTATGGTTAAACTTTAAAACATTTCTCCTTATTTAGTGAAAGATGTTCACCGTATCTATCCCTTCTTTAAGAACCACTTTGAATGATTTACATTCCACCACAATGATCGATGAGCATAATGACTTGGATTAGTGTATGAACTCTCTTCCTCTAAATTTTAATTTAGTCATTAATGTAGATTTTAAAAGTCGATTCGAGATGGCTACTGACTAGCTGAGATGATGTAGGTTCTATATATGGTTCATATTTGGTGTTCACTTAAATTTATGCATCTTGCTTATCCAATCCATTTTCAAGTTCCAAAGGATAAAGATGAGCTTGCAGCTCTGCAAGGAAGGCTGAGGAAGCAATTTCTATCACAGTGTATGTAATAATCTGATAAGTTAGAAATTGTATGAAATAATCTGATAATTGTATGTTACACAGTGTATGTTTTCTTGTTACAGTCATATAGTTTGGTTTATTTTGTGGATTGAAAAGTGAATTTGAGATGTATATATAGATAGTTTGGTATATATTTTGTGGATTTAGTAATTTGAAACTGTAAATGAGTGGTATTATTGGGATGTATTTTGAATGGTTGATACATTTTGGCTATATATTATGGCATTTAGCATATTGTAGGTTTATTGGTAATATAGGTGAATCACATCTTTTTTTTTCTTTTTTTTTCTTTATCTACAACATTTAAAAAACGTTATCTGATATACTAAACAACAACATTTTTTATCCAAAAAATGTTGTGGAATCATACCTACTACAATGTTTTTAAGCATCTGTTAATTTTTGAAAAACAAATCAACAGCGTTTTTCCTAAAAAACGTTGTGTATTGTGCTTAACTACAACGTTTTTAAAACGTTGTGTAAGGGTGTCAAATAGATGACACCCTTAACCACGACGTTTTTTCGACTGAAACCACAACGTTTTTTCCGCGTTATCTATTTACTGTTTTGTAGTAGTGTGAGTCTCAGCAATAAAAATGATGAAAAACCTTTTTAAATCATAGAAGATAGTAGATTTTATTCTCTAGCTGACTCTTTTAATGGATTACTTGTTCCGCTACAGTTAAACTTGATGTTTATTATATTTTATCAGTTTAACACTGTTGAAGGCTAATGATAATTTATTCTACATTGGTGTGAGTCATAATATTTCTTACTGGGCTAGTTGAGCTCACCCTTTCTTTCACTGTTCTCTTCAGGAATTGAGAACGTAGCTGGGACTAGTCGGGGAACGGAGTGTCGGTCCAGATGATAACATTAGTAGTCCTCACTATTCTGTTAAATAGTGTTACAATAAATGTAATAAGGACTCCATTGAGTGTGGAAATTGTCTAGATGACAATATTCTTATTAAAACTCTTAAATTATGTTTTGTCGTATGTTACACGACTGTTGTATAATAAAGTTGTATTTGATTTTTGTACCATGTATTTGGCGACTCAAGATGGGTGATGTATACCTATTTTGGGGGCGTCACAGTTTGAATAGTCCTCTCCGACTGCCCGTCCGTTTGAGGATGATATGCCGAACTAAATCGTAAATCTGTGCCCATAGCTTTTTGCAAACTGACCCAAAATCTTGAAGTGAATCTTGGGTCTCGATCAGAAACTATGGATACTGGCATACCACGCAATCTTACAATCTCGTTTATGTACATACTAGCAAGACGTTCAAGTGTATAAGTTTCTCGTATTGGTAAGAAATGAGTAGACTTGGTCAATCTATCAACAATGACCCAAATCACATCTATATCTTGAGAAACCTTAGGAAGACCGGTAACAAAATCCATAGTAATGTGCTCCTACTTTCATTCTTGAATTTCAAGTGGTTACAATGGACCTTTTGGCACTTAATGCTCCTCCTTGACTCGTTGACAAGTTAGACACCTTGAGATAAACCCCGATATCTCTCTCTTCATATTGCTCCACCAAAATGTATGTCGAAGATCATGATACATTTTGGTACTCCCGGGATGGATTGCAAACGGTGTGTTGTGCGCCTCCATCATGATTTTATATTTTAAGTCAGAATCGTTAGGAACACAAAGTCTAGAGTTGACTCGAAGTATTCCTTCTTCATCGATTCTTGCTTCCGAAATAACACCTTCTTGCACTTTCTTCCTCATACGCTACACTTCGTGTCCAGTGAGCTTGAGAAAGCGACTTTAACTTTATCGATTAAAGTCGGTTCTACTCGTATATTTGCCATCATCACATGGGTCCCTGGAGTCTTTAACTCTATCTCCTTCATTTGTAAGTCATATAAAATGGGCCTTTGCGTTGATAATAATGCACTTGTACCCGCATATAATCTTCTACTCAATGCATCAGCTACTACGTTCGCTTTTCCAGGATGGTATTGAATGGTATGATCGTAATCTTTCAATAGCTCAATCCATCGTCGTTGCCGCATGTTGAGTTCCTTTTGAGTGAAAAAATATTTGAGGATTTTATGATCCGTATAGATCTCCACCTTCTCTCCATATAGGTAATGCCTCCAAATATTAAGCGCAAAAACGACAGCTGCCAACTCTAGATCATGAGTAGGATAATTCCTCTCATATTCTTTAAGTTATCGTGAGGCATAGGCTATGACTTTCCCATGTTGCATGAGAACACATCCTAACCCTTTTCCTGAAGCATCAATGTAGATGACAAATCCCTCCGAGCCAGATGGTATTATCAGAACAGGTGCTCAAATAAGCCTCCTCTTGAGTTCTTGAAAACTCTTCTCACATTCTTCGCTCCAATCGAATTTTGTATCTTTCCGAGTCAGCTGAATTAATGGAGTAGTGATTCGAGAAAACCCTTCTACGAATCTCCGATAATAACATGCTAAGCCGAGAAAGCTACGTACTTAAATCACTGACTTAGGCTGCTCCCAGCTTTGAATTGCTTTAATCTTTACCGGGTCAATAGATATTCCATGATTTGATATCACGTGCCCAAGGAATGCTACTTCCTTAAGCTAGAACTCACATTTCTTTAACTTGGTATATAACTTGTTTTCACGAAGCTTTTGGAGTATCAGCCTCAAGGGTTGCTCATGATCTTCACGGCTTTTGGAGTAAATGAGGATGTCATCAATAAAGACGACCATAAAGTGATCCAAATATTCCTGGAATACTCGGTTCATCATATCCATGAAGGCAGTATGAGCATTAGTCAATCCAAAAGACATGACTAGGAATTCGTAATGCTCGTATCGGTTCCGAAAGCGCTTTTAAATGTAATCGCTTTTAATCTTCAATCATTGATATCCGAATCGAAGATCGATCTTTGAAAAGAATTTGGCGCCTTGCAACTTGTCAAACAGGTCATTAATACGAGGCAACGAGTACCTATTTTTGATGGTGACATGATTCAACTCCCGATAATCAATACAAAGTCGCATACTTCCATCTTTCTTCTTCACGGATAGAACAGGAGCACCCCAAGGAGACGTACTAGGTCGAATGAAACCGATGTCTAAAAATTCTTGCAGTTGGGTTTTAACTCCTGAAGTTCAATAGGAGCCATTCGATATGAGGCTTTGGAAATGGGTTTTGTACCGGGTTCAAGGTCGATACCAAACTCAGTTTCACGCTCCGGGGTAGGCTATGAAGTTCTTCGGAGAATACATCAGGGAATTTATTAACAATAGAAATATCATTCAAATCTAACGTATTTTTGTTTAAATCTGTGATATGAGCTAAGAAAGCTTGACATCCATTTTTCAATAAACGAATAGCTTTATGGCTTGAGATGACCGTGATTGATTTTAATGGTTTGGTCGATTGAATTCGCATAATAGGTTGATTAGGAATATGAAAGCTAACAACCTTACGAAAATAATCAATTTTAGCATGATGAGTAGTTAACCAATCAATTCCTAGAATCACGTCAAATGCAAGTATTTTTAAGGAGATAAGATCGACAGGTAACGTGCGGTTACCGATTTGAATCAAACAAGACTTATAAACAGTGGATGTAATGAAGGTTTCTCCCAACGGCGTTTCAACAGATAAGTCAAAGTCTAATTTCTCCGGAGTTAAACTTAAACGTTGAGCGCAAGTAAGAGAAATAAAAGAATGGGTAGAACCGGTATCAAATAAGGTATAAACTTCGCTAGAGTGTATGATTAGCTTACCCGTGATCACCTCGTTCAGATTCCTTGCTTTTTGGGAGGTTATGACAAACGCTCTCCCTTGAACTACTGGTTTTGTCTTGTCTGGGACGGCCTTTGATGCCTCCATCTCAGCTGGACGTAACTTTGGTGCACGACAAAATCGGGTAAGGTGACCTTCTCTTCCATAATTGTAACATATTTTGGACTGTTGTGCACAGTTTAGACTGATGCGTCCCTCCCCTCCACATTTGAAGCGTATGATAGGTGGTCGTTCTCATTCCTTAACAACGAGTGTTGGTGCTGACATCTTTCCATCATTATTGAATCTCCTCTTCTTGAAATGTCCATTCTTATTGTCTTGGCCATGATTACCACCGAAGTGGTTACCATTTCTGGCATGTTGATTCCATCCACGTTTGTTGTCACCGCTTCTATAACTGCCACCACTGGTATTATCATTTTTCCGGCTACTTTTTCTTGGTTAGGTTAACTCGTTATCGCACTCCAATAACTTAGCCTTATTCACAACATCTGAATACAAACACAGTTTATGAGAAATTAGATATTGACGTATCTCGAGTTTCAAACCTCTTAGAAATATTCGCGTCATTCTCTCCACATTATCAACCAAGTGAGACGCAAACAGGGACAACTCGGCAAACTTAGCTTCGTACTGTGACACGGTCATATTGTTCTGCTCCAACTTGATGAACTCTACCTCTTTTATGTGACAAATACTTTTGGGAAAGTACTTGTCGTTGAATAGTTCTGGGAACTTCTCCCAAGACATCTTCAGTGCGGCAGGTTGAGCACGCTTTACCGATTCCCACCAGTAATCTGCCTCTCCTCGCAACATGAAGGTGGCAAAGGGAACCTTTTGCTCCTCGGAGCATCCCAAGATATCAAATATCTTGGTGATCTGCTTTATCCATGCTTCCGCCTTAAGTGGTTTTGGCTCTCCAATAAACTCCGGTGGTCCCATCTCGTTGAACAGTTTAGCGGTGACCGTCCGAGAGTTTCCAGTGTTTCCACTTACATTTTGGACAGGAGCCGCTCTCGCCTGATGTTGCATGAATTGCATAAAGCCTCTGAACATTCCATCATTCATCATTTGGTTAGTGTTGTTTTTTGCATGAGGATTGTCGCCTTCCTGATGCACATTATCCTGATTATTGATCTGTGGAGACTCACGGTCTCCTGTGCTCCATTGCTATTCTCAACATTCTCGGATGTCATTTTCAAATACTGCCACAAAACAAGGGTTAATTGACATGCAACATATTATCCCTATACTCTGACCGACCAATTAAATACCAAATAAACTTAGGTAGGTCATACTAGCTAAGCGAAGAATTCCCCTCTCTCCGGCCCCAGTCCTAGTCTCACATCTTAGCCAGGGATCATATCCCTAACCTTTGATACCAACTGTGATGCCCCCAAAATAGGTATACATCACCCATCTTGAGTCGCCAAATACATGGTACAAAATTCAAATACAACTTAATTATACAACAGTTGTGTAAAATACGACAAAACATAATCTAAGAGTTTTAATAAGAATATTGTCATCTAGACAATATCCACACTCAATGGAGTCCTCATTACATTTATTGTCACACTATTTTATAGAATAGTGAGGACTACTAAAACAACCATCTGGACCGTCAATCCGTTCCCCAACTTGTCCCAGCTATATTTTCATTTCCTAAAGAGAACAATGAAAGAAAGGGTGAGCTCAACTAGCCCAGTAAGAAATATTATGACTAAGATAATCCAGAATAATTTATCGTTAGCCTTCAACAGTGTTAAACTGATAAAATATAACAAACATCAAGTTTAACTGTAGCGGGACAAACAATCCATTAGAAGAGTCAAGTAGAGAATAAAATCTACTATCTTCTATGATTTAAAAGGTTTTTCATCACTTTTATTGCTGAGACTCAACATAATAAATAAACCACATCATCCCTGCACTTCGGCCAAGGATATTCATTAGTATCATGACCACAAATTATCCATGCACTACGGGCCAAGGATATTCATGTATTCATCAATGGTCATGATCATGCCAACAACTGTCCATCAATGCACTACGGCCCATGAGGACTTTTACCACATCATTTGTAACATTACGGTCATGATTATACCGAATAATCCCTGGTTATAATCATACCAAGTCCATCTATGCACTATAGGCCACAGATGACTTTCAACATATTATAAACAGGAGGATGATGACAATGATATAAGAATTCAATTAAACAAGTTCAAGGATAAATTTTTAAAGATTTATAATTTAATTTATCCAGAAATAGATAACGTCCAAATTGTCAACACGATACTGTTTTGTGTAGTAAAATTCAAGAATGCTAAGAAGAATATTTCCATAAAAAGATACTGGATGAAGCGCAAATATCCAGGATATTCTACTAATTTTATGGATTATTGAAGCCAAAACTTTAACCAACTGAGTATAATAGAATATATGAAACTGCAAATGGATTTTTTCCCGAAATGCGGTAATCCACGTAGACAGATCATTTCCACAATTTAATAAGGAATTAATATGAAGGATCATTCACCATGCATGCGGTAGTCCACATAGACAGGTTATTCCAACAGAATAATAAAGAATGGAATAACAGAAGAATTCACCATGCATGCGATAGACCGCACAGAAAGGTTATTCCAACAGAATAATAAAGAATGAAGTAACAAATGAATTCACCAAGCATGTGATAGAATAATAAAGAATGGAATAACAACCCTTACGAGTATTAAAAGAAAATAACTCTCTTCATGAATACGAAAGAAATAATACCCCTTACCTTAGAAGAAACTGGATACTGGAATAGTGAGGTAACAGACTTCTCTTCTTCTTTCTCTCTATAATTTCTCTCTATAATAATTGCTCTTGTGAGACTTAGTGAATTGGTGAGAATGAAAGAAGAATGAGCTTATATTTATAGGAAAATATAGTTTCGATAATTGCATGTTTTGGGGCTCAAAATATTACAGTATAATACCTTCCTCTTTTTCTTCATTTTTAATTTAGTCATGCAAGTATTATCAAACTTTCACCACCTCCCCTAATAGTAAATAATGTGAATTAATAGTTCATTCATGTGACTTAATTGTATAATCATGTGAAAAAACTAATTATAGTATAGTACCTTCATCTATACCTCCATTTTTAATTTAGTCATGCAAGTATTATCAATCTTGCACCACTTCCCCTAATAGTACATGAATATGAATCAATAGTACACACGTGAACAAATAGTTATAAGCATGTAAAATAATAGCAATTAATTGCTTATTTATCCGATTAATTACCCGATTGGTCAATATAACCTCCAGATATCAATTATTATCGAAATAAATGTCGATTTCCACTAACACTAATAATCCCAACACAATGGAACTATCAATTCATCTTTAATTAACACGAACTTATTCATCATTAATATTATAACTCACAATATTTAACAATCAGGTCGTTCCCAGGAAAGAGGGGGCTTTCCGATAAGGATTTCTCCTTATTCGCGCTCAATTAGGTGACTAAACCTCTCCTTGACAGTACTTCTAGACATTGTCAATATTGTAAATTATAATATGAATAATTTTGTCGTCTCAATTATTGATTTAATAATAATAAATATTACGCAGATGATCTCGTGACAATGATTAAATCAATAATATGAGAGATATGATGCAACAATTCAGAGTAATAATTGAGTATAACCGAGTGACTTCTCACGTATGCATCAATAATCAATACTGGTATTACTACTATACAACCACGCCATTCATCGTATTTTTTACCACCGGGTAGTTCAACAGTTTAATGGTAAAACTTTCGCCGTTATTTTTATAAAAATATAATTTTGTCGTTTTCTAACTACGATAATACTTTCGTTGTGGGGTCCACCAATGATTATGCCGTCGTACAAATATCCCCTGTTAAAACGAATATTCCCCGACTAATCGAATATTATATAACCACTTGTTTACTTTGCAAAATTTGCAAATAATACCCACAAATATAACATTATATCAAATCCACACCATAATATTCAAAAATATATTTCGAGAAAAATTAATCTTTATTCATAAAAGTTGGGGTCTTACACATAGCTACAGCTTAAAGTTTACGCTGAACAGTTTACCGCAATCTCTATATAACACATAAGGAAATAACACATACACCAATTAGTCATATACTTGACTTACGCATTGGTTTAAGCTTAAATTTACTTCTTAGGGTTCGCGTTCTTGCAATCTAAGTTTACGCAACCAACATTCTTTACCGGTTTACAGCTTTACGACATACGGAGATGTCTTAACTCATAATCATCTTTGATAATTTACATTCTTATCTTCTTCTTATAACTCTTCTAGGACTCAGTACACATCACATCTCTACTAGTAGTCCATATGGTACTCTGAGTGATTTCCACCAATAAACTAGTTTCCCGTCTCGTCTACACTGTCTTTCACAATGAGTTAGATCGGTTGCCAGTTTCGTATATATAACCTTCCAGAATTTTAAATGTAATATTAAATATTTATTGAATTATATAAATATTTAATGGATGTGTTTATCATTAAATAAATATTTGTTTAATTGATTTAATTTTGTTTGGAGAATTATTTGTTAAATAAATAGTTGATGAATTAAGAAAATTATTATTATATTGATATTTCAATTTAATGGTTAATTATTTGTATTGTGTTATGTGATCAAAATGAATTATTTAATTAATTATGATTTGAATTAATTAAATTAAATATGAAAACTTGATTAAATATAGTGTGACAAATAACTATTTTATAAGAGTTATTAAAATAAATTAAATTAGTTTAATTTAGTTTTTAACAAACAAGGCTTAATATATTAATTCTTTAATATTTAAAGGGTTTTGCCAAACAAGCCTTATGGCTTTTGGGATTTCTAGTTTTTTTAAATTAAATTATATAAATAAAACAAATAAAATAATAAATATAATATATTTATATTATATACGTTTATGTTATAACTGTTAATATCATTAGTATGCGTATTAAGGTGTCAATTTTCTTTTACGTATTATGTGTCTATATTGGCTAAGCCTAAGAGAGCAGAACATTGAGAGTTCAAAGAGCTTGAGAGAATTGAGAGAAAGCTTGAGAGAAATTGAGAAGAGTTGTCTGCAATTGCAAGGAATTATCACACTAGTTGAAGGTATTTCTTATACAGCCCTAAATATATATATATATATATATATATATATATATATATATGTTGACGTCGGGATTTTTGGGTGTCCCTTTCCGTTACTTGTTCTTTGTGTTCTCATTTTAGGTGAGATTTGTTTGAAAAAACAAGTGAAAAAGGTCCGACATGTATGATGTCGACGATGGGATTGTTAAGAGTCGCAAGTTGGTTTTTTAAATGGTTGTACCAACACAACCGAGAAAAGGTTTGCATATTGACCCAGTGATGTGACACTGATATACGGGTCGGCAAAACCGAAATTCGTTTAGGGTCCGGGGACTTGGTTATGCGGGGGGAAGGTGTTAGGCACTTCTACATCCGTCATTACCACTACGGACCGCCTCTTTTCAAGAAACTATTATATGAGTGTGTGTGTGTGTGTGTGGGTCAATGTACTGTTATATGAAAGGTGTGCGAGGCCTCATTCGAACCTATATACACAGGGTTTGAATTTATGTAAAAATTTAGTTTTTAGCAATATATGGCAATGATGTTTTATAAAAGAGGTTTTTTAAACCATGATGCTCAATAGGAATTGAGACCTTTTATACCTCCATTTTTATTAAGTGAGCGGCTGGATTGATTTTATTTGACGGATGCGAGGCATCCGTATGAAAAATAATACATCCAAAAATAGTGTCGACTTCCTCGTGGGTATGGAAACCATCTGAGGAAATACAGACATCGCAGAATAATTTACAAGCTGCTTACAGCTGAAAATGTCCATCACGGGAATCGAATCTAGATCCAATGAGATGAATCTGTGATCACATGATTCCTAGGCGAACAAAATATTACAATTTGTATAAAAGCAATAAGCAGGTATATATATAAAAGCGGTAAATATATATACAGACAGGATCACCAACCACGAAGCACCTCCATGGGGGATCAGAAATGTAAATAAAGTTGTAATACTACCAACCGCCACAAAGGAAACTCTAAAGGATGTAATGTAAATAAAGTCAAATGCGGCCAATCGCCACGAAAGTAAACTCTAGGCCGGACTAAATATAAAGAAAGCTATAAAAGCGATCAACGCCACGAAAGGAACACGAGTGCGAGACAAAATAAATATATATATATATATATATATATATATATATATTATATATATATAAAAGCAATAAATGCACCTGATGTAAAATCAGTGCTCATCGAACATAGTTCGACCACAGCTTCATATATATAATTATATATATATATATATATATATATATATATATATATATATATATATATATATATATATATATATATTAAAAACGCACTGCATCAAGTTCAGGCTCATCGAACAAAGTTCGACACACAATTGATATATATAAGTATATATATATAAAAAGCGAATAAACGCACTGCATCAAGTTCAGGATCATCGAACAAAGTCCCACACACAGTTGATATATATAAGTATATATATATATATATATATATATATATATATATATATATATATATATATATATCGAATAAACGCATTCGCATCAAGTTCAGGCTCATCGAACAAAGTCCGACAAACAGTTAATATATATAAGTGTATATATATATATATATATATATATATAACGCAATAAACGCTCTAGACCGAAGTCTAGGCTCAATCAAGGCATAACTCGATAATGTTAGTCAATATATATATATATATATATATATATATATACAGACTGGAATGAAACCACGGACTGAAGTTTGGGCAAAAGCAAGCAACACGACTCTCAATGTGTAGAAGGGTGTGTGCAAAGATGAAGAGAAAGACTCTAAAGTGTGTGAGAAGGCTTACAGCTGACTGATAAAAAGGGCTTCTATATCTTTAGAATGGGTAGACACTAGGCTTTTTTGGGTACAAAAGAGGCTATATATGAGCTCACAGGTGTTTGAAAGTGGGAAAATACACTGTATGGCGAGTGCAAAGCAAATTGTGCAGGGTTTCCCCGTCTTTTTTTCTCTTAAAAATCAGCACCCCAAGCCTCTTATTTATAGGCAAAAGTTGCCGCAGGTGTACCTGCGGCTCAGCCGCAGGTGTACCAGAGGTTGGTCGGGTTGGCTCGGTTCTGTCGGGTCAGGTCATCTCGAAGTACGTGCACTCAGGCACTGTAATGTCCACTCGGATTTTGAGAAGTGCAATCCGGGCATCCGTTTGGAGGTATTCAGGACCTATTTCAGACCGCCATTGTTGAGAGTTGTACGATGGGATGGGATTAGAGTTTGTATGAAGTCTTTGAAGATGGGACGATGCCCTCCGGTCTTCAAGCCTCAACTTTCATTCGTTACCCTGCACAATAGTCACTCGGGATTGGTTAGCCTTGTGGGACATTATTGCATAGAGACGAGACATGGCATCGTTTTGGACGAGATGGCGATGTTGCCTCTCACCGGTGTTACTGCCGGATTGGGCCGATAAGCAAACGTTGCTTAGACTTCGCTGAGATTGGACTGCTGCATTTATTGAAGGTCCTCATTGTCATCTTTGAGGTGTGCCTGTCTTCCCGATGTGATTGCCGTGTTGGCACAGTGTATTTTGTTGTGAGTGCCGAGATTGAAGCTGATGCCATTTGAAACAAGCATTTCCGGGGTCATCTCTGAAACTGCATTCCTTGGGGTTATCACCAATGTTGGTGGCTATTCCCATGGTTGGGACTGAAACTGGATACCTCGGGGTTATCTCCAAGATTAATCGGTCTTCTCCGGTGTGTGTTCCGGTATTGTATCTGCAGGTCTCAGGGTTAAATCTGAGGTTAAAACTGTTACTCCCAGATTGCGATCCGGGGTTAATGCTGAACTTCCGATAGTGTCCGGTATGGATTTGGATTGTCTTTCAGGGTTCTCTCTTAAAAGACAAATCTGTCCTCCTGTAATGTTAGTAATAGTAGTATAGAAAATTTTGAGTGTTTACAGATGCCCCTCTTTATCATACTCATGCATGGCGATGCATGGGTAGGATAAAGAATCCTAGACACTTGAAATGCAACAAGATAAACATGGTACTATGGATAGTAACATGATGCAAATATATGATGCATGTGTACGGGGTTGTGGCCCAACATGCTGGGGATGATTGTTGGTTCCCTGTTGCTTCAACTGGGGATTGGCAATACTGACCAGATCTGATGTGCAAGTCGAATCTGTTAGGATATTGGTGTTGGAGTTATCACCAAATTCCTGTGTTCTTGATAACGACTTGATACTGAAGGGGTATCTCTTATGTGTAAGAGATCTGTGGGGATAAAGCTTGATCTGTTTGAGGATGTGTATAACATATTCCATCATCTATCCTCTTGGATAATGTTGACCTCTCCTGGTTAGGATCGCCAGAATATGTCATGATTCTGTTGGATTTACTGCCAACAACAAATGCTGTTAGGGATGCCTGACCTTCGTTGACGTGTGAATCAACGGCTGAAACATCCTGTGGGATATACTGTCAAGGTTCCTTGGCCTTTGCTGACGTGTGAATCAATAGCTGAAACTCTGTGAGGAGATCGTCAAGGTTGCTTGACATTCGCTGACGTGTAGATCAACGGAGCATTGCATTGTGACCCCCGCCGGGGATCCGCTGTGGAATATGAGCAGCTGGGTATGAGAACCTCGAACAACTCTATAGCTCTGACAGGTTTAAACGCTATCGGCTGAAATGATGTCAAGTTTGCTTGACCTTCGTTGATATGTGTGTCAATGGCTGAGCATGCGTTGCTACTCCCACCGGAGATATACGTTGTAACCCCCGTCAAGGACTCACGTTGTAACCCCTGTCGGAGATCCACTGGGGACGCATGAATATGTACGCAACTACCGAACGGTTCTTAACGTTTCAATGGGTTTACTTGCCATCGGCTAAAATAATGTCAAGGCTGCTTGACCTTCGTTGATAGAGTTGTCAATGGATGAACGTGTTGTAACCCCCACCGGGGATCTACGTTGTAACCCCCGTCGGGGATCCATGTAGGGTAACGACCCGAAGTTGGCGGCATCGAACCTATATAAGGTTTTGCCGTATGTAATTTGTGACAACTGAGGTCATCGGCAGAGTATACCTTGTGTTAAGGCGACTACCAATGAGTGATGTACAGATTCAAAGTCTCATCTGAGAAGACCATGATTGTATGCTATTTTGCTCAATCGCGTGACATTTTTATTCCCAATTTGACCTTTCTAGCCCGTAAGAACTCCGTTTTAACTCGAACTGGACCAAGCCAGAGGGGTGGGGCCCACATAGAGAAGCCGCAGGTGGGCCTGCGGCTAGGTGTGGATGATAAATCCCAGCAGCCTGCCTTCACAAGTCACTTTTAACTTGTTTCTCTCTAGAAAAAACCGTGAGCCACTTCCAGATTTGCTGAGTTTGGGCTGGTTTCTGCAAATTCTCTCACCGTACAAGTGTTCTACACTATCCTGGTAACGTATGCATGTATGTTTTCCAGCTTACTCATTCAGATTAGATTGTGAGATATTGCACGAAATGCATCTAAACACATAGTAGTGATTATGTATGCACAAATGACTTGATAAAAATATTCAACATAGTAAATGTTAGAATTAAACCATGTTTGAACATAATGATGTGAAAAATTTGACTTCGAGACATACCAAATTGCACCTTTTTCTGCTATTTTTTGTCCTATTTGAGGTCCAATGAGCAAAAGGTAGAAAGGCAAAATACTCCTAGCATTGACGTTGGCCTTATGCATGATGTTCTTGATTTTTTATGCATATATTCTGTATATAACTTTGGGGTAGGTGTGCTACTGAATGGCCACCTAGACATGCCTGTGCGCATGTGGATAGTCCTATTTTCAAAGGGGACTATGGCAAAATTTTTCCAAATGTAGGCATTGGGTAGTCATGCATTCTAACTCTATTATATGTTAAAGTAAATGCATGCATGCATATAGTCATATAATTCATTTTAGAAAGCTCTTGGTAAGGCAATACCACACCCTATCTGAGGTGATTTGGAGACTTGTTGTCCAGATATTATGGATCCGGATCAGCCGAGCAGTTCTTACAGGACCGCTTCTGGCATACGGCGGAGGGCTTCTAAAGTGCCTCGTCCCCGTTCTATCAGACAGCCTCGTCGGTTGGTGGAGGATGTGATTCATCCCGTCCAAGTAGAGGTTCCAGACGTTGAGGACGAGGAGGTGGATATTGAGGATCCCGCTCCTGCTGTACATATCCCTCGCAGGGAGCTTCCGAGCATCCAGGTGGTGAACCCAGAGTTGCTAGGTGATTTGGGTAGACACCCATCGATGTACTTGCATGCTAACGAGGTATGACGTTAGACTTTATCTTTCTTCTTTCCTATTGATGAGGATTAAAAGGGTTCTGATGTTGATCTGTGCTTCATGCAGGTTCCAAGTTTTAAACAGCCTCGGGGGAACTGGTTTAGCATCCACTCCATGTACCAGGCGCTTCATCCTGATTATAGAGCAGTAGTGCATGAGTGGGGATTTGGGGCATTTTTCTCCATCCTTCCCCGTCGTTGTCCCTGGGGTTACCTCGGGGCATTGTTTGAGCGATGGTTTCATCAGACTCAGTCACTCCACCTGCTGGATTGCGAGGTGATGATGACGCCTATGGATTGGTGATTTATCACAGGTATGGAGTTTGGAGGGGAGCCAGTTCCTTGCATGGCGAATATCACCCCTACTACCGTCTGGTCCTTATTAGGAGTTCTGGCGGGTGCGTTCAAAGGTAGGACTGTCCGTTCAGGTCCTTTGAGCGTAGATGTTATGAGTGGGCTATTGAGTGAGCTCATGCCTGATGATGTCAGGATTAGGGATTGCGTTCTGCGACGATTGTTCCTGATAATCATTCGAGGCTGCTTCATAGCAGATAACTCTTCCATGGTATCTTTCGCTCTGGTCAGGGCCACACACGATGTGGACCGTATAGGAGAGTATGATTGGGGCTCTTACACCTTTGCCTATTTCCTCTGGGGCATGCGTCTGCACTCACAGGATTTGACCGAGGCTTGGCTATAATTTTACCCGTTTCTGCTGGTGAGTATTTCTTTTATCTTTTCCTTTCACAGGTTAAGAGTGTTTACTGATAGCAGATGTTTTGCTGGTGTTGGCAGTTTTGGTGCGGAGGATAGCTACTCACGACATTCAGGGGATTTCACTATGTCGAAGGATCATTGGCTTTCACCGAGTTGATGTCTCGATACTTTGTGTCTTGTCATACACGGTACATGACGACGCAGCACATGGATGAGATAGATATAGGCGTTATCATGGTGGTGAGAGCTCTTAGGGAGGGTCGTACCATTGTACCTATGATCATGGTAGAGACCTTGCGATCGGCAATCCCATCACTGCATGATTTACCCATCGTGGCTATGTCAGATTCCTTTTCAAATGATCGGAGTGTGTAGATGCTCACCTGGTTCGATTTTTGGCGTATATCCGAGATCCATTTAGCATATTGCTGTGCTCGGGGCTTTGCTCACCATACAGCTTCATTACTCATGCTCCGGGCATGGATTTCCTCCCTTTGGCTGGCTTGAGGGGTGTGACGACTTATCATCCATTGGCCGTGATGTCACAGTTTGACCAGTTCTAGGATTTTCATCCTTTTGAGGGGGCGGCAGGTCAGCACTCAGCTTCTCGATACCTCTCAGCCGAGGACCGATCTCGTGTATACGCTTGCTGGGATCAGCGTGAGCTAGCTGCTTTTCCTGCCAGTCGTCCCAGTTATCCCGCAGAGTACTTCGCATGGATGGAGACAAAGGTTTTATTGGCTGTAACAGTATTTGCAGTACTAGAGATTGAGTTAGACGATGTAGAGCCTATAGAGGACATTGATACCTACATCTAGGAGGATACTGCTGTTGGGTTGCCACCATTTCTTCCGGATTCTCCTAGTACCAGTACTTTTGTGATCCAGCACTCGGCACAGTATTTAGAGCAGAGTCTTCATCTGATGGCCTTTGAGAGAGACCAGATTCGATCTATGATGTCGACTGCTCTTGATGTGAGGGACGCCGCCCTATAAGAGAGAGACGAGGCATTAGCTCGTAGAGATGCCGCTGTTATTGAGTGGGATAAGGCCTGGTCAGACAGAGACACAATGATAGTTGAGCGGGATAGTGCTATATCTTCCCGGGATGTGGCTGTCACAGATAGTATTGCAGCGAGGTCCCTTACCACCGGTATGATCGCAGAGATGAGCGCTTATATCGATGAGCATATGGTCATCATGCGATGGCTACTGATCTGCTTGGGTCGTGTAGATATTCTTATCCGTGAGACTACAGCCTTTACCTCCTTCATCCGAGAGGGATGCCATGTTGGTCTTGCTAGCTCGCATGTACCCCGATTCGTAGATGATCTTGTATTTAATCGCATGTACTAGCTTAGCCATTTTGTCATGTATACGCTCATATCAGATATATATTAAACAACATTATATATGATAGGAAATATATTTTGGATCACTTCCTTTTAGATATGCCTTTCTATTTGCTTCGATATTTTCCCTGCTTTGCTTGTGGCTTGTGATCCGGATGAATTCTGAATTCTTCCTCGTGGATGGACATTGAGTCGTCTTGGATAGTTCGAATGGATCATCGATCTATGTATATCCCTACCATTTTTGTGTCTTGGGACTTGTTTCTCGAATGGAAATGTGGAGAGGAGTGTGGCTTTCCTCTCTGAGATTGACCGCACCACAGATGGTTGCCAATACTTCTATTTAGGAGAAGCCTAGTTAATTCCACCTCTTATGGTTTAGTATTTCTCTTCGAGGTATGACTGCAGCTTAGATGGTCGCTGAATCTCCTATTTGGGAGGAGTTTAGGTTATTCCATCCCTTTAGTCCGTCAATGAAATGTAGTGGATTGAAAGAGAATCCCAATACCACCGACAATGGTTTGTGTTTTGGTAGGGGTGAGACCGCACTCATGAATGGTCGCCACGCATTCTCTATTGAAGAGGAGATCAGTCTCCGTAGTTCGAACCTCGGTGTAAGAGGTTCAACGTCAGATATATGGTCGATATGGTGTAGGAATGTTTTTGGTTGTTTTTGTTTTGTAAGGAGAAGAGGGTAGAAATGTTTTGTTGTTTTTTTGTTTTATCATGACCAAGCCATACGAAATGGTTGCCTACGTACTCCTATTGAAGAGGAGATCAGGTCGACGTAGTTCACCCCTCAAGGCGAGAAGAAAAGCGTAATCCCATATGCAGGTCAGAGTGCGGGGAGGAGAAAGTTTAATCCTAGGTTGAGGATAAATCGCAGAGTGAGAAGTTTGATCCCATGTATGGGTAGCCAAACTACGAACGCAAGAGGTTCAATCCGCGGTGGGATGACCTAAATTGTATGAGCGCAAAGGAGAAAGCCAGGCTGCTGGCTTGAAGAGTATGTTTCCCTGAGGGGCAAAGTGTAGCAAATTGTAGGTGGTAAAGGGTTAAAGAACCGGAATGACTGGTGACCTAATGATGATGCACTGTGGTGTTTCTTTGGTTACTTCGATATAATACCGCTTTCACGGTGTCCGAGTTGATGAGTTGTGGAAATTCATCGCCATTCCATTTCTTGTAATCTTAGAGCGCCTCCCGTCAATACTTCTTTGACAATAAACGGCCTTCCCAGCTAGGAGCGAATTTTCCTTTGGCCCGATCTTGATTGTCAAGAATCTTCTTCGTAACCAAGTCATTTTGTTTAAATTGTCAGAATCGGACTTTTTTGTTATAGGATCTCAAGATCCTTTGCGATATAGTCGACCATGGAAGATAGCCGCGGTTCGCTTTTTCGCCTATCAAAGACAATTGGTGATACCTGTCTTGTACCCATTGGTTTTCATCCAGCTGAGCGTCGATCAACACTCTAAGAGATTCCATCTCAACTTCTATGGGGAGCACTGCTTCCATCCCATAGGTTAAAGCGTAGGGGGTTGCCCTTGTTGAAGTACGCATTGTGGTTCTGTAGGCTAACAGAGCAAGAGGCAACAAAGTTAGCCAATCTTTATGGTCATGACATCTTTTGCATAATCTTCTTGATATTTTTGTTAGCCGCTTCAATAAAGACCGCTCATCTTCTGGACGATAGATGACAGAGTTAAGATGTTTGATGTGGAATTTACTGCATAACTCCTCCATCATTTTGTTGTTGAGGTTTTTGGCATTGTCTGACACAATCACCTCTAGTTGTCCATATCGACAAACGACATTGTTTCTGATGAAAGTAATGATGACTTCTTTAGTGACCTCGGGAAGGAGGCCGCTTCTACCCACTTGGTGAAGTAGTGATCATGGTGAAGATAAATCGGTGACCATTACTGGCTTTAGGCTCAATGGGCCCAATAACGTCCATTCCCCACATTGAGAAAAACCAAGGCGAACTCATATTATGGAGCTCCCATGGAGGGGCGTGTATAACATTCCCATAAATCTGGCACTGATAGCATCTTCTGACGTGGTCGTTTTAATCAGCTTTGAAAGACAACTAGTAATGTCCCGTCCTGAGGACTTTTTTGACAAGGAGGGGGCCACTCATGTGGGGGCCACAGACTCTACCATGGATTTCATCCATAAGCCTTTGGGCTTGATCTTTGTCTAGACACCGAGGAGACCTAGTCCTCGCATCTCTTTTATAGAGCGATCTCCACTCGTGTAGAACTTCATAGTAAGTCGATGGATCCGCCTTTTCTCGGCCAAAGCTAGCCTCGTGGTGTAGATCCATCTCACAGATATTCCTTGATATGTCGATACCAAGGAGGTTGGATGGGAGGTAGCTCATCCGATACTTCTCCAACGTAATTCCCATAGTCAGCCTTGTGCAGGACATTGTGACGCTGCAAGTGTTCCTTGTCCGATATGCGAATCAAGGAGGCCAAAGTTGCTAATGCGTCACAAATCATTCCTATTACGAGGAATGTGTAAAAAGAGATTTCTTCGAACTCCAAAGCCATCTCCAAAACTCCGCCGATGGTAAGGCAAAGAAATGTAGTTCTGGTTTGATAGACTCGGTGGATTGTTTGATTACCAACTCCGAATCTCCAAGGACAAGTTAACCGCTTGATGCCCATTGAACGGCAAGTTTTAGCCCCATGAGACGTTCTTTCATACATACCAGATTGTTGGTGTGCCGATAAACTATAATTTGACGACAACGGGATACTGCTCCCCCGTATCAGATACTAGAATTGCTCAAGCTCAAGAACCTTCCATGTTAACAGCTCCATCAAAATACATCTTCCATGATTGGCGTGTATCAGATTGATGGTGTTCACGCATCACATTACTCCTTCATCGGGAAATATGTTTCCAAGGGTTTGAAATCCTCAAGGTGCGGTGGCCAGTTGATTTGCGATTCCTTGACCTCTGATGGACTTTTGAGTCACATATATAATGTTAAATTGTTATAGGATCAACTGCCATCTGGACAGCCGGCAATTCAACATGGGTTTGTTAAACACGTACTTGAGAGGATCCACGCGGGATATGAGGTGGGTTGTGTGACCATGGAGGTAATGTTGTAACCTCATGGAAGCCCATGCTAAAGCACAACATGCCTTCTCGATTAGAGTGTACTTGTGTTCACTTCTACTGAACCTTTTGCTGAGGTAATAGATAGCTCGTTCTTGGCCTCTATCGTCTTTCTGTCCCCGCATACAGCCCATGGCATTGTCACTTATAGACAAGTACATGAACAGGGGAACATCATCCCTGGGTGGTACCAAGATAGAGCTTTGACTAGTCGCTTTGATTGATAAAGGAAGGCATTCGCACTCATCATTCCATTTCATGGAGGAGTTCTTCCTTAATAACTTGAAGATCGGCTCACAAGTTGCACGTGAGTCGAGAGATAAACCCGCCGATGAAGTTGATCCTTCCCAAAAATCCCCGTATTTCCTTCTCTGTCTGAGGAATGGGCATTTCTGTGATGGCTCAGATTTTGGTAGGATCCAGCTCAATCCCTTTGTGGCTGACTAGAAATCCTTGCAACTTGCCTAACTTGATGCCAAAGGCGCACTTAGGTGGATTCAACTTCAAGTTGTACTTACGCAACTTGTTGAACAACTTTCTGAGATGGTCTAGATGGTCATCCTCCTTCCGGGACTTGACAATGATGTCATCCACGTAGATCTCAATCTCTTTATGCATTAAGTCATGGAAAAGAGCCATCATAGCTCGCCGATAGGTAGCTCCAAAGATTGATGAGGCCGAATGACAACCGCCTATAGCAAAAAAGTTCCCCAAGGAGTGATGAAAGTAGTCTTCTCAACGATCTTCCTCGGAACCATGATCCGATGGTACCCCTCAAAGCAATTAAAGAAGGAGTACATGTCGACATTGCACAGATTGTTGTCAATGAGAATGTGGATAAATGGCACGGAAAGTCATCTTTTAAGCAAGCTTTGTTCAAGTCCCTTAATCCACGCAAACTCGCACCTTCCCTCCGTGTTTAGGCATGGGTACAATGTTGATATCCACTTAGGATATGTAGACACCATGATGATGCTTACTTGAAATTGTTTCACAATTTCTTCTTTCACCTTTAAACTCCACTCAAAGTTTCAATCGCCGAGCTTTTGCTTGATCGCTTAAATCCTCTTTAATGGGAAGGCGATGAAGGACAATGGCGTTAGATAAAAACCCACCATGTCTTCACGAGACCATGCAAACACATCCTGAATTGGGTTAATAGCGTAACCATGTCATTCCTTTGGTTTGGGGTAAGGTCCGAACCAACTGGATTAACTTAGGGGCTTTCTAAGGTTCCGGATCGAAAGAAGTGGTTTGATCAAGGTTGGGTTTGGGTTTGTCTTTGACCCATTCTTGAATTTTTGGAGGCACCTCAATGTCATCCTCGAGATCCATCAAGGTCAATTCATCTCTACATCAAAGGTACAATCCTTGCGTGAGGAGAGGCATCGATCCGCAAATACAGCACATCTAAATTCGTAGTCCTCGAAACAAAATATGCTTTCACTTAGTATATATGAAATGTGTTGATCATACACAATGTTAGCATATATCGGCAAAATAAACCGCTAATACCGCATGTAAAAGTAAGCGCTTATTAGATCTACAAGGCGCGTAAAGAATTTCTCGCCCGCTTTACCCTCGCCGACCAAAGCAAGGAATGCTATCCCAATTGGTAAGGTAAAGTCCGGTGGACCGCAGCGATGGAGGGATTGTCATCATCCTCTCTCGCCCGAATGATGGCCATTATGTCAAGGCAATCATCGTCCGGGTTTATCTATTGGTATGTTCATCATGGACGATGATGCACATGCCCGACATTTATTCGCATAACGCTTTCCTCGATTCTCCGCCTCTTCTTCGATTCATCATGGATCTCGAATAACGATTTTCTTTACCTCCACCGTTTTCGGCTTAGGAAATAACATGGCCATGACATCGGCGGCACCTTTATCGAGGTTGTGCGACTCGAGTTTGAAGGCGGCCAAACGCCACATGGTTGAAGCTAAAGGAATCATTGATGCTTATGAGGATTCCTCGTGACTAGAGTCGCGCAAGAATAGCCTAGTTCAAATTGCTCCATCTTGCTTGGTTAATCAAATGGGGTACTCGGATACCGCCATCTTTACCAACCCTCGTCCCGGCTTATGACCCAACGACATCATTTCTTTAGTGGTCGATATCACCTCGCCAGAAATGTGGGTTCGGGCAATGGTGCTCCAATAAGCTGTGTTATTGGGTGTTGCTTATTTCCAAAGCATGAAAACCGATCGGTTCTACGTCCGCATTGGCATCGATGAACCAGTATATCCCCATGCCGAGGAATCTCGGTTCGGCCGACCGTGACCAAAGCTATTGTTGATAATGTACTTCAATTGTTGGTGAAGGGTGGAGGGGATCGCCTCGCCATGTGGATCCATGGTCGCCCCAAGAGCAGTTGTATCCCTAATCTATCTTGAGCACATGGAAGGATACACAGAATGTATGAGGGCCAATTTCGATCGGCAAACTCAATTACTCCAACCGAAAGTTACGGCGGCTCCATCAAAAGCTTTGATGATAGTATGGCTACTCTAATTTCGATTGAGATTGATATTCATCTTCACCAAGGTGGCATATGGGCAGATATTCAGAGAGGAACCTCCATCAATTAAGACTCCAACCACCATATATCCGGAGGACAAGACCGTAATGTGCAACGGTTTACAATAACCGGTCCCTTCGGATGGTATGTCATCATCAGTGAAGGATATCACATTGTTGTCGAAAATGTGATCAACCATGTGTTGAAATTTTTCTCAGATTCACCGATGCTCGGAGATAGGCTTCTTCCAAAACCTTTAACAAGACCTTCCTGATTCTCAAGTTGTGACCAAGTCCAAAATATATATTTGTGGTGGAGCTTCCTTCAAGCTTAAAACCACCGAGGCTTCATTATGACCCATAAAGGAGGAATTTTTCAATCTTCTCCACGGGTATTTTTCCTTTGATTTGATGGTGGGGTTCATCACCCGATGGGGAAGATACAAAGTGATTTTCCTTCGACAATCAAGAAGGGTATGTGAGGTGAATCCTTCACCTTCTCCATAATTCCACTAACCTCAAGTAAGCTAACAATAGGATATTGTGCTCGCATGGCAAGTTGATTGCCTCGAGCGGCCACTTTCAAAGGATTGTTTCTCCATTGAAATCAATTATCGCAGTGTTGTGAGAATGATTAATCCCTTCAACTTCAAAGAGATATAATCGCTACCACACTTTTCCACTTAGTAGGGCCTCGCATTCTTACTTGCACGTAACACGTTGTCGTTATCTCCGCCAAGCGCAGTACACCACTGTCGATTAGATTTTGAATAAAGTGGCGAAGTGCCCAGCATTCTTCTGTGCTGTGACCGCAAGACTGGGAGTGGTATTGACATACTCCATCAGAGTTGTATCATCCCGAACGATGTTGATTGGAGGTAGAAGGGAACTGATCCTTCCTTCATTGATTAACATGTGAAGGATTTCCTCCACGGGTCAGCCCAAATAGGTGAATTCCGCTTGTTGGCGAAATCCGACGGCTTTGGCATTTGCTCTTCGCTACTTTGTCTTCCAAAGATTTCATTTCGAAAAGGGACGAGGGAATATTCATGATGATTGGTAGGAGATCGCATGCTCCTGGGCCGATTAATTACCTAGTCACTTGATGCCGATAAGTCACCGCCGCCGCCAATCGCTCAATTTATTTGCAGAGAGTTTTCATCTTCGCTCCATCAGGAATCGAACTCAGATAATCCCATCCGTCATCGCCGCTTTGATGGTCTGGGGAATCACAAATGAAGTTGGAACTCGCCCACTACCTCCAATTAATCATGTTGACCTCTTCTTCTTCAGGTTGAGGAAGAGGGTCATTTCAGACGTGAGGCCGATCGGGTTTGGTGACTACGATCTCTCCATTATCTATTAGGTCCGTGATCTTGTGTTTCAAGGCCCAATAATCCCGAGTATCATGTCCAGTGCCTCTAAGCATGATAAGCACATTTCCTAGCGATTGAAACCCCGTCCATTAGGGCCGGGTGGTGGAAGAAGATGCGTAATTTTCTTCTCGTGTTGTCGAAGATTAAGAATGTTCTCGAGGGTATCCTCCAAGGGTGTAAACACTTGATGGCATTTGACTTCTCCACCTTTTGGTACTGCAGGGTTTGCAGACCGTACCGGAAAGGGAGTGTAGTTTCTCCTTTGAATGGGCATACTTTGATTGCCTTTTTGTCCCCTCGTAGATCGGGAAACATCTTCCTCTTTCTTTTTATGGACCTCCGGGGTTATTCCTATAATTTCTAGATTGGATGTGATCAGCAACATCTTTGAGTGTGGCTAGGTCTTGAATCTTTCCTGACTTCAACCCCATTTCAGCCATCTCCCCATGTTTAACTATTTCAGAAACGGCTTTGCCGATCTCTCTCAGCTAAAACTCTCATGAATGTCATGACCATTTCTTTCGATTCGACACGGCAGACTAACTTTGGCGTACCAGCGTCTCCACCTTTGAGCATACTCACCGAAAGACTCGTTAGACTGTTTCTTGATCGTGGTAATCTGATACCGATCAGGGGCCATTTGAGTTTAAAAACTTTATTGAGTGAGGAAGGCGTGTGCTAGCTCTTCCCAGCTATGGATTTTGGAGTTGTCTAATCTGTGTACCACTTAACGGCTTTTCCAGCTAGACTTTTTGGAACAATTGCATTCTCGAGTTTTTCATCCTCCGTGATAGGATCCCGCCACCAATAAAGACTTTTAAATGTGTATAAGGATCCCCTAACCCGTCCATATTTTTCAAAGTCGAGTTTTAAATTTTTCTCGATAGTGAACACCAGAAAAATACATAGATCAAGATATGAAACACTCCCCGTGTGTTCCAATTCCTTTGATAAATAAAGGGTCTCTTCCATTTGAGGACTTTCTTTTTGATGTCACCATTGTTCGGATCTCCAAAGGGAATGGGCAAGATCTCTCGCTGCTTTTGTTGGTCGATCCAACTGCGGGCTCGTACGGTAACGACCTAATTCTCCTCGTGTGGAGGGCTCAAGATGTACGGGTATTTTCCGACCCCGTAGATCGGGTGTAATTTTTTAATAGAACAAATTGAAATCAGAATCTGCTTGCTTAACCCGTCAATTCTTTGAGAAATCGGATTAAGTTCACCGGTCGAATGATGACATGATTGACTATAGGCCTGTTGCTTTTTTGGACTTTGACCTGGTAGTAGGTCCGATTGATTCCCTGCGAAAGACTGGCATAGTTTAGTCCTTAGGGAAGGTGTATAATGACATGTTATGTGATGTGTCCATTTAAGGAATTTTATCCTGCAAAATGGGTGTCAGCTGTTTGTAGCATGTATGTGGACATATTGCTTCATATTTCTCATTACATGGAGATAGATATGGAATGAAATTACAAGTAATTGTGTTTACAAGTAATTCAAATGAGAGCATAAAGAGACTTTCCTTCGCTTTGGGTTTATCGTAGGTCGACCTATCTTAGGTTACTCGCATGCTTTTTGCCATGAAGGTTCCCAAATCATCGCAATCTACTAGATGGGAAGTTAATCCTGGCCTTTCAACTGGAGCGAATTTGGTGGTGCTGCTTCGAGCCTCTAGAATTAGTCTTCTCACGAGTCCAAAGAATCAAACACCGACGGATAGCCTCTTAGTGGAGGGACCACACAACATACATTCACATACATCGTGTCTCACCGTATGAAATGATGACATGTACGAAGCACTAATATCATAAGCGCTTTATAGTACAAGCACTAACATCACACGCAGATATGATGCGAAGCACTAAGCTCAAACAAGACATGCATTCGCATACACATTCATCCAATGTAAATGCAACATCCACACACAAGCATATAATCGCTTTTAAAAGATTGTAGTAAGGCTTAAGTCCTCTTACCGAGTCCCCAAAGCAGAAGTCGCCACCGCCGACGCTTGGGATTTTTGGGTGTCTCTTTCCGCTACTTGTTCTTTGGTGTTCTCATTTTAGGTGAGATTTGTTTGAAAAACAAGTGAAAAGGTCCAACATGTATGATGTCGATGATGGACCGTTAAGAGTCGCCATTGGTTTTTAAATGGTTCTACCAACACAACCGAGAAAAGGTTTGTACATCACCCAAAGATGTGACACCGATATACGGCCAACAAAACCGAGATTCGCTTAGGGTCCCGGGACTTGGTTATGCGATGGGAAGGTGTTAGGCACTTCGACATCCGTGTTACCACTACGGACCGCCTTTTTAAGAAACTATTATATGAGTGTGTGTGTGTGTGTGTGGGTCAATGTGTCGTTATATGAAAGTCAGTAAGGCCTCGCTCAAACCTATATACACATGTGGTTTGAATTTATGTAAAAATTCAGTTTTTAGCAATATATGGCAAAGATGTTTTATAAACGAGGTTTTTTAAACCCTGATGCTCAATAGGAATTGAGACCTTTTACACCTCCATTTTTATTAAGTGAGCGGCTGGATTGATTTTACTTGATGGATGCGAGGCATCCGTATGAAAAATAATACATCCAAAAATAATGCCGACTTCCTCGTGGGTATGGAAACCATCTAAGGAAATACGTATATCGCAGTAATAATTTATAAGTCGCTTACCTGAAAATGTCCATCACGGAACCTAATCTAGATCCAATGAGATGAATCTATGATCACATGATTCCTAGCGCATGTATTATTGCAATTTGTATAAAAGAAATAAGGTATATATATATAAAAAGCGGTAAATATATATATACGCATGTGATCACCAAACACGAAGCACCTCCATGGGGATCGAAATGTAAATAAAGTTATAAATACTTGGCCAACCGCCACGAAGGAAACTCTAGGAGGGACAGTAATGTAAATAAAGTCAAATGCGGCCAACTTCCACGTAAGTAAACTCCAAAAGAATAAATATAAAGAAAGTCAGAAGCGATCAATCGCCACGAAGGAAACTCCAGCAGACAAAATAGATAAATATATATATATATATATATATATATATATATATATATATAAAAGCAATAAACGCACTTCTGATGTAAAATCTGTGCTCATCGAACATAGTTCACCACACTTATATATATATATATATATATATATATATATATATATATATATATATAAGTGAGTAAACGCACTGCATCAAGTTCAGGCTCATCAACAAAGTTCACTAATAAACGCACTGATCAAGTTCAGGCTCATCAACAATGTCCTACACACAAATGATATATATAAGTATATATATATATATATATATATATATATAAATCTAATAAACGCACTGCATCAAGTCTAGGCTCATCGAAACAAATTCCGATGTATAGCTTAATATATATAAGTATATATATATATATTAAAGCAAGAACGCCTAGATCAAGTCTGTGCTCAATCGAGGCATAACTCGATAATGTTAGTCAATATATATATAAATATATATATATATATATATATATATATATATATATATATATATATAT